>JBCNJP010000019.1:23744502-23783353 GCA_039602395.1 Deinandra increscens subsp. villosa
TCTGCCTCAACCTACTGTTGCGAATTGGTGAAAATTAGCTCAAGATTAGAAATGGTTGAGCTAGGTTAGCGATTGGAAATCAAGATAGAAGAATAAGATTTCGGAATGCAGCTAACAATCGAGAGAATTGATCAAATTGGGGAGGGAAAGTCAGTTGTATTAACAAAACAGAATCAATCGTTGTTTACAAATCTCTGCCCTCTTAAGGACAATTACAACTAACTAACAACTACCAAATCTGACTTATGACTAATGACACTTAGCTCCCCTGGTAGATACTTTCACTGATGGACATTTTTAGTCCCTCTACTTTCTTATTCCGCAACAAAGCCTCCCTCTTAAGATGAGACTTGTCCCCAAGGCTCAAATTGAGGAAACCATGACATGATCAGCGCTGCTTCCTCCCACGTGGCATCTTCAGGTGCAGCACCTTTCCATTTAACCAACCAATGTACCACCATCTTGTTATGCCTTTTAGAAACCTTCTTATCTAACACCAATTGAGGCTCTTTGGCCATAGAAGTGGCAGTCACATGAATAGAAGTAGGAGGAGGAATGGGGCCATGTTATTTTTTGAGCATAGAAACATGAATAGTAGGGTGTATTGCTGCATCTTTAGGTAACTGAAGTGTATAAGCCACTACTCCCACCCTCTCTATCACTGGATAAGGGCCATAAAACTTGGCTGACAGCTTCTGATTCAATCTAGTAGCTACAGACTGCTGTCTATAAGGAATAAGTTTCAGGTATACCCAATCTCCTATAGCAAATTCCCTCTCAGTTCTATGCTGATCCGTGTACTGTTTCATCCGATTTTGAGCCACCCTCAAATTAGCCTGCAAAATTTTGATCACCTCTTCCCGTGTAGATAAACTTCTGTCTATAGCCTCATTAGAACTCTCACCGGGTAAGTAAGGAATGTGCATAGGTGGTTTCTGGCCATAAATGACTTCATAGGGACTGCACTTGATAGCAGAATGGTAACAAGTATTGTACCAGAATTCTGCCAAAGGTAGCCACTTCACCCAATCCTTTGGCTTGTCAAAACACATGCACCGGAGGTAACCTTCTAAACACCTGTTCAAAACTTCAGTTTGACCATCAGTTTGAGGGTGAAAAGAACTAGAAAGTTTGTGCTCAATTCCTTGTAATGACATTAACTGCTGCCAAAAATTACTGATGAATATCTTGTCCCTGTCAGAAACAATAGAACTTGGAGAGCCATGCAACCTGAAAATTTGATCCAAATACTGTTGGGCCACATCCACAGCTGTAAAAGGATGTTTCAGAGCAATAAAGTGCCCTCCTTTACTGAACCTGTCAACCACCACCAATATAACATTTTTATTGAAAGACAAGGGAAGTCCTTCAATAAAATCCATAGAAATGTCTTGCCATACCCCTTTTGGAATGGGTAATGGCTGTAATAAACCTGGTGAAGCCACAGATTCAGCTTTGCACTGCTGACAAACAGTGCAGTGTTTAACATACTCAGCTACATCTTTCCTGAGTTTAGGCCAATAAAATAAGGAAGCCACCCTATTAGCAGTCACTAAAGAACCTGAATGACCCCCCATGGCAGAGTCATGTAACCACTTCAAAATATCTTGTCTTAGCTTGTAAACATCTCCAATAACCAGTTTTCCCCTCCTTCTTAATTCACCATTAAACCACTCATATTGGGAATGAGAAGTAGGATCCTGCTGCAGGTCCTTAATAATTTGTACCAATGACTCATCCTTTGCCCAACCTTCCTTAATAGACAACCACAAATCTGAATGAATAGAAGAAGACATGGTCTGTAGTAGCTCCCCATGAGTAACTCTGGACAAAGCATCAGCAGCCTTATTCATTGCCCCTTGTTTGTAAACTATATCAAAACTGTACCCCATCATTTTTGCTATCCACTTCTGCTGGAAAGGAGTGGATATCTTGCTGTCCATCATGTATTTAATACTTTGTTGATCTGTTTTAATGATAAAATGACTATTAACCAAATAATGCTGCCATTTGTGTATAGCATGCATAATGGCTAACATCTCCCTCTCATAGGTTGACAGCAACATATTTTTGGGAGATAGGGCTTTACTAATAAATGCTATAGGGTGTCCATGTTGTATTAAGACAGCCCCTATTCCAACACCTGAGGCATCAGTTTCTATCTCAAACTGCTTATTAAAATCAGGCAGGGCCAATACTGGAGGGTTGCTCATTGCCATTTTCAAAGCTCTAAAAGCTTCCTCAGCTTCTGTGGACCACACAAAGGCATCCTTCTTTGTCAAATTAGTCAGTGGTCTAGCAATCTTACCATAATTCTGCACAAATCTTCTGTAATACCCTGTTAAACCCAAGAACCCCCTCAAAGCTTTCACATTAGTAGGCACTGGCCAGTCTTGTATAGCTCTAACTTTGTTAGGATCAGTTGATACCCCCTTCACACTAATCAGATGGCCCAAATATTCTAACTGCTGTGCAGCAAAATCACACTTGCTCTTTTTGACCACCAATTTGTTTTGTCTTAATAACTGAAAGACCACCCTCAAATGTTGTAGGTGTTCTTCCCATGATGGACTGTATACTAATATGTCATCAAAGAATATTAGTACAAATTTCCTAAGTTCCTCCCTGAAAACATGATTCATAAGTCCTTGAAAGTTGAAGGAGCATTGGTCAACCCAAAGGGCATTACCAAGAACTCAAAATGCCCACAATGAGTCTTAAAAGCAGTTTTATGTACATCTTGGGCATCCATTCTTATCTGGTGGTATCCTGACTTCAGATCCAACTTAGAAAAATAAAGAGTTCCACACAATTCATCAAGTAACTCTTCCACTAGAGGTATTGGAAATCTATCAGGGATAGTTGCCTTATTTAATTTTCTGTAATCAATGCACATCCTCCAACTACCATCTTTCTTTTTGACCAAAACCACAGGTGATGCAAAAGCACTATTGCTATATCTGATTACTCCTTGTTCCAGCAACTCCTTGGTCATTTTCTCTATAACATCTTTCTGCAGCCCTGGATATCTATATGGCTTCAAATTGATACCCTCAGTTCCTGGTTTCAGTGGAATCCTATGATCAAAATAATTCCTTGAAGGAGGTAAGGAACTAAGATCTGCAAATACATCTTTAAATTCCTCCAAGAATGTGTTTAATTCTGCTGTTTGGGTAGCAGAATGTTGACCACCTTGCAATACTACTGAAGTGTTTGTAGGATTCCCCTCTATGGCCATAACCTGTATTAATGCCATTTCACCCCTCTGTTGTTGTATTTTTTTAAGACCATTTTTTCCCAATGTAGTCAACTGTTTGCTTTGTTGACCCCTCAGCACTACCTTCTAACCCTTAATCTTGAACTCTATAGTTCTATCTTTGTAATTCAATTTGATAGCTCCCAAAGTTGTAAACCATTGTACCTCCAACACCATATCACACCCTCCTAATGGCATAACATACACATCAGTTTTGAATGTGAATGCCTGCATCTTCCATTGAAAATTTTCCACCATTTGATCACACAAAACAGTATTACCATTTGCTACTCTGACTAACATAGCAGCCTTCTTGACAAACCTACATCCCAACTGCTTAGCCAAATTCATATCCACAAAATTGTGGGAACTGCCAGTATCCATCAAAATCTGAATTGCTACTTTACCACAATGACCAGTGACCCTCATGGATTGATAAATGTCATTGCCTTCCATGGCATTGACTGAAATTTGGGCACATTCTACATTATCATCTTGGAATTCTATTGTATCTTCTACTTCCTCATCCACATATTCTACTTCAATATGATATAACTGTGGTCTTTTACCCTTACAAACATGATCTCGAGTATATTTTTCATCACACACATAGCATAATCCCTTAGATCTTTTGTCATCTAACTCTTGTTGAGTTAATGTTTTCCTAACAGTAGTGAATTTCTTGTTATCTTTTCCCACAGTATTATTGTAAGCTACTACAGGTTTACTGTTAAGAGGTACAGGACTAGGCAAAATGGGAGACTTATACCTGCCTTTAGCCATCTTCATAGCAGCCTCCTGCAACTTGGCTAATGAACATGCTTCTTGAATAGATTTTGGATGGAACATTCTAACTTGTAGTTGTATCCCCTCTTCAAGCCCCGCCATAAAACAACTCAGGGCATACTCTGCAGGCAACTTCAACCTACTCAACACAGCATCAAAAGAATCATGATAGTCCTGTACTGATCCCAATTGCTTCAAATTCTTTAAATCGGTCATTGGATCGTCGTAGATCTTTCCAAATCTTAATTTCAAAGCTGTTAATAGTTCCTCCCATGTCACTGGTTGATCATTTCTTTGCTTCACAAACGACTGAAACCACTGTAATGCCTTCTTTTCGAAATGAATGGATGTCAACCTCACCTTATTTTCATCAGTCACCTTTTCGAGAAGGAAAAATTGATCCACCTTAAAAAGCCAATCGTCCAACTCATCGCCATCAAATTTGGGGAAATCAATCTTCGTTAATCGAGTTCCGAAATTGTAGCCTCCTTCTTCACTACTGTTCGCTCTACCGCCTCTATTACTTGACGTTGCCGCCAACTGGTTCATCTGCAAGGTCATCGTCGTCATCAATTGCTGAATTGATTCTAACGTCTTCGCATGTGCTTCCACTCTATCACTGAGAACAGTATCGTTCTCATTGTTACTTGTATCACCGTCAGAATTGTTCATCTGCCTCCTTGTCATCGTCGTATTGGATCGGAATCGCAAAATTAAAGAGCCGAGGATCGATAGCTCTGATACCAATGTTGCGAATTGGTGAAAATTAGCTCAAGATTAGAAATGGTTGAGCTAGGTTAGCGATTGGAAATCAAGATAGAAGAATAAGATTTCGGAATGCAGCTAACAATCGAGAGAATTGATCAAATTGGGGAGGGAAAGTCAGTTGTATTAACAAAACAGAATCAATCGTTGTTTACAAATCTCTGCCCTCTTAAGGACAATTACAACTAACTAACAACTAACAAATCTGACTTATGACTAATGACACTTAGCTCCCCTGGTAGATACTTTCACTGATGGACATTTTTAGTCCCTCTACTTTCTTATTCCGCAACACCTACACAAGAAGCTGAACAACTATATATAAGCTTAGTCTAGAGATTCAGTTAAGATAGATTGGGTCCAAAGTTTTACATAACTTTCGAACTGACCAACATACATACATTACCCTATATTAACATAAGGCAACTTAGGGTACAAACTCTTAAAGCATTTTGTACAAGTTGATAATGCACACAAGATATTGAATTGTAAAGAGTGGCATGTTTGTAATTTGGATAAACTTTGAGGGTCTTTTGGTTGGTGGCTATTGTACTGGCCATATGATTTTGATGTCTTGATTTTGTTGGACCGCTCCTTCCATACCCATGTGCTCAACTGCCTCACCGTCTCAATCTTCCAAAATGTGCGAAGGACAGTAATGTCCCATGCTCTACAGTCGCTCAAGGACGACAGAAGGTCTCGACCTCAACTGTAGCAGCATGGCTTCGTCCCTTATCTTCACACAATTTGTTTACTCGGTCCATTATTCTCTCTTCGGTTGGATAACACGGTGAGTTCTTACCTATTGGTTATTTCGTTAATCCGTCAATTGATTTTGTTTTTGTCTTGCAATTTGCTGTTTGGGTATGGAATTGGTGGTCAATTCGTCGATTAATTTAGTTCTTTGTGTTTCGTTTTGCCATTTCTGTGTCGAATTGATGCTTCTATGGCGGATTGGACCCGTCCGTCGTTTTTTTTTTCTTTCTATGGTTGATGCTTCTGATCGCAGCTGCCAAGGTATCTCTCAAACGCAGTATCATCTCAGCCTCTGTCTCTCTCTAAGAAGCTGTATCCATATATCCAATCTGCTCTCTCAAAGAACCAGCCTCTGTCTCTCGGTTCTGTGCTCTAGATCTACGACCTAATCCTTGGATCGCCGTCGTTGCTCATGGTTGAAGACATTTGAAGCAAAAAGAGTTTTTATCTTCATCAAACAATTGTTGGTCTGCTTTGTTTTTTTTTTTGGATCTCTGCAGAATCACTTTTTTTTTTGTTGGTTAGGGTTTTAATCTTTTTGTTTCCTCTGATTTAGATCTTTAAGTCTTCAGATTTCGCCTGATTGTTGATTCTGATGATCTGGTCATGGACCTAAGTGTCTCAGACAATTTTGGGGTAACTTGAAGTTACCATAAATATTTTGGTGGTTGTTTGTTAACATGATTGGACCTTGATTTTGTTTATTTGTACATGAATCTGAGATAAATGGAGTTTTAGGGTTTATTTTTCATCTATATGTCGTAGACTTTAGTATACATCTTTTTCAGCATGCCTAAATTTAATCAGGTTGTATTTGTGTTTGTGGTCTGACATGGCTGATGTTTTGTGTTTTAGTTATGAGCTCATCTGGTGGCGATGAATCCTTGACAAATTAGGGTTTCTAAAAACCCCTAAATTTTGTTTTTTTAACCAAAGGCTTTGATGGACTCTGTTTCTATTTTCTTTACATATAAATCCTTCATTGAGGTTTTATTGTTAATGCGTTTCTTTTGTTTGCAGTTTTTGGGGAAGATGCAGGGGTGATGCTTGCTGAACTCAATTTGGTATGGTGGTTTTTCCTTTTAAAGATTCATTGGCTTTTCATCGTCTCCTATTCAAAGATGATATGCTTCTTTCATTTAATTGTTCAAAATAATGTTATTTTCGCTTCTTATAATTTACTTCAAATGTTTAATGATGAGTTTTCTGACTATGGTTGTTATCTTCATTTTTGTTCGATTCAGGGTTAGATGAAAAGGTTCAACCTATTTTAATCCCTTTGTATTTTCGCAGGTTTGCAGTTTTACCAAGGAGTTTGGCAAGCTATTTCTTAAAAGCGGTTGTATTTGTCCTATAGGTTTGAATCTTCATATATGATTTTGTGTTATTATTATTATTATTATTATTATTATTATTTGCCTGTGTGTTGTTTGCCTTTGCACCTCAGAAGATTAACGTTGTTTATTAGTTGAAAAATTATAATTGAACCTAGGTGTGTGTAATTATGCATATGACTTTTTGCTTCTTCGGTTCTAAGGTTGGTGCAATTTTTTTGTTTTGTGATGTAGGAATGTTGTTGTTCTAGGTTCCTTTTTCCCTTTTTTAGCCTTTATTTTTGTGTTTAATTGGAATCCTTTGAGATATAGACATTATGTCATTTTACTGTATATTTTTGTTAGCGATTAGTTGATTTGTTTTCTTCTTTTTTCCTTTTAATTTAAGTTTTGAATCTGCTATACCAGCTTTGGTATAGCATTATTTAGTTCACACATTATTTAGTTCTGTATGTAAAGTAAATGAAATATAATTTTACATTTAAATTGTAACTTGAGTAAATTGACAACCTAATGCTGTTGGGAATTCATGTCGTTAAAAATCTATGTAGCACCGTCTGTATAATTGAATGTAGGGTTTATGCTCAAGACAATTGGATAAATGAATATATGGGTTCATGCTTAAGACAATTTGCTATTATGAATGTAGCATGTTGTTCAAAATCTTTGTAGAGCCTGTTGTATAAATAAATACATATAGGGGTTCATGCATTCTCTTCATGTAGTTTAGATATGTTTTTTTTGTTATAACATCTTTGAATAAGTTTTTGGTCATTTTTAATGTGTTTTTCTTATCGTTGTATGTGCTGTGTCTGATGTTTCCTTATTGTTTTGCAGGTGTAATCCATGTTATGAGGAATTGAGGATTAAACCAAGTCTAATTAGGTGAGAAATTGTGGTTATTATTTGTTTTTATTAAGGCATGAGCAGCCACCTATGCTCTCAAGTCTCAAGGACAATCATGTTGAGTATCGGGCTGAACCGGACTAAACTAGGCCGACTCGGAACCGATATCTTCTCGGAACCGAAACCCATGAAATCCATCCAGTTCGGTTCGGTTTTCACGGGTCAGGTGTCGGTTCCCTTCCCGAATCACGAATATATGGGCTAATACATGGACTTAAATCTAATTCCTGAAAGGCCAAGACTGGAGTACTAGGTCTGGACCGAGAAGGCTAAATTCTCGATGGACCTGCTACAAAATATGTGGGTTAAAAAATTAGAAGGTTTCTAATCTGCTATAATGCATTAATGCTATTGAGAAGAACGTCGATGGAAATTGGATATATGGACCTGCTATAAAAATTAGAATGCTGCTATAATGCATTAAGGCTAAAGTCTCGATGGCTGCTATAAATTTTATGTTTTTTAGTTTGGAGCCTCTTAAACAATGGTATAACTCTTTTGTTTATGTTTTACAGGTGAGTAGAAAGTAGTTTGTTTTCATCTTCCGTGCTTAGGTGAGTATAATTGCTTCTTTTATATAATAAACGGTTTGTAACTTCCATCTTTTCTTTGTAAATTTGGGAGTAGATATTAGAAACTTCCAATATTGAGGTATTAGAGCTTTCAAGTTCATATTTAGAGTTGATATATAATTTTTAGATATGTCGTGTTGAACTTAGAAATTATATGGATTTTTCTTTGGTTTATAGTATATAAAATGGTACAAAAAAGCATTCTGGATGCATAATATGGTCATCACACTTGATGACGTGATATCTTTGAACTTGGCACGACCCCTATCTTATGGTTTTGGTAACCGGATTTTTAAAACGGTTCGGCTCCGCGGCAACGCGCGGGTCGACCCACTTGTGACTAATATATTAAAAATAGACCTAATATTGCGTTAACCTTATTTTCTTGTAGTAAAATTTACCTTAACTTTTTAACGTGGTGTATTCATAATAAAGTCACCTAGATCGAGTGTACCATATTAAGTCACCTAGACTGAGGGTACCATAGTACCACATGAGCGAACTAAAGTGTTTCTATATTCTCAACATCTATGAGAACTCAAATGACTCCTTACATTGAATGGAAAGCAACTAGAGAGACATAGAAGATCGACACGAAGGCTACCATTAGTTTGAGTCTAACATGATATAGTAAAAACTAAATCATAATAGACCTCTAAAGATACCTTTATTTAGGCGCTCAGTATTGCGACATTGCTTCTTAACTTCACATAGATCTTACCTATTTGGCTCGACCCACTCCATCCCCTTATAAAAAGAAAGGCATCCCCTTGTTCTCTCCTATCCTATTTCCATTCCTCCTTTAAATCGACCAATTATTATATAACTCTTATGCATGTACATACACACACCGTATACATGTATCATATTACTCTTTATACGGTTGATTGACGATATCTTGTCGTCCATGCTCTGGTTTCAGGTGTCATTCTAATGGTCTTCCTTTGATGCAACTTGATCGATCTAGTGTACGAGTTAGTAAGGACCAACCGTCGGCAAGGGATTTGAAGCTTTAATAAAGGCTGAATCTTTACGCTTATAACGAGATGTTTATTCCCCCGCGCGTTGCTGCGGGGTTGAATTCGTATACTGAACGGAAGTAAAAAAAGTTAAGTGGTATAAAACGTAAAAGTTTAAAAGTCTCGTGGTGAAAGTATAAAACTATAGAAGTATATTAAAAGCGAAAGTAGAAAAGTTAAAAGTTTCATACCTAAAGTAAAAGACAAAAAAACTTAAAACAAAAAAAAAACTTTAAAAGTTAGAGGGTTAAAAAATTAAGGAGTATAAAACGTAAAAGTCTAAAAGTCTTGTGATAAAAAAATATACTAAGTTAAGTGGTATAAAACATAAAAGTCTAAAAGTCTTGTGGTGAAAGTATAAAACTATAAAAGTATACTAAAAACGAAAGTATAAAAGTTAAAAGTTTCGTGGCCAAAGTAGAAGACAACAAAACTAAAAAAAAAATAATTAAAGTTAGAGGGTAAAAAAGTTAAGTGGTATAAAACGTAAATGTTTAAAAGTCTTGTAGTGAAATTATAAAACTATAAAAATATACTAAAAATAAAAGTAGAAAAGTTAAAAGTTTCGTGGCCAAAATAGACGACAACAAAATTTAAAATTAAAAAAAAAACTTTAAAAGTTAAACGGTACAAAACATAAGAGTATGAAACATATGTGACCAAACTATGAAAACTAAAAGTTACTATTTCGTTAAAAAAACAAATCGTAAAAATTTAAGGGTAGGAAACATCAAAATATCAAAGTCATGTGACCAAAGTTAAAAAAACCAAAAGTATACTATTAATGTATGAAATTCCATTGTATAATATAATAATTAATGTAATGCTTCTTAATGGTCATTAAGATGCTATCTTTTAATGATGTAATGTCTCTAAGGTTTAAAAGATGCTAAATGGTTAAGAAGTAACATCTTAACGCTAAACACTTACAAGTCATATTATTCTCTCTTCTACTTAGCAAGACTCTTAATGATTTCATTAAGAAGTAGTATAATGACTATTAAAAGGTGTCAAACAACCGCAAAATCAAATATGATATATATTGGTTGTAAACATAATTATAATTAAGTTTGAAAATTGTAAAACCATGAGGAGATTGAGGAAACATGTACCTAATTTACTGATTTGACACAAAAGACAAGACGAAGAAAAGGATTTCGTAGTAATTATATATTGTTTGATAAAAAATTCAACGATAAACCGCATATCCACCTAGCTAATGTTTTATTGCCCCTTGATGTTTTAGTCACAAACTTGATTCTTTATGGTGGGAGAGTGGTAGTAGAAGTAGTGATAAAATGGTAGTAGAAGTGATGTAGGAAAAGTAATAGAATGAGATAGTAGACTAAACAAAAGTTTTTAGAAAATAATTAATATATACACATTATATATATATATATATATATATATATATATATATATATATTAATTTTAATTAAGTATACCCCCCCCCCCAAGCTTGCAGAATAGCAGCGAAATGAAGCAGACGATGGTAGGGGTGTGCTCGGCGACGGTGTGACTGCACACAAGGGTGTCTTTGAGGGTGTACAGGGTGGGTGACTGCACATGGCATATATTTTAGAGGGGCATAAGAAAAAAAATTCTTCTTTATATATCATATGTCATTTCAAATTTTTTTTTTTAGTTTTTTAAGTTCGAACTTATATTTAAAGTAACTAAATGAGAAATTATGTAATAAAATTCACTAAGTCCAATAAATAAAAAAGGATGTGACATACTTTTATAACAATTATTTTCGATTTATAAAAAAACTTATATATATGGGCATATTTTTTAAACTCGTCATGAGCATCCGAAATCTCAAAGACACCCCTGACTGTACAAGTTGCGGAAGCGGCACGCAAAACAGTGGGGTCAGTGGGTACTCCGCCCTAGGGGTGTGCATGGATCGGTTTGGATCGGATTTTGGCTAAAACCGAATCCAAAACCGAACTTCGGTTTTTACAATTTTCAAATCCATTCGGATTCGGTTTTTTCAGTTTCACGGATTTCGGATTTTGGTTTTTTACGGTTTGGATTCGGGTTTTTCGGATTAAAATCCATATAAACTTTTGGGCTGAAAAAAAACTAATAATATTAAATTTTGGTCTACTTATTTTTTAATTATAGATTAACTAACTATTAATAGCATTCAAAATAAAACTTTAAAATTCATAACGTTGCAAAATGACCCAATCTCAAACAAATACATTCAAATAAATCCTTAACGATTTAATATTAAAGGCTCAAGGATCCATAATGTTGCATAACAATACAAAATCAAACAAATCCTTAAGAATCTAATCTCAAGCACTCAAACGACATTTAAACAAAAATTAAAGTTGCATAATGATCTAATCACAAAGACTCAAAGATCCTAATGATTATAAATAAAATTTTAATTTGAAACCCTTCAATAATTAAATGGATCGGTTCGGTTTTTTTTGGATTTTCTTTTTAGCTAAAACCGAAACCGATCCGAAATTTCGGATTTTAGAAAAGTTCAATCCAAATCCGACAGTTTCTATTTGGATTCGGTTTTTTCGGTTTGGTTTTTTCGGTTATTTTGATTTCGAGTCGGTTTTTTTGAATTCTTGCACACCCCTACAGTCCGCCCCCTAAGTTTTATTCCATCTACCAATTCTTGCATATAAAATTATTTCTAGTTTGATGATTATTTTCACTTATTTAATGCAATCATACAACTTATTTTCACTTATTTATTTATATTCATGGGAGAATAATTTAATTATTTATAATTTAATATTCGAGATGATTGTAAATCTAAATTAAATTATCATGAATCCATCTTTATTTGTTTAACTTACATTTGCAATTCTTAAAAAATGACATCAAATTAACGTGGAACGAACGTATTAAGCATGATATGTTGGACTAGTACCTCTTTGAAGGTATATATGGTTGAGAATATGACGTTGTGGAATCATATGATTAAGACTAAGGATGTCTAGAGGAGGTTGGGTAGTGGGGCGTAGGTTTAAGGCCAATGTATATTTATTTATTTAATTTTATGTTTTTTTATTTTATTTATTATTATTAATTTTTTTTTTCTGGTGGTTTCCTTTTTTACTTCTTTCTTCTTGCTATTACATTCTCATGTGGTTTGAAGTTGAGGGTCTTATTGGAATCAACATCTATATCATTTGCGATAAATATAAGGTTGCATACATCTCACCATTCCTAGACCTTACCAATAGTCCTTTTGTCCTTTTGGTGCGATATTACTAGATATGGTTGTCCTTGTTATTGCAAAAAATGACAACAAATCACAACGTATGAGCATATAGTGTTCCAGTTTTAAATGTCGAAACATAGATGAAAAAGTATTGCAAAGGCATATACGAAAATCACACAAGAGTTACGTTAGTATAAAAAAAACACGAATACCAATTCACAAAAACTGTATAACAAAATGAAGCCGTGAAAAATAGTTAGAAAAAATAAAACTTATCAATTTTGGGCAGACACACTTTTGAATAAAACTTATGTTGGAACCTAGTCCGACTCGATTTTAACTCTTAAATATAACTTGTACCGATAAAATATGCATGTCGTTTAGAGTGTATTGTCGAGAAGAAATAAAACTAGAGAGGAGAAAATAAGTAAAAAATAGACAGAGAAAATAAGCAAACGGTCTAGATCTTTAATTATATAAGCTATTTCATCGTAATTATCTATTGTCAGGTTTCAAACTCTAGTATACTTCTAAAATGACTTTATCACCGCACTACATCAAGTGATATGTACATTCGGCCTCATTAACCTTTGCGGTTTGAAGTAAGGCTGTCTATATCTTACTCATTTCAAACTCTACTAATAATATTTTATATACTTTTGGTGAGACTTTATTGAGTATGATTGTTGCTGTTATATGATATTATATATGTCAAACTTATTTAATTATTATTTATAAATAAGTATAAAATTCAAGGTTTATATTTTTTATAATTGAAAAAAGCCGTACATGTGATGTTTAATAAGAAAATTAAGGTTGTGTTTGGCGCACTAGCTGAAAAGCTAGCTGACAAGCTAGCTGATAAGCTAGCTGATAATTTATAAGCTAGCTGATAAAAAATAACGTTTGGTAAAAACTATTAGATAACCCATCGGTTCCCTCCCTTATTCGGTTTGAATTTTGAATGCATTTAAATTAATTAGGAATGTATTTGCATTGATTAGGTTGGTGTATATCCTTTTATTACTCCTTGATTGTAGCTAGCCCTTAAGGAAACTATCGTGTATATATTTGTCATTCCTTTCAATGAGAAATAAATCAATTGTTAATACAATAACGTTCCCCGAACACTGCTCCAGGGCTCCTACCAACTCCACCATCCACCTCTACCAAACCATACTTAGGGACGTGTCAATACTGTTTTGTCAAAGGTCACTCATTGACCTCCTGTTATCAATTTCGCAAAGACCATCCAGAGGTAAAGCTTCCAACTTACCGAAAGAATGCCTCTAATACTAAACCACAGGTTCACATGGTGATGGCTAATAACAACAATAAAGCCAATGATCTCGCTTGGTTGTATGATAGTGGTGCTTCTCACCATGTCACCAATGATCTCAATGCTTTATCCTTGCACCATCCGTATGACGGTAGTGAAGATCTCATCATCGGAGATGGTTCGTCACTTTCCATTACTCATGTTGGCAGCCTTACACTTTATTTTTCTAACATTCCTATCATTCTAAAACATGTTCTTTGCGTACCAACTATTTCTCGTAATATTATTTCTATTTCCCGTTTATGCCTTGATAATAAAATACTAATCCAATTCTTTTCTTGTCATTTTCTTCTCAAGGACCTTCGAACCCAACAACTACTTCTCCACGGCACAACTAATCGTGGTCTCTACGAGCTCCGCTCTTCCAAGTCCCCTTGTGTTTTTCATATGCAAGCAAATAAAGCATCACTTTGGCATCACCGACTGGGTCACCCCCACTTCAAAGTCATGCACCATTTATCTACTTTTCTTCATTTCGTTTCAAATAAACAAGATTCATGTAATTCTTGTTGCATAAATAAAAGTCACAAACTCCCTTTTTATACATCCACAGTCACATCTAATGCACCTTTACAAACCTTATATTCTGATGTTTGGTGTTCTCCTGTGCATTCTTTCGATGGTTTCAAATATTATATAATTTTTGTTGATCACTTCACGAAATACATCTGGATCTATCCCCTAAAACATAAATCGGACTCACTTAATATCTTCATTCGGTTTCAAAAACTTGTTGAAAACTTTTTTAAGACAAAAATTCAACAATTATATTCAGACAATGGAGGCGAATATATCAAATTATCTTCTCATCTCGCTTCTTGCGGTATTTCTCATCTCACCTCTCCTCCTCACACGCCCGAACATAACGGCTATGCCGAACGACGCCATCGTCATATAGTCGAAACCGGGTTAGCTCTCTTATCTCATGCCAAAATACCTCTAAAATTTTGGCCCTTTGCCTTTACCACCGCTACTTATCTCATCAATCGTTTACCCACCCCCACCCTTAATAATAACTCTCCTTTCTCTCGTCTATTCAATAAATCACCCAACTACGACAAACTCCGTAGCTTTGGTTGTCTATCCTATCCTTGGTTACGACCATACTCTTCTCACAAACTACAAACCCGATCCACACCTTGTATTTTTGTCGGTTATTCCTCCTCTCAAAGTGCCTACCACTTACTTGATCCGCTCACTAATCGTGTTTACACTTCTCGTCACGTTCACTTTGTTGAACATATATTTCCTTATGAATCACTTATTCAAACACCTACCCCTCCCTCTCCTACCATCGACTCTTGGCTTCCTTTCTCTATAAAGAATATAGCCAACTCCAATTTGGCCTTAACCTCAACTACCCCTAATGACCCTCTAACCCCACCATCACATTCATCTAACTCCACGCCATCTACTGTGCCACATAGTTCCTCAAACCCCACAACACCACAAATTATTTCAACTTCAAAATCTCCTATTTCTTCCCCTACGTCATCTTCCAACTCTGCCACACCATCTCTAAATTCCTCTCCCCCCTCAAATCCCAACACCCACCCTCACAACACTCGTCACAGAAAGCCCAATCCCAAATACCATAACTCCGAATTTATTCTTTACCATACCACCACTAATTCTTTTCCCGAACCTACCACCGTCACCCAAGCTCTTAAACAACCTCAATGGCGCCATGCCATGCAACAAGAGTTCGATGCTCTCGAACGCAACCAAACATGGACTCTCGTTCCTTCTGAAAATGCACCAAATCTTGTTGGTTGCAAATGGGTCT
The DNA here is from genome assembly GCA_039602395.1 of Deinandra increscens subsp. villosa. NCBI lineage: Eukaryota > Viridiplantae > Streptophyta > Magnoliopsida > Asterales > Asteraceae > Deinandra > Deinandra increscens. The sequence goes on from JBCNJP010000019.1 coordinate 23,760,218, forward strand.
ACCGAACCAAATTTAACCCCGATGGATCGGTTGACCGTTTAAAAGCTAGGTTAGTTGCAAAAGGCTTTCACCAACGACCCGGCTTAGATTACAATGAAACTTTCAGTCCCGTAATTAAACCGGCTACACTTCGCCTTCTTCTTGCTCTTGCTACTTCCCACAATTGGCCACTTCGCCAATTAGATATAAATAACGCCTTCCTTCAAGGGACACTCACTGAATCTGTCTATATGACTCAACCTCCCGGGTTTGCCAATCCATCCTTCCCCAACCACGTGTGCAAACTCAACAAAGCCATTTATGGTCTTCGTCAAGCCTCACGCGCATGGTACGACGAACTCAAATCATACCTTCTTTCCGTCAAGTTCAAACCTACTATTTCTGACTCATCTCTCTTTATCCACAAAACGTCCTCCTCATCTAGCTATCTACTGTGACAATTTAAGTGCTACTCATTATTCTGCAAATCCTGTTTTTCATTCAAGAATGAAGCACCTTGCATTAGACTTTTATTTTGTTCGGGAAAAGGTCCAAATTGGTACGATACGTGTAACACATGTGGCCGGGGATGACCAACTTGCAGACGTTCTTACCAAACCCCTCCTAAAGCAACGCCACCATCTTCTGCTATCCAAGATCGGACTACTATCACGCTCGTCCATCTTGCGGGGGCATATTAGATAACCCATCGGTTCCCTCCCTTATTCGGTTTGAATTTTGAATGCATTTAAATTAATTAGGAATGTATTTGCATTGATTAGGTTGGTGTATATCCTTTTATTACTCCTTGATTGTAGCTAGCCCTTAAGGAAACTATCGTGTATATATTTGTCATTCCTTTCAATGAGAAATAAATCAATTGTTAATACAATAATAAAAACTAGCTGATAAACTAGCTTAAAAATATAAAATGACATAAAAGTAAATGTCATAAATGTAAATGAAGATATTTATTTATAAGTTAGGGAAGGGTAAAATTTGAAATATTATAAAAGCTAGTTGAAAAGCTACTCCAACTAGCTTTTCAAAAGCTAGCTTAGAAGCTAGCTTTTTGACCTTACCAAACGGGGCTTTTAAAAAAAAAGCTAACTTATTAAAAAAGCCACGTTTGATAACATCAAAAAGCTAGCTTATAAGTTAGCTTATAATCTAACTTATAACGCGTCAAACACAGCCTAAGATGAATAATAAAATAAAACTCAACCTCACCGAGTAGTACTAGTATTCCATTTAACAACAAAATTAACATTAATAATATATTAATTTAAATTTAAAGTCAATTCAAATAAGAGATACATAAGATCTGATTAGTGTCACATGGATGTGTTGTTTTATGTTTGTTTTATGATTCGATGTCAGTTTTTAATATGGCTGGTTCTTATGTTATTTGATTGGCCAATAGTTTTGATGCGATCGGATATCCGGATTGTTTCCATTATATGTCAAATTTCAATTTTAATTAATATGGGGAGTGTGTCAATTTTATTTAATACGGAGGCGAGTGAGTGTTTTATTTATTTTTGTTTTATGTGGGATCATAGGATTTATAGCGTTTATGAGAAACTCTGAAATTTTTAACGTCTAGATAAATATAAAAAACTGACCCCTAAAGTATATACTTCATATAATATTAATGTTAAAATTATCATTCAAGCTTTAATATAGTATAACTCGATACTATATGCTAACAAAAAGGTGCTAGTCACGCATTATGGCGACAACTTGGCGATGATAAGACCTTAAATATCAAAACACCATTAAAAGAACATCTTAATATGCAACATCTTGAAAGATTGATATAATTTAAATAGAATAATAGTATATACATAACACACTGACGTTAAACAAGAATAACAGACAAAATAAAAATGAAACAAATGCTATAAACACAAATTTGTTATATAAAACTAAGAATACACAAATAAAATAATAAAAGAAAGAAAATAAATTAAGAAAGAGATAAACCATCAAAAAAAAGTTTACAAAGGAAAAAATAATTGTAGATGTTGTATTTGCAATATTTAAATTTGAGACCTAAGGGTTTTACCTCCAAGGATACTGGTTCTACGCAGTCGCCCTCCCCACCTACCCCCGAGGCCACCCCTGTGTAGGCTAATTACTTCGTGATATGATATACGTAATATTATCCTACACTTTTGTGTAAACAATTGTTTCTCATGTAAGCAACCCCACCCCCCCCCCCCCCCCCCCTCCCTCTCAATATATATATCAATGCAAAAAAAAAAAAAAAAAAAAAATTATTGCTGTTCAAAAAAAAAAATGCCTCTCTCTCCCTCTCTCTTAATATATCAATCAATATTATTATGTGTTGTGCTAGTGGTGTTAACATGATTAAATAGTAAAGAGGAAGTGTATAAAGAAGAAGATGTAAACTACTCAATTTATTTGATGTTTTAATTTTTTTTTGTTTTATTAAATAAATATTATGAAATGATTAAAATGTCTCACACTTAATGAAGTCGCTTTAACCCAGTTAGAGAGAAATAACAGTGTAACTTCCATTGTGGTGTACTGGTAGGAAGCATGTGTTATCTATTTGAGACACAGGTTCGATTCTTACGGGCAACACTTTGGAAGGGGCATTGGCGATGAGGGGAGACTTGGGCTGAAAGGTCACAAGTTCGATCCCTGAGCTCCCAGGTTTTACCACCCCGCCGCTCGCGGAGGTGGATTTTTCCTGGAATGAGCTCAACTGGTGTAAATAGTCCCCGGGTTTTCCAGGGCATTCGTTGGCCGTTCAAAAAAAAAAGAGAGAGAAAGAACCGTTTTCAAAACAAACATTTAACTTAAATGATATATAATATAATTAGATTACTTAAATCATATAATAGATCAGTTCTAATCTTTTATAAAACATAAAGGATTATTCTATAATTTACTCATTTATTAGTCAAAATCTTTGAAAGAAAAAACTCAATATTTTTCAATTGTAAAAATAAGAAATAAGTTTCAACCTTTTTGGATGTCTAATTTAAGAATCAAAGCTTCAATCTTTTTCAATGTCTAATCTATGTCTAATTTAAGAATCAAAGCTTCAAACTTTTTCAATTGTAAAAATCACGCATCATTCTAAGATTCTCTGTGGCAAAAAAACGCAAAAGTCTATCGCCATTTTAACCCAAAACAAGTTTAATCGTCCTTTGCAAATATTCATTTTAAATCAATAAACATGATAACGATCTACAATTTGTCAGAATCGCTGTTCATAAAATAATAATAAATCGTCAGAATCCTCAAGAATATAAAAACAGCTGTGACGTTTACAGTTTACAAACGTGTTACCATGAAAGCGACGGCAACCAATCTCTCTCCTGTTACTTCTTCCATCATCTCACAGTATTCAATTGATGGTTGTTACTTGAGAAATTTTCTGTTATTTAACTCCATTATTGCTTCTCTTCAATAACAGCAATTCAATTTCACTCGCAAACAAGATTCTTGAAACCCCCCTTTCTCCTTCTTTGTAGTATTCTCTTTTGTGGCTGTCATCTGTTCATTTATATCCACAAAACCCCAAAAGAAAGATTGTTCCTTTCGAATTAATGAACAGAAGAAAATCAAACGTGGATTGCGTTTGCCGAATTTGTTCAATTCTGACCGTGAGAGCTGTTGACCCCACTTGGGAAAGTGTCAAAATTGGGTTTTGATTCTATTTGGTTGATTGGGATTCGAGCCATCAGGTGAATTGGGGGGATATTTGGATGGTTTTGTTGAGTTCTTGATGCTGTTTTATGAGTTGATTGAATCTAGAGTAGACAAAGAGGTTTTAGAAGGTGGGTATGGTGACTGATGTGGAAATGGATATGACTGGAGAAGATGAGTCAAAAGGTGGCATGTGGGCTCTGGAGCAGAAGATAGATCAGCCTATGGATGAAGAAGCTGGTAGGCTCAAAAACATGTATAGAGAAAAGGTAACTTTTTGCTACTTTTCAGGTTGTTTTGATGTTATTCTTTTTGTTTCTTCAATGATTTTTCTACTGGTATTTATCAAAGATTCAAATCTGATCTATATATTGTGTGTCTGTCTTGATTAGGGTCAAGCATGTTTGAAAAAGGTAACTTATTTACCAAATTTTGTTTTAATTGGGGTCAGTTTTATTTGAAGGAAAAGATAGTTGATTGAGGGATTTACTTGGTGGCTTTGAGTTTGAGATTTTGAATCCTGATTGTGGTAATTGTATGCTTGTTCATTCATTACTGGCAATCTGGTTGACAAAATTGATCAAGAAATTGTGAGGTGTGCCTAATTTGTTCTTAATAACTTCTAGGCTTTAGACCCACCCCCACCCAACAAAAAAAAAAAATAGGCTTTGGAAGTTTAGTTGCTATATTGAATAGACCCAACAAAAAAAAAATTATGCTTTGGAAGTTTAGTTGCTATACTGAATAGAATTATTTCAAATTTTTTGAATGATTACCCTTTGACAACCTTGCTAAGATGATGATATCTTTAAGTCTTGTAAAACAGGCGGGTCAGGTTGCCATCCAATGGGTCAAACTGGAGTTGGGTCAAAACGGGTCGTTTTGAAAGAAGCTGAAAAGAAAAAAAGTTATTATCATTTATGGTGTTATTATGTTCTAACTGAGTTGATAAAATTTGATGGAAATCATATTCAATGCAGAAATTCTCTTCAATTTTGCTTCTTCAACTTGCATTTCAAAGTCTTGGAGTTGTCTATGGAGATTTGGGAACTTCTCCATTGTATGTATTTTACAATACTTTTCCTGATAAAATCACTGATACAGAAGACATCGTCGGTGCACTTTCTTTGATAATTTACTCTCTTACACTTGTACCACTCATCAAATACGTTTTCATTGTTTGTCGCGCAAATGACAATGGTCAAGGTACATACTTTTCTCTATATGATTCATATAATTGAGTATTAATGAATACTTACTTCATACCAAAACTGAATTCCTTAATTGTGATTCATGTGTAGGTGGAACTTTTGCTCTTTACTCATTATTGTGTCGGCATGCGAAAGTTAATACAATTCCAAATCAACATAAAACCGATGAGGAATTGACAACTTATAGCCGAAGCACAATTCATGAGAAATCATTTGCTGCGAAAACCAGGAGATGGTTGGAAGGAGATGTGTTTAAAAAGAATGCACTTCTCTTACTTGTCCTAGTTGGCACTTGCATGGCTGTTGGAGATGGAATTCTAACTCCTGCTATATCAGGTAAACTTGACTAATTTTTTTTCAAAACTCGCCTTAGGATGTGTTTGGATACGCTACTTTTTGAAAATGATTATGTGATTTTAAGTGACTATAATCAGTTGGTTAGCTGCAATGAGAGCAAAAGTCTCTCAAGTTAAAGTGTTAAACCTTCAAGGGGGTGGCATAGTTGTAAGGGCCAGAGTCCCTCTAGCAGAGGTCTCAAGTTCGAAACCAGCTTCCGCTATTTTCCAGCCTTTAACCCTCTTGAAGGTCATCTGCCTAGCACAAGTTTCATTTGACCTAATCCCGTTATTGGTGGGGTCCTTGGTCCCATGAGTTTACCAATAACGGGTTCTCACGATCACCCCTAAAAAAGTATCTTGTTATAGGTTAAAAAAAGGGGTGATTGGTAAGTTGTAAGTTTATCTTACCCATTGGTAACGAGTTTTGTTTCAGCTAGTATGAAACTAATTGTGTGATTTTTTGTACACTTTACATTATGAGTTATGTGACCAATTTAGCCTTTTATACCAGTTTTATCGGCTGCTGGTGGCATCAAGATAGACCATCCTGGGATGAGTACTGGTACGTCTTCAATATCAAAACTAACGTTCTTGAATTTGGCTCCTTGCTTTGAAAAATTGTGGACTTATATTTTTTCTTTAAAATTTTGTTGTTTGCTGCAGATGTTGTTGTAGTTGTAGCGGTAGTGATACTCGTAGGTTTGTTTAGCCTACAACATTACGGTGTTGACAAAGTTGCTTGGCTCTTTGCTCCGATCGTCTTGCTTTGGTTTCTTTTAATCGGAGGAATTGGAATTTTCAACATCTGGAAATATGACAGTGGGGTGTTACGCGCTTTTTCACCCATTTATATATTTCGATACTTCAAAAGAAGAGGAAAAAATGGTTGGACCTCACTTGGTGGGATCATGCTCAGTATAACAGGTCATCATCATCATATTTCTCCGTCTCTGAAATTCTAAATGTAAATGTATATAAATTCACACATGAGTCTTCTTCATTGAAGTTTTAGTTGTGATTGCTAAAATTATTGCAGGAACGGAGGCACTTTTTGCTGACCTGGCACATTTTCCGGTATCGGCAATCCAGCTGGCATTTACAATTGTTGTATTTCCATGCCTTCTTCTAGCTTATTCAGGACAAGCAGCCTACCTCATGTTCAACAAGGATCATGCGTCTGATGCATTTTACCGCTCTATCCCAGGTTCATTTTGCCAAATTAATTGTTTGAAAAATGAGGAGGTTAATGCCACTATGCCAGTATCTTTTCGTTTATGTGATTATACTCATGGATATCATATCATTTTGCAGATGGCGTATACTGGCCGATGTTTATTATTGCTACGCTAGCTGCTATAGTTGCGAGTCAGGCAACTATTTCGGCTACATTTTCGATAATAAAGCAGGCGAATGCACTTGGTTGTTTTCCAAGAGTGAAGGTCATTCATACATCAAGTAAATTTCTTGGGCAGATATACATTCCGGATATTAATTGGATCCTTATGGTTCTTTGCATTATTGTTACTGTTGGATTCAAAAATCAAAGTCAAATCGGCAATGCTTATGGTAAGTATATGCTTTTTATTATATTAGTAACCTTTCAAGTTGTTCATTTTTCTATGTCATAGAAATTTTATGTGGCAAGATAGGTGGGTTAGTTAGTATTGGTCAAACGGGTTTGGGTTGAAACTGGGAGTGCTAAACGGGTCGTGTTCGTGGGTTGGCGGGTCGAACATGATCTGAGCCTGAAAATCATGTCGGACACGTGTTTAAAAAATGAATATCATTGGACACATGAACTGGAGCATGACATGGATATTCACGGGTTGACAGGAACACGAACCTTTCAACCTGAAACTGATTCAGGCATGTTTAGACTAAACCCCAACCCCTAAATTTTGTATTGGATTCTGTGTCGTGCCATTAATTTACACCTCTAGTTGAAACGGGTCAAATGGACTGGGTTGGATCGGGTGACTGGCAACCACTTTATGCGCATTACACTAAAAATTTCATCATAGTAATTAGTAACAATCTAGATCTTTTAATAAAAAGATATTAGAAAGTTGCATGCATTAAAAATAGACTTTGGACGACATTTTGCTAAAGTTTTTGGTTCGACCCAGTCTGCGTGTTTTGACCCGTACAAAGGTTAACCATTTTGACCCATTACCCGCCTACTTTCCCACATGTAGATCATTCTAAACTACTTCGCTAGAAGCTAGAAACTTAACCGCCACTAATATCATGTATTCTGTGTGTTAACAGGGACAGCAGTCGTCATAGTCATGCTAGCAACAACTTTCCTTATGATATTAATCATGTTATTAGTCTGGAGATGTCACTGGACTCTCGTCTTCATTTTTGCCGCCTTATCTCTAATCGTTGAATGCACTTACTTCTCGGCTGTTCTCTTTAAGGTTGACCAAGGTGGTTGGGTCCCACTGGTCATAGCCGCCGTCTTCCTTTTCATCATGTACATCTGGCATTACGGTACAGTAAAAAGATACGAGTTTGAAATGCACAGTAAAATCTCAATGGCTTGGATTCTTGGTCTGGGTCCAAGTTTAGGCCTTGTCCGTGTCCCAGGCATCGGGCTCGTGTACACCGAACTCGCTAGTGGGGTCCCACATATCTTTTCACATTTCATCACAAACCTACCCGCCATCCATTCGGTGGTGGTTTTCGTGTGTGTAAAGTACCTCCCGGTTTACACAGTTCCCGAGGAAGAAAGATTTCTTGTAAAACGAATCGGGCCCAAAAACTTTCACATGTTCAGATGCGTTGCAAGGTACGGTTACAAAGATCTTCACAAAAAAGACGATGAGTTCGAAAAGAAACTGTTCGATAGTCTTTTCATGTTTGTAAGACTCGAGTCCATGATGGAAGGCGGGTCTGACTCGGATGATTATAGTTTATACGGTCAAGAAACTCACCGTTCTAAAGACTTCTTGCTACCCGATAACGCCAATAATACGTTTTCTTCCGTTGTTGACCTCACGATTTCATCGTGTGACTCTATAGTGCCTGCCAAATCGCCATTACATGCTGTAAATTCAGGGATGTCTTCTGGGCAGGTAAGTAGTCAAAGAGATGTTGATGAAATGGAGTTTTTGACAAGCTGTAGAGATGCAGGGGTGGTGCATATAATGGGGAACACAATAGTGAGAGCCAGACGAGATTCGGCCTTTTATAAGAAGTTAAGTATCGATTATGTTTACGCGTTTTTGAGGAAGATTTGCAGGGAGAATAGTGTGATCTTTAATGTTCCTCATGAGAGCCTTTTGAACGTCGGGCAAGTGTTTTATGTGTAAATTATAGTATTGTGTTGAATCGTACTATTGATGGTTATAGTTCATGTAGAAGCATAGACGCGACATTATACGTGTTTTATTATAGATTGGGAACAATTGTAACAATTTGTTGAAACGTTAGGAACTCTTCATGAAAGACTATGACAGTTAGAGGTTATAATCGTTGACGGTTATGCAACTAAGTCAGTTGGAAAACCCTTCAACATGAACTCAATCGACACCAAGTCGGTTACTGATGATCGACTATTAGACTACATATTATTATTGTACACAATTGTATAGTGTAGGTTCTATACGATAGGTATTGTATCTATTTATAGTTTATCAATAATGAGAAGGAGGCGACGATTTGAACTCTATTACGGTATCATCCTAAAAGATCTTCCTTCCTTTCCAGGTTAAAAAGGCGAGTAGGTTAAGAAGGGCAACATCTGAGTTCTTCATGTTCCATTTCGTTACCAGTTTGCTAATATTTGTTAAGAAGGGCTCCCAGAAGCTTTATTTTGTGACTTCCCTTTCAGTTTAAGCATCTGTAAACATCTTTCTTAAATTGAGGGAGTATATTAAACTACATATTATTATTGTACTCAATTGTATAGTGTAGGATCCATACGATAAATATTGTATCTATATATCGACCAACTTGTTGCTTGTATTTTTGAACATCAAAGAAATGAAGTAAGATGCTAGATGATAGATATATCGATCCATGGTATTCTCGAATGTCACTTCGGATACATAAGGAATGTGTAAAATCTGTTGTGAAACGTATACCAGAAAATTATATGTAAAAGAGACCAAAAATTCATCCTCAATTCATGACCATTTGATTCATCAATTAGTTATTCCACCAATAAATATTTTCCCTTCAGCCCATTTAGATTAATTCACTTGTCAATAAATCAAAAAAGAAATGATTTTTAACATTTACCAGTTTACCTTTTTTACTTAACCTGTTATAAGATTATATATGTTAAAAGTATAGTTGCAATATATTTATTTTCTTTTCTCTTCGTTTCAACTCGTAAACACGTAAATTTTTATATTATTTTCCTTCGAACTCTTAAACACAAAATTAACTATATCTTCCTCTTACATCCCTTTCTCTTCTCTCCTTAATTCCATTTCCTCTCTTTACTAAACTCGGGTACACAATGTCACGGTAAACACGAAGTGTGTTGAAACCCTCCCCCCCCCCAGGCCAATTAGTTAACCAAGAAAATTGTCAAACTTTACATTATGTTTCCGAGTTCATTTAATGACGTGAAATAGAAGGAAATGAAAGGAAAATATTGTCTATGGTCTTGTCCCCTGAGTTACGAAGCTTGTTAAAAATCCAATCGTTCTTGACTTCCATATAAACCACGTGTAGAGAATAAGGCATAACTATTTCAGTTCTTTTCTAGCGCTAAGATGATTGTGAATTTTATCCAAGAACTCCTTAATCAAACCAACTCGAGAAAGACCTTGCCTCATCCACCATGATACTCTACTCCAAATGTCTTGAGCAATAGGACAAGGACAAAAGTGTGGTCTGCATCTTCGGTTTGTATCTCAAACAAACTGCTAATTGAACGTTGACTCCTTAGGTTGCCAAGTAAGCCGTCAACCAGATTCGTTTCTACATTAGACACCACACTGAACAACACTTTAAGATCATTCACATTTCATTTCCCTTTCTTCACCCCATCTTTAAATTTTAGGGAAAAACGTTAAAAAATCCACTATATCCCATTGCCCATCTTCATATATTTAGGGAACCAAACTCACCCCCAAATCTGATGTGCACTATTCACCTCTTATCTATTAATTTATATTATTTGTAAGTGGATGTGAGTGATAAAAATATAAAAAGTAATACAAAAAGGAATAAAAGGGTAATACAAAAAGAAATAAAAAAATATTATTTAATTGAATAGAGATAAATTTGGGGAATGAGATGTATAGTATTTTAGAAAATGATATATAGATTTAGAAAGTAGAGTTTTTAGATAAATTATAGAGATGTATATGAAGAACGGGTTTTGAATACACTTAATCCGTATTGTAAACACTTCTATATTTTAACTTTCATAACACAATTGGTGGCCCTTCGAATAACAAATTTTATTTTTTTAGTGGCTCAATTTAATTTTTTGGTCACCAATAATGTGATTTTGAACCCTCACTATAAAGAAATGCTAAGCTTTATTCACCATCATAATACCGTTAAACCAAAAATCCTTTTAAATAACTTAATGATAGTTTATAATTTACCAGTCCCCCCACTTTACACCATAAACCCCTCAACTATCTATAAAATCTTAATTATCAATACATAAATCATTACTCTATTTCACATGAGTAATAACCCAATTTCAGATGCGAAACATCATCAAGGAGGAAACTCACAACTTGAAAAAACCTTTTGAGTTAGATTTTGAACTTGAGACCTCAAGGATATCAAGCCCCAACCATCATCCTAGTGGCGGATTCACCTAGGACTTAGTGGGGTCCTAGACACCCACTCAAAATTTAAACCTTATAGCTAGTTCCTTGAACCGAATGATTAAGGAACCCAATGTTTTTTTATTTCCGAGACACCCAAAGTTTATGAAATTGGCTTCTTTTTTGCTGTTTTTGACACTCAGTGTTTATGAAAATAGTTTTTTTTAGCTCCTTTTAGTACCCAAAGTTATCAAATTCTTCAATAAAAATAACTCATTTTAATACTAATTTCTAACTTATTACTATTTTTTACTGATTTTTTTTACATCCGTTGAATAATTTTTTTGTTACTGCATCATCCTCATGTTAGCTCCTTTAAAAAAAAAAACTTCACGAACGATTAAACGGTTAAGTTAAGAGTTGAATTAGAGTTTATGAATAAAAGAAAGATTTTTTTTTTCTTTTCCGAATCACCTCCTTTGATAGTCCAGGAGCCTTAGAAAAAAGGTATAAAAGGTAAAGCAAAACGCAGGGGCAAATATAAAAAGAGAAGAAATGCAGGAGACAGAAAGCAGCAGGTGATATGAATATGATCATGAGAAACAGGGAACACCCCTCTTTCTTCTCTCTCTCTCTCTAACTAATAAGCATGGAAGATGACGATGAGCAAAAACACGAAAAAAAGACGAGTCTTTGCGTAGAGAGAGAGAGAAAGAGAAAGCCGGGGAAGGGGACAGTAGTCGTCCAGATGACTCCACGTGGCAACTCCGAATTGGTTAAAGCCCGAGCCTTTTTCTCTTTCTATGGAGTCCGTCCCCGCATCTTTCTCGCTTCGCAACAACACACACTTACCCATGTCAGTGTGTGTGTCCTCCAAAGTCCAATTCCTATTTATCTATCCATCTTTAATTGCGACGAAGAGATATTACCCCTTCATCCTTCCTCATTACGTGTCATATACTCTTTCTCTCTCCCTCTTTTTATTCGTTTTGCCCCCCTTCTATCGCATGCCCTAGAAGTAGAACACCCACCCACAAACACACACAAACACACACACCTATTCTAAGTTCGAAACCCATCAATCAGTCAATCTGTTGGCTTTGATCTAGCCTGGTGAGTTGTTTTCGACCTTTATTATGGTAAATTAGTTTGCTTGCTGTCTTAATCTTTCAATTTGACATGTTTCTTGTTCGATTAGGGTGAATCATGCTGTTTCTAGTCTTGAATCTTGATTCTTTTGCGTTTATGTGTAATGGGTTTTGCTGAATTGGGGTTCTGAGTTTGGTAGTGGGGGTGGTTGAATGTGTGTGGTTGAAAGATCAAGCAAAAGGGGGCTTCATTGAATTGGATTTGACTATTCATTGTTTTGACTTTGTTTAATATATAAATTGGGGGTTTGTTGAGTTTTCTATATATTCTGATATATAAATGGTGAATCTTTTTTTTTCTTTTTCCATACTTGAATATCATGAAGCTGTTATGGCACTTGTTTCATCAAACACACAATGTTTCTGTTAACTGTTTTGAGTTTTTTTTGCAATTTGTTCTGCCATTAATACACAATAGGATATGCTAGAATGTAGTTTAGATTGGCGAATTTTGTTTCGGTAGTATAGCTTCAATCCAAGTTCTTTGATATTTTGCTTAGTATATATGTCCATATTTCGAGTGACATTGTTTATGATGCTCATTGGTCTCTCCTCAAAACCACATTTCCCCTGTGTTTGGACCTTTGTTTTGTGTTTCAGTGCAGTTTCTTATACAGCATTCATTAAATAATGCTCTGTTATATAATGGATTCTTTCCTTTTATCCTTTTTCCCTAGATTTTGGTTTAAATTAATTCACTTTTAATGCAATCTGTATATTGTCTGGTATAGAATTAAGGCTCGCCTCCATCACACCCTTTCCGTACCATAGAAATAGCTTTGCCATGAGTGGGATCATACATTTGGTTGTTTGTTTGTTTGTTTATAGATTGTCTTTTGGTACAGGGAATTGGAGTTTAGGCACATGAAGTCATGCAATGATTGTTTGAATTATTGTTAAACGGGACATTTAGATTCCAAGATGAAGAAAAATGAATCATCGTCTGATGACGTCATAAATGGAAACTGGATTTTGAAGCGCAAACGGAAAAAAATCGGCGCAGTAAAACCAAATGACGACAAAAATGATTCTATACCATCAGATTCTCATACAAGCACTTCCTTTAAATGCGAAGCTAAAGAAGAACGTTCTTCTGATCGCTCTCCTTCCAAAAAGAAAGGAAATGATGGAGTGAGTTCTTACTTATATGGAATCAGTTCAAATAGTTTACTTATTAGTGGGAAGTGTTTTGATTTTTGTTTTGTTTTTCTCTTTTAATTTTCCAGTCTTGTAATGAATGTGTCATTTGTGATCTTGGTGGTGACTTGCTCTGTTGTGACGGGTGTCCAAAAACGTATCATATTGCATGCCTTGACCCGCCTCTTAAGGTTTGTCTAATTCATATATTCTTATGCATGTCTTATGATGTTCTTGTTAACAATTTATTATAACCAAGTTTTTGTTTGTTGTTTGTTATATTATTGTGGTTTTCAGCAAATTCCGAATGACAAGTGGCATTGTCCAAACTGCTGTTCGGAAAGTGATTCGGTTGAGACCATAGACAAATTGGAGTTTACTTCAAAACGAGCAAGAACGAAGGTTATGATTGGGAAGCCCAAAAGTAAAACTAAATCTGCAAAAACAGATAAGGTGTCTCGAATTATGAAGAACACTAATCTTGGGACTAAAAGGTCATCAAGGAAAAAGAAATCGTTGAAGAAAGTGGATGTGCCATCTTTGGATGGATCTCCAGAAAGAAGTTCGTCGTTTTTGGATCTTCATGATGAAAAACAGACGGATTCGGAAGAAACAGTAGTCATAAAATCGGAGAAAACGGAAAATAAAAAGAAAAAGAAGAGGGACAGAGAGCAATCTAAAGATGCTGCAACTGAAAACCCTAAGGAAAAGAGGCAAAAGGTTCCTTCAGGTGATGTTCAGAAGAAGACCCGGACTGTTCATTCTCGAAAACAGGATAAAGTTAATTTGGAAGTTAGTGAAACAAGTAAATCTCAACAAAAACGGAAGTCGGTTAAGCATGCAAAGACTAAGTCGCTGTCAAAAAGTGGCATGGGAAGTAAAGTTAATGATATCCAGTCAAAAGATAAGGTGCAAATTTCTAAGGAAATATGTTAATTAGAGTTTGATTGAAGATTAAATTGCTAAAAACTAATTATCACTTAACTTGTTTCTACTAAACAGATGGAAATGGGAACAAATCCATCTGATTCACAAGAAGAAGAAAAAGAAGAAGAAAAAGTTGTCGAATTGCTCAAACATTCAGGTCCTCTGGGCAAAATTCGACAGGTAATCTCCCCGAATAACGTATCAGAATCTTGATCCTATATGCAAAATGTATGCCAATACATATTATACATATGAACACAAAATACTTGTATTATAAACACATATGTTCATGATTTCATGTGTATTTTCTAGGTTGATCGGGTTTTGGGTTGTCGAATACAAGTTATCGAAAAAAAATCTTCAGTTTCTATAACGGAAACTGACAAAACACCTTCTCAAAGTTCAATGAGTATTGATGAGAACAGTACCAATGGAGAATCAGTGAAAAACACGACAGTTTCCGATATTCAAGACATGGTTAATGGCTGTAAAGAAGAGAATGCTACAGGGTCAACGGGTCAACCCTCAAGTGATCCTAATTCTATAGCAACAGATGAGAGAGATAAAGATGAGTCTACATTGAAATCAGATGATTTGACAAAAGCAACTGAAGAAATTCCAAATGGGGATAATACTGATATTGTAGATGATATGAAAATGGGTTTAGAAAAGTCATCAAACCGTAGCAAGTCGTTATTGAATAACGAGAAGACAGCAGTATCTTATGAGTTTTTAGTTAAATGGGCTGGGAAATCTAATTTACATAATACTTGGGTATCTGAATCTCAAATGAAAATTCTTGCTAAAAGGAAACTTGACAACTACAAGGGTAAATACGGAACAATGGTGATAAATATCTGTGAAGAACGGTGGAAGGTGCCACAGAAGATAATTTCTCTGCGTTCATCAAGAGATGGTTCAACTGAAGTCTTTGTAAAATGGACCGGCCTACCGTATGATGAATGCACATGGGAAAAGACGGATGAACCCGTAATTGAGAAATCTTCTCATCTTATTGACTTGTTCAATCAGTTTGAAACCCAAGCAGTTGAAAGAGCCGAGTGTAAAGATGGGATTTTGAGAGGAAAAGGTGATGTGATTACTCTAACCGAGCAGCCAAAAGAATTAGGCGGAACATTGTTCCCACATCAACTCGAAGCGTTAAACTGGTTACGAAAATGCTGGCACAGGGGTAAAAACGTAATCCTTGCAGACGAAATGGGGCTTGGGAAAACGATTTCAGCTTCTGCATTTCTATCATCATTATACGTTGAGTTTAAAGTTCGGTTACCTTGTTTAGTTTTAGTTCCTCTTTCTACCATGCCCAATTGGATGTCGGAGTTCTCTGTCTGGGCCCCGAATTTGAATGTTGTGGAATATCATGGTTGTGCACGAGCACGGGCATTAATGCGCCAATTTGAATGGCACGCAAATGATACAAAGAACAAGAAAACAAGTAGTTATAAGTTCAATGTTCTTTTAACTACATATGAAATGGTTCTTGCTGATTCAACCCATTTATCCGGAGTCCCATGGGAGGTACTTGTGGTTGATGAAGGTCATCGGTTAAAGAATGCAAGTAGTAAGCTTTTCGGTTTACTTAACACATTTTCCTTCCAGCATCGTGTGCTATTGACAGGGACGCCCCTACAAAACAACATAGGCGAGATGTATAATTTGTTAAATTTCTTGCAACCAGCTTCGTTTCCATCCTTGTCAGCATTCGAGGATCGATTTAATGATCTGTCTACTGCCGAAAAGGTTGACGAGTTGAAGAAACTTGTGGCCCCACATATGCTTCGTAGGCTTAAGAAAGATGCTATGCAGAATATTCCCCCCAAAACCGAGCGTATTGTTCCTGTTGAGTTGTCATCCATTCAAGCGGAGTATTATCGGGCAATGTTGACCAAGAATTATCAGGTTTTGAGAAACATCGGGAAAGGTATACCTCAACAGTCGATGTTGAACATTGTAATGCAATTGAGAAAAATTTGTAACCACCCGTATTTAATTCCGGGAACTGAACCAGAAATCGGGTCAGCTGAATTTCTTCACGATATGCGTATTAAAGCATCTGCTAAGTTGACTTTGTTGCATTCTATGCTTAAACTCTTGAAAAAGGAAGGCCACCGGGTGTTGATTTTTTCACAAATGACTAAACTTTTAGACATTCTTGAGGATTATTTGAACATCGAATTTGGTCCAAAAACATTTGAGCGAGTCGATGGGTCGGTTTCCATTGCTGATCGACAAATGGCGATCCATCGGTTTAATAATGACAAAAGTCGGTTTGTGTTTTTATTATCTACAAGATCGTGTGGACTTGGGATCAATTTAGCAACTGCTGATACCGTTATAATATATGATTCTGATTTTAACCCGCACGCTGACATTCAAGCAATGAACCGTGCACATCGAATTGGTCAATCAAATAGACTTCTCGTTTACAGACTTGTGGTTCGGGCTAGCGTTGAAGAAAGGATTTTACAGTTAGCCAAAAAGAAATTGATGCTTGATCAGCTTTTTGTAAACAAATCCGGATCTCAAAAGGAAGTCGAGGATATTTTGAGGTGGGGAACTGAACAACTGTTTAACGATTCTTCTACACAAACCGGAAAAGATGGTGAAAATAATGTAAACAAAGGGGATGAAACTGTAATCACGGAACAGAAGAACAAAAGGCGTACTGGAGGTTTAGGTGATGTGTACCAAGATAAGTGTAGAGATGAGAATTCAATGATAGTGTGGGATGAGTCTGCTATTTTGAAGTTGCTTGACCGGTCAAACATTGAACATGTTTCATCTGATAACGGTGAAGGTGATTTAGAAACAGATATGCTTGGATCTGTGAAGGTACATACATTATGAGACTTTATTTATAAGGTTTATATGGATTTGACGGTTTTGTTAGTTATTGTTTTTTTTGTTGTTGGTTGACTTAGTCTTTGGATTGGAATGATGAATCAACCGAAGAACAAGGAGGAAGTGAACCAGTTGTGGATGTAATTGATGATGTTACTGCACAGAATTCAGAAAAGAAAGAGGATAATAATAATTCAGAAAATGTTGCTGAAGAAAACGAATGGGACCGGCTTCTTAGAATCAGGTTATATATTTATATATTTGTATTGACAAATGGTGATTTGTTTGTGTTTTTATGTAATTTCTTATTGATTTGTAGATGGGAGAAGTACCAGAGTGAGGAAGAAGCGGCTCTTGGTCGAGGAAAAAGGCAAAGAAAAGCCATTTCATACAAGGAAGCATACGCTCCACGCCCTATTGAGACATTTGAGGTTTTTCCTATATTTTTAGTTAATAAAATTGACTTAAATACTGGAAAGAAAATGAGAATGAAATTCTGATAATTATTAAACATTGCAGAATGGTGGTGGTGAAGAGCCCGAACCACAGCCTATGCGGGAATATACACCAGCTGGACTGGCTCTGAAAACTAAGTAGTGAGTTTCATGTCTTTGATATAAAACCACTTTTACTTGTTATTATTATTTTTGGTAGAAGATGAAAATTATTTGATGTTGTTTGGATAGTTCTAAGCTTCGAGCCCGACAAAAACTAAGACTGGTTCGGGTGAAAGCTTTCAAAGAAGCCCTTCTCAATGGAGGTTCTGGTCTAATGTGGAGATCAGATCAACCGACTGACGAAAAGCCATCAACAGAAGACAACCAGACAAGCAAGGTACCCAAAATAAACAATAAATCACTCGTACTTTATTATAAAACAATAAACAATTTGATCACCAGATGATGGTTTTCAGGTGCAAAATAGAAAGTTGCTTCCAGTTCTTGGGCTATGTGCGCCAAATTCTAAGCTGATGGAATCACCTCAGAAGAACACTTCCAAATCTAACAGGAAAAACAAGTACCGGACGAGTCTTGAGTTCCCTTTCCACCTAGCCCCTTGCTCTGGGCCCGGGCCTGAGCCCTTGAGTGACATGGATGTTAAACCACACGAAACAATAGCCATCAATAGTAGTGTACCTCCATTTAATCCGGTATGCTTTCTTCTACCAAACACAGGAAGAAAGTAAGTACTTTTTTATGTTTTTTTTTTGCAAATCGGTCTAATTTATAGATTGGATGATCTTGATCTCCTTGCAGCATGTTGTGTCAGAGAGTTCCCATGACGGTTTACCTCGTTCTCAAGAGAAGATGATGTTGCCCAAATTACCCTTTGACGAATCGTTTTTGTCAAGGTTACCATTTCCGATCAAAAACATTGGTCAACACCAAGCCGACTATTTTCCGAGTCTATCTTTAGGGAGATCGATTGGAGGGGAATCAACTGCACCTCTTCAAGATTTCCTCTCAGTCCCGTTCTTGCCAAATTTTAGGTTCCAGCAACAAGAAATGGAAGCATTGAATCTTGCGAAGTTGGGGTTGGATCAAATGCTGCCCTCATCTTCGTCTTTTCCTGAAAGCCACCGGAAGGTTCTTGAGAACATAATGATGAGAACCGGGTCTGGTCCGGGACTGGGTAACATAGTAAATAAAAGGAAGCTTGCTCAAGACTTTTGGTCAGAAGAAGAACTTGATTTTTTGTGGATTGGTGTTCGTAGACACGGACGGGGTAGTTGGGAGACCATGCTGCGGGACCCACGGCTTAAATTCTCTAGATTTAGGACTTGGGAAGATTTGGCAGCAAGATGGGAAGAGGAACAGGTCAGGATATTGGATATCCGGACTCAAAAGCAACCCACCGGTTCAAAATCATCCTGGAAATCTCCGGGTTTTCCGAGCATTTCTGATGGAATGATGAAACGAGCATTAAATAGAAGTCGATTTGGTGTGGTTCCGCCAGGTTTCCCGCCACATTTGATGGATATGAAATTGGCTCTGGATGGTCCTTCCACATCTACCGAAATTCCAGATCACCGATGCCTTCCAGCATGACAGTTTCCCGCCATTCCCAATAAGGATTCCAGACAGGTTTCATGCTGGAGAATCATCAATCGAACCAGCTCTTCCAAATCCGTTTGGACCCGGTAGTTTAGGATCTCTTAATTTGAATGGTTTGGGAGTACTTGATTCACAGCAAAAGGAGGCTTTACATGTTAATGATAGTCTTAAAATACCAGATTTTGTTCATGACGCTTCTCGATCAAGAAATGAAGTTGGGAGTAGTTCTTCGGATAACAAATTGCCACATTGGCTTCGGGAAGCTGTAAGCGTGCCAGCTCATCAACCCCAAGAACCCCAACTGCCACCAACTGTCTCTGCAATTGCAGAATCCGTCCGTTTGCTATACGGAGATGAAAAGCGAACCATTCCTCCATTTATTGCTCCTAGTTTGCTCCCTTTGCCGCCCAAAGATCCTCGCCAGATTTTGAAAAAGAAGAAGAAAGGAAGCAGCAGCCCCCAACCACCACTAGACGACAAACATGTTGCTTCTACTTCCGGAAGTAAGGCGGCACCACCACCAGAGCTTCTACAATCAACGTCTGAACCATCTTGGACCGAACCAGATCTCAATGCACCACCACCGGTCAACCAAGATACGGCAGCCTCACCACAACCGTGTTCAAATCCTGACGTTGAAACAACCTTAAAAGCTCCAATGGAAATGGACCCAAAACAAGAGGAAAGTTCAAATCCTGACATGGAGACCAGCCTTAAAAGCTCCAATGGAAATGGACCAAAAACAAGAGGAAAACGCCGGTGAGGGATTGGGAAAGAGTGAGTTGGATCCAACGGCTCAGAATGTTCCATCGGAAGAGGCGACGATAGATCATGGCGAAGGTGACGGTGAATCTTGATAAGTGTGGGCTCTATTTTTGTAGGCATATGTTGCGGTTAAGCAGTTTAATATAGAATTTTGATATGTAAGTTGTGTAAGAAAAATATTGTTGAAATATATATGATATATTGACTATAAACTGGAAATCCATGGATTTTAGAAGGTGTTACATGCTTCACAATAATAAGCAATTAAGCAAAACTGGTGCACAAGACTGTTTTACACTAAGTTGTCACCTTTGGTTTGATGTATACATCATCTTACCTCTAATTTTTATATATGTTGTTTATAAACATGTTACTTATAGACAAAGATTAATCATTTAACTTAGATTTTTGTGCTTGTTAAGCTCATCTAAACAACTATCCCAGTCAATTAGTCAAACTCACCACCTCACAACATCTTCTGTGCGAATTAATCTGATCTACTTAGAAGAGTCAGGCTCATGCAAAATGATTTGTAAATGGGCAGATAGAATGTAATACATAGAACAAAATGAAGCCGTGTTACACAAGCAATCTCAACATCACTAGAGCTGTAGGAGGATTCGTACAAATTCTCATCAGATATCCTGCTATATGAAAAAACTAAAATGCCAAAACATGAAGAAAAAAAATGTAATAACAAGAAAAAAAAAGCTAGAATGTGATTTCACAAGGTGCGTGGAACGTTCTACCACGACAAATTGCTTCAAGATTTTCTCCGGTATACGAAACAAGTGGTGAAACCTCAACGCCTGCAACATTTAAAATAAATTAGACCAATTAGCATAGAATACATATAGTTTTCTTTCTATAAATAAAGCAGGTAAAGGTAAAAAGTCCTTTGTTTTACCAGTGGAATAAAGAGGCACTGAGTGTGTTAAGAAGCCACCAGCTGCAACCACCCAACGTGTATGCAGACGGAGAACCAGAAGCCGTGCACTGTCTGGAGTGTCGAAGTTTGACCCGTTTGCATTTTTCACAGGGGCAAATTCTTCTTCGCGCAATACCTGCATAAAATGAACAAAAGGAAGCAAGAAACTTTATTTTCCATTAATTTTTGCAAAAAAAAAAATATGTTTTCAATTTTATAAAAATAGAGAACAAGGGATGACCTCAAAAAGTGCTGTTGATGGTGCATATGGAAATGAATCAAATATGAACTGTTCTAGCTTGTATCCAAACGTTTGGCCATGGATCGACGGGATTTTCTTCTCTGCCAGGTGGTATCTGTAATTAAAAAAAAAAAAATCGTTATATTTTACAGCAATTAATCAAAGCACGGGAAACCAGAAAAGGCGAAGTGAATACTGAATACTACATGCTGTCCTTTTCCAGACTATTGGCAACTTGGTTCAGAAAGTCCAGAGTGAACATATGAAGACACACCTGAAATATTATCAAGATTAAATATTATACTTTAAATAAAGTGCCGCGCACATGTGTGTTAAAAAAAAGGTAATGACTATACATTACTCCAACAGTAACGAAGTCGGCCGGTTCCTTGATTAATCTCACTTGCAAGTGACTGATCCAACTCGCTATATTCAACTACAGTTATAGGTCCACCTTTGCCACGCCTCACAAATACACCGACCTTTTCTTGAGGGTATGCCTGTAATTAGCACATGGATCAATAAAAATCACATTTTTTTTTATATCAGCTAGTTAAAGGTAGTAAAGATTTTCTTTCTTGTTTTCACCTTACGGACGACTTTAGCAGCTGAAGCTACACCCTTATCAATGAAATACCCCAAGAATGTAGGATCGCCAACACGAACCTGGTATTTCAAATGATATTCAAAGTGGGCTTTTTTTTTTCTCAAAATATAAAAGAAAAATAAATGAATGAATGAACTACACACCAAAGCATTGTCAACTCCATAACAATCGACATATTTGACCCCTCTTGTGGACATATCTTCTAACAGTCTTGAATACTTCAATGCTGAATATAAAAGTTGTTATAATTGTATGATATTTGGATGTGCTTCTATCGTTTGAAGTTGTTATTATCGGTTGTTTGATTGTTGGGCAAATTCTAATTGTATACCTGAATAAACCCCTCCATTCCCATCAGGAGCTTTTGCCACCTGGTATGGAGTTTCCATGATAAATCTACCGTCTTTTGAAACACAAGGTATTGTGCCTTGGGAGAAAAACGTGACCTGCATAAAATAGCTTACAACATATAAGTAAAACATATTCGTAAAAAGTAATAAAATTTTTTGGAGAAGTAAAATTAATTTACCTGATCCATCTCAAGACCAAAATACTTGTGACTTTTGAAGAAATCACGTGTCGCTTTATCGGTAAAGGGGCTTGTCATTATGTACCAATGTATTGGTACAACATTACCAGAACCTGCATAAACCGAAAAACGATTATGGCATCATCAAAAGGGACGAAATTTTGGGAAAAAATAACATTATTTTAAACTTACCCCTGTCTAACGATTGAGCTGCTAATCTTTGGAGACACAGAATTCGCTCAGCCTGAAGTTGGTAAAGTGACTTTCCAGATGGAAGTCCAATATCTAGAACGAACAAAAACAGTAACATTAATAATCAAATGTATAACAAAAAAGTTATTTGATTAATTAAGAAAACAAAGTAAAAACGACATGATTAATTACAGTCAGCCATCGTTCAATTTTAATGTAATAAGTTAGAAGTAAAAAGAACAAAACATGAATCATATGTAAAACACTTACTAAAACACCCTTTTGGGGCAGAACTTCCAAGCCGTGTTCCCTGCATTTGAAATTCAAACATAAGGAAGATCAAGTAGAAGAAAGAGAAACAACTTGTGAACACAATCATGAACTTTTATTTTCAAGAAATGAAGGGTCTAGTGGTCAACAATTGCAGCAATAATGTTCTTTAAAAAAGATTACCTTTTATGTACTTAAAGTGCCTTTTCGTCTATAATAATCATCTTGTCGTTCATATATGCATAAAAAGATATTCTAGTAAGCTAGGCTATCCAAACTTGAATTATTTAAGCTCAAATCACTAACCCTCTTTGATTTTCATACCAAACACTCGGTAATTTATGATAAAAGATCCATAAACCTAATGAAACTTTACTATATATTTATCGACTATTTGTTCACTGGGCACTTTCCTTAAGTCATGATTTGCTTTCCACCATCTTTAATTATGGCCACTGGCTCATCATCAAGTTGTCATTAGTGGGCATCTTTAGAAACCAAAAAGCAAAAGGAAACATCATAT
>JBCNJP010000019.1:23783853-23984805 GCA_039602395.1 Deinandra increscens subsp. villosa
CGGAAAAAAATCGGCGCAGTAAAACCAAATGACGACAAAAATGATTCTATACCATCAGATTCTCATACAAGCACTTCCTTTAAATGCGAAGCTAAAGAAGAACGTTCTTCTGATCGCTCTCCTTCCAAAAAGAAAGGAAATGATGGAGTGAGTTCTTACTTATATGGAATCAGTTCAAATAGTTTACTTATTAGTGGGAAGTGTTTTGATTTTTGTTTTGTTTTTCTCTTTTAATTTTCCAGTCTTGTAATGAATGTGTCATTTGTGATCTTGGTGGTGACTTGCTCTGTTGTGACGGGTGTCCAAAAACGTATCATATTGCATGCCTTGACCCGCCTCTTAAGGTTTGTCTAATTCATATATTCTTATGCATGTCTTATGATGTTCTTGTTAACAATTTATTATAACCAAGTTTTTGTTTGTTGTTTGTTATATTATTGTGGTTTTCAGCAAATTCCGAATGACAAGTGGCATTGTCCAAACTGCTGTTCGGAAAGTGATTCGGTTGAGACCATAGACAAATTGGAGTTTACTTCAAAACGAGCAAGAACGAAGGTTATGATTGGGAAGCCCAAAAGTAAAACTAAATCTGCAAAAACAGATAAGGTGTCTCGAATTATGAAGAACACTAATCTTGGGACTAAAAGGTCATCAAGGAAAAAGAAATCGTTGAAGAAAGTGGATGTGCCATCTTTGGATGGATCTCCAGAAAGAAGTTCGTCGTTTTTGGATCTTCATGATGAAAAACAGACGGATTCGGAAGAAACAGTAGTCATAAAATCGGAGAAAACGGAAAATAAAAAGAAAAAGAAGAGGGACAGAGAGCAATCTAAAGATGCTGCAACTGAAAACCCTAAGGAAAAGAGGCAAAAGGTTCCTTCAGGTGATGTTCAGAAGAAGACCCGGACTGTTCATTCTCGAAAACAGGATAAAGTTAATTTGGAAGTTAGTGAAACAAGTAAATCTCAACAAAAACGGAAGTCGGTTAAGCATGCAAAGACTAAGTCGCTGTCAAAAAGTGGCATGGGAAGTAAAGTTAATGATATCCAGTCAAAAGATAAGGTGCAAATTTCTAAGGAAATATGTTAATTAGAGTTTGATTGAAGATTAAATTGCTAAAAACTAATTATCACTTAACTGTTTCTCTAAACAGATGGAAATGGGAACAAATCCATCTGATTCACAAGAGAAGAAAAAGAAGAAGAAAAAGTTGTCGAATTGCTCAAACATTCAGGTCCTCTGGGCAAAATTCGACAGGTAATCTCCCCGAATAACGTATCAGAATCTTGATCCTATATGCAAAATGTATGCCAATACATATTATACATATGAACACAAAATACTTGTATTATAAACACATATGTTCATGATTTCATGTGTATTTTCTAGGTTGATCGGGTTTTGGGTTGTCGAATACAAGTTACCGAAAAAAAATCTTCAGTTTCTATAACGGAAACTGACAAAACACCTTCTCAAAGTTCAATGAGTATTGATGAGAACAGTACCAATGGAGAATCAGTGAAAAACACGACAGTTTCCGATATTCAAGACATGGTTAATGGCTGTAAAGAAGAGAATGCTACAGGGTCAACGGGTCAACCCTCAAGTGATCCTAATTCTATAGCAACAGATGAGAGAGATAAAGATGAGTCTACACTGAAATCAGATGTTTTGACAAAAGCAACTGAAGAAATTCCAAATGGGGATAATACTGATATTGTAGATGATATGAAAATGGGTTTAGAAAAGTCACCAAACCGTAGCAAGTCGTTATTGAATAACGAGAAGACAGCAGTATCTTATGAGTTTTTAGTTAAATGGGCTGGGAAATCTAATTTACATAATACTTGGGTATCTGAATCCCAAATGAAAATTCTTGCTAAAAGGAAACTTGACAACTACAAGGGTAAATACGGAACAATGGTGATAAATATCTGTGAAGAACGGTGGAAGGTGCCACAGAAGATAATTTCTCTGCGTTCATCAAGAGATGGTTCAACTGAAGTCTTTGTAAAATGGACCGGCCTACCGTATGATGAATGCACATGGGAAAAGACGGATGAACCCGTAATTGAGAAATCTTCTCATCTTATTGACTTGTTCAATCAGTTTGAAACCCAAGCAGTTGAAAGAGCCGAGTGTAAAGATGGGATTTTGAGAGGAAAAGGTGATGTGATTACTCTAACCGAGCAGCCAAAAGAATTAGGCGGAACATTGTTCCCACATCAACTCGAAGCGTTAAACTGGTTACGAAAATGCTGGCACAGGGGTAAAAACGTAATCCTTGCAGACGAAATGGGGCTTGGGAAAACGATTTCAGCTTCTGCATTTCTATCATCATTATACGTTGAGTTTAAAGTTCGGTTACCTTGTTTAGTTTTAGTTCCTCTTTCTACCATGCCCAATTGGATGTCGGAGTTCTCTGTCTGGGCCCCGAATTTGAATGTTGTGGAATATCATGGTTGTGCACGAGCACGGGCATTAATGCGCCAATTTGAATGGCACGCAAATGATACAAAGAACAAGAAAACAAGTAGTTATAAGTTCAATGTTCTTTTAACTACATATGAAATGGTTCTTGCTGATTCAACCCATTTATCTGGAGTCCCATGGGAGGTACTTGTGGTTGATGAAGGTCATCGGTTAAAGAATGCAAGTAGTAAGCTTTTCGGTTTACTTAACACATTTTCCTTCCAGCATCGTGTGCTATTGACAGGGACGCCCCTACAAAACAACATAGGCGAGATGTATAATTTGTTAAATTTCTTGCAACCAGCTTCGTTTCCATCCTTGTCAGCATTCGAGGATCGATTTAATGATCTGTCTACTGCCGAAAAGGTTGACGAGTTGAAGAAACTTGTGGCCCCACATATGCTTCGTAGGCTTAAGAAAGATGCTATGCAGAATATTCCCCCCAAAACCGAGCGTATTGTTCCTGTTGAGTTGTCATCCATTCAAGCGGAGTATTATCGGGCAATGTTGACCAAGAATTATCAGGTTTTGAGAAACATCGGGAAAGGTATACCTCAACAGTCGATGTTGAACATTGTAATGCAATTGAGAAAAATTTGTAACCACCCGTATTTAATTCCGGGAACTGAACCAGAAATCGGGTCAGCTGAATTTCTTCACGATATGCGTATTAAAGCATCTGCTAAGTTGACTTTGTTGCATTCTATGCTTAAGCTCTTGAAAAAGGAAGGCCACCGGGTGTTGATTTTTTCACAAATGACTAAACTTTTAGACATTCTTGAGGATTATTTGAACATCGAATTTGGTCCAAAAACGTTTGAGCGAGTCGATGGGTCGGTTTCCATTGCTGATCGACAAATGGCGATCCATCGGTTTAATAATGACAAAAGTCGGTTTGTGTTTTTATTATCTACAAGATCGTGTGGACTTGGGATCAATTTAGCAACTGCTGATACCGTTATAATATATGATTCTGATTTTAACCCGCACGCTGACATTCAAGCAATGAACCGTGCACATCGAATTGGTCAATCAAATAGACTTCTCGTTTACAGACTTGTGGTTCGGGCTAGCGTTGAAGAAAGGATTTTACAGTTAGCCAAAAAGAAATTGATGCTTGATCAGCTTTTTGTAAACAAATCTGGATCTCAAAAGGAAGTCGAGGATATTTTGAGGTGGGGAACTGAACAACTGTTTAACGATTCTTCTACACAAACCGGAAAAGATGGTGAAAATAATGTAAACAAAGGGGATGAAACTGTAATCACGGAACAGAAGAACAAAAGGCGTACTGGAGGTTTAGGTGATGTGTACCAAGATAAGTGTAGAGATGAGAATTCAATGATAGTGTGGGATGAGTCTGCTATTTTGAAGTTGCTTGACCGGTCAAACATTGAACATGTTTCATCTGATAACGGTGAAGGTGATTTAGAAACAGATATGCTTGGATCTGTGAAGGTACATACATTATGAGACTTTATATTTAAGGTTTATATGGATTTGACGGTTTTGTTAGTTATTGTTTTTTTTGTTGTTGGTTGACTTAGTCTTTGGATTGGAATGATGAATCAACCGAAGAACAAGGAGGAAGTGAACCAGTTGTGGATGTAATTGATGATGTTACTGCACAGAATTCAGAAAAGAAAGAGGATAATAATAATTCAGAAAATGTTGCTGAAGAAAACGAATGGGACCGGCTTCTTAGAATCAGGTTATATATTTATATATTTGTATTGACAAATGGTGATTTGTTTGTGTTTTTATGTAATTTCTTATGGATTTGTAGATGGGAGAAGTACCAGAGTGAGGAAGAAGCGGCTCTTGGTCGAGGAAAAAGGCAAAGAAAAGCCATTTCATACAAGGAAGCATACGCTCCACGCCCTATTGAGACATTTGAGGTTTTTCCTATATTTTTAGTTAATAAAATTGACTTAAATACTGGAAAGAAAATGAGAATGAAATTCTGATAATTATTAAACATTGCAGAATGGTGGTGGTGAAGAGCCCGAACCACAGCCTATGCGGGAATATACACCAGCTGGATTGGCTCTGAAAACTAAGTAGTGAGTTTCATGTCTTTGATATAAAACCACTTTTACTGTTTATTATTTTTTAGAAGATGCAAATTATTTGATGTTGTTTGGATAGTTCCAAGCTTCGAGCCCGACAAAAACTAAGACTGGTTCGGGTGAAAGCTTTCAAAGAAGCCCTTCTCAATGGAGGTTCTGGTCTAATGTGGAGATCAGATCAACCGACTGACGAAAAGCCATCAACAGAAGACAACCAGACAAGCAAGGTACCCAAAATAAACAATAAATCACTCGTACTTTATTATAAAACAATAAACAATTTGATCACCAGATGATGGTTTTCAGGTGCAAAATAGAAAGTTGCTTCCAGTTCTTGGGCTATGTGCGCCAAATTCTAAGCTGATGGAATCACCTCAGAAGAACACTTCCAAATCTAACAGGAAAAACAAGTACCGGACGAGTCTTGAGTTCCCTTTCCACCTAGCCCCTTGCTCTGGGCCCGGGCCTGAGCCCTTGAGTGACATGGATGTTAAACCACACGAAACAATAGCCATCAATAGTAGTGTACCTCCATTTAATCCGGTATGCTTTCTTCTACCAAACACAGGAAGAAAGTAGGTTCTTTTTTATGTTTTTTTTTTTGCAAATCGGTCTAATTTATAGATTGGATGATCTTGATCTCCTTGCAGCATGTTGTGTCAGAGAGTTCCCATGACGGTTTACCTCGTTCTCAAGAGAAGATGATGTTGCCCAAATTACCCTTTGACGAATCGTTTTTGTCAAGGTTACCATTTCCGATCAAAAACATTGGTCAACACCAAGCCGACTATTTTCCGAGTCTATCTTTAGGGAGATCGATTGGAGGGGAATCAACTGCACCTCTTCAAGATTTCCTCTCAGTCCCGTTCTTGCCAAATTTTAGGTTCCAGCACCAAGAAATGGAAGCATTGAATCTCGCAAAGTTGGGATTGGATCAAATGCTGCCCTCATCTTCGTCTTTTCCTGAAAGCCACCGGAAGGTTCTTGAGAACATAATGATGAGAACCGGGTCTGGTCCGGGACTGGGTAACATAGTAAATAAAAGGAAGCTTGCTCAAGACTTTTGGTCAGAAGAAGAACTTGATTTTTTGTGGATTGGTGTTCGTAGACACGGACGGGGTAGTTGGGAGACCATGCTGCGGGACCCACGGCTTAAATTCTCTAGATTTAGGACTTGGGAAGATTTGGCAGCAAGATGGGAAGAGGAACAGGTCAGGATATTGGATATCCGGACTCAAAAGCAACCCACCGGTTCAAAATCATCCTGGAAATCTCCGGGTTTTCCGAGCATTTCTGATGGAATGATGAAACGGGCATTAAATAGAAGTCGATTTGGTGTGGTTCCTCCAGGTTTCCCGCCACATTTGATGGATATGAAATTGGCTCTGGATGGTCCTTCCACATCTACCGAGATTCCAGATCACCGATGGCTTCCAGCATGACAGTTTCCCGCCATTCCCAATAAGGATTCCAGACAGGTTTCATGCTGGAGAATCATCAATCGAACCAGCTCTTCCAAATCCGTTTGGACCCGGTAGTTTAGGATCTCTTAATTTGAATGGTTTGGGAGTACTTGATTCACAGCAAAAGGAGGCTTTACATGTTAATGATAGTCTTAAAATACCAGATTTTGTTCATGACGCTTCTCGATCAAGAAATGAAGTTGGGAGTAGTTCTTCGGATAACAAATTGCCACATTGGCTTCGGGAAGCTGTAAGCGTGCCAGCTCATCAACCCCAAGAACCCCAACTGCCACCAACTGTCTCTGCAATTGCAGAATCCGTCCGTTTGCTATACGGAGATGAAAAGCGAACCATTCCTCCATTTATTGCTCCTAGTTTGCTCCCTTTGCCGCCCAAAGATCCTCGCCAGGTTTTGAAAAAGAAGAAGAAAGGCAGCAGCAGCCCCCAACCACCCCTAGACGACAAACATGTTGCTTCTACTTCTGGAAGTAAGGCGGCACCACCACCAGAGCCTCTACAATCAAAGTCTGAACCATCTTGGACTGAACCGGATCTCAATGCACCACCACCGGTCAACCAAGATACGGCAGCCTCACCACAACCGTGTTCAAATCCTGACGTTGAAACAACCTTAAAAGCTCCAATGGAAATGGACCCAAAACAAGAGGAAAGTTCAAATCCTGACATTGAGACCAGCCTTAAAAGCTCCAATGGAAATGGACCGAAAACAAGAGGAAAGCGTCGGTGAGGGATTGGGAAAGAGTGAGTTGGATCCAACGGCTCAGAATGTTCCATCGGAAGAGGCGACGATAGATCATGGCGAAGGTGACGGTGAATCTTGATAAGTGTGGGCTCTATTTTTGTAGGCATATGTTGCGGTTAAGCAGTTTAATATAGAATTTTGATTTGTAAGTTGTGTAAGAAAAATATTATTGAAATATATATGATATATTGACTATAAACTGGAAATCCATGGATTTTAGAAGGTGTTACATGCTTCACAATAATGCAAGCAAAACTGGTACACAAGACTGTTTTACACTAAGTTGTCACCTTTGGTTTGATGTATACATCATCTTACCTCTAATTTTTATATATGTTGTTTATAAACATGTTACTTATAGACAAAGATTAATCATTTAACTTAGATTTTTGTGCTTGTTAAGCTCATCTAAACAACTATCCCAGTCAATTAGTCAAACTCACCACCTCACAACATCTTCTGTGCGAATTAATCTGATCTACTTAGAAGAGTCAGGCTCGTACAAAATGATTTGTAAATGGGCAGATAGAATGTAATACATAGAACAAAATGAAGCCGTGTTACACAAGCAATCTCAACATCAGTAGAGCTGTAGGAGGATTCGTACAAATTCTCATCAGATATCCTGCTATATGAAAAAACTAAAATGCCAAAACATGAAGAAAAAAAATGTAATAACAAGGAAAAAAAAAGCTAGAATGTGATTTCACAAGGTGCGTGGAACGTTCTACCGCGACAAATTGCTTCAAGATTTTCTCCGGTATACGAAACAAGTGGTGAAACCTCAACGCCTGCAACATTTAAAATAAATTAGACCAATTAGCATAGAATACATATAGTTTTCTTTCTATAAATAAAGCAGGTAAAGGTAAAAAGTCCTTTGTTTTACCAGTGGAATACAGAGGCACTGAGTGTGTTAAGAAGCCACCAGCTGCAACCACCCAACGTGTATGCAGACGGAGAACCAGAAGCCGAGCACTGTCTGGAGTGTCAAAGTTTGACCCGTTTGCATTTTTCACAGGGGCAAATTCTTCTTCGCGCAATACCTGCATAAAATGAACAAAAGGAAGCAAGAAACTTTATTTTCCATTAATTTTTGCAAAAAAAAATAAATCTGTTTTCAATTTTATAAAAATAGAGAACAAGGGATGACCTCAAAAAGTGCTGTTGATGGTGCATATGGAAATGAATCAAATATGAACTGTTCTAGCTTGTATCCAAACGTTTGGCCATGGATCGACGGGATTTTCTTCTCTGCCAGGTGGTATCTGTAATTTAAAAAAAAAAGAATCGTTATATTTTACAGCAATTAATCAAAGCACGGGAAACCAGAAAAGGCGAAGTGAATACTGAATACTACATGCTGTCCTTTTCCAGACTATTGGCAACTTGGTTCAGAAAGTCCAGAGTGAACATATGAAGACACACCTGAAATATTATCAAGATTAAATATTATACTTTAAATAAAGTGCCGCGCACATGTGTGTTAAAAAAAAGGTAATGACTATACATTACTCCAACAGTAACGAAGTCGGCCGGTTCCCTGATTAATCTCACTTGCAAGTGACTGATCCAACTCGCTATATTCAACTACAGTTATAGGTCCACCTTTGCCACGCCTCACAAATACACCGACTTTTTCTTGAGGGTATGCCTGTAATTAGCACACGGATCAATAAAAATCACATTTTTTTTTATATCAGCTAATTAAGGGTAGTAACTATTTTCTTTCTTGTTTTCACCTTACGGACGACTTTAGCAGCTGAAGCTACACCCTTATCAATGAAATACCCCAAGAATGTAGGATCGCCAACACGAACCTAGTATTTCAAATAATATTCAATGTGGGCTTTTTTTTTCTCAAAATATAAAAGAAAAATAAATGAATGAATGAACTACACACCAAAGCATTGTCAACTCCATAACAATCGACATATTTGACCCCTCTTGTGGACATATCTTCTAACAGTCTTGAATACTTCAATGCTGAATATAAAAGTTGTTATAATTGTATGATAGTTGGATGTGCTTCTATCGTTTGAAGTTGTTATTATCGGTTGTTTGAGTGTTGGGCAAATTCTGATTGTATACCTGAATAAACTCCCCCATTCCCATCAGGAGCTTTTGCCACCTGGTATGGAGTTTCCATGATAAATCTACCGTCTTTTGAAACACAAGGTATTGTGCCTTGGGAGAAAAATGTGACCTGCATAAAATAGCTTACAGCATATAAATACAACATATTCGTAAAAAGTAATAAAATTTTTTGGAGAAGTAAAATTAATTTACCTGATCCATCTCAAGACCAAAATACTTGTGACTTTTGAAGAAATCACGTGTCGCTTTATCGGTAAAGGGGCTTGTCATTATGTACCAATGTATTGGTACAACATTACCAGAACCTGCATAAACCGAAAAACGATTATGGCATCATCAAAAGGGACGAAATTTTGGGAAAAAATAACATTATCTTAAACTTACCCCTGTCTAACGATTGAGCTGCTAATCTTTGGAGACACAGAATTCGCTCAGCCTGAAGTTGGTAAAGTGACTTTCCAGATGGAAGTCCAATATCTAGAACGAACAAAAACAGTAACATTAATAATCAAATGTATAACAAAAAAGTTATTTGATTAATTAAGAAAACAAAGTAAAAACGACATGATTAATTACAGTCAGCCATCGTTCAATTTTAATGTAATAAGTTAGAAGTAAAAAGAACAAAACATGAATCATATGTAAAACACTTACTAAAACACCCTTTTGGGGCAGAACTTCCAAGCCGTGTTCCCTGCATTTGAAATTCAAACATAAGGAAGATCAAGTAGAAGAAAGAGAAACAACTTGTGAACACAATCATGAACTTTTATTTTCAAGAAATGAAGGGTCTAGTGGTCAACAATTGCAGCAATAATGTTCTTTAAAAAAGATTACCTTTTATGTACTTAAAGTGCCTTTTCGTCTATAATAATCATCTTGTCGTTCATATATGCATAAAAAGATATTCTAGTAAGCTAGGCTATCCAAACTTGAATTATTTAAGCTCAAATCACTAACCCTCTTTGATTTTCATACCAAACACTCGGTAATTTATGATAAAAGATCCATAAACCTAATGAAACTTTACTATATAATTATCGACTATTTGTTCACTGCGCACTTTCCTTAAGTCATGATTTGCTTTCCACCATCTTTAATTATGGCCACTGGCTCATCATCAAGTTGTCATTAGTGGGCATCTTTAGAAACCAAAAAGCAAAAGGAAACATCATATGATTACCATATCCTTCTACATTCATGCATGTATATCAAAAATTAAGTATATAACTAGTTAACTACCGACACACACACAGAAAGATTTATCGTGTAATATTGTGGAAACACTGTAGTTGCGGATCGTAAAATCAGTTCGAATATAATCATCCTATCCGTTCTTGTGAAACGAATACCCTATGAACACTAGAAAAAACTGGATATAAAAACTTATTATGATCAAACAGACAAACAAACAACTGTACCCAGCAAAATCTCAATCAAACAGTAGGGTTCAGGGAGGGTGAGACGAGGCAAATCAGCATAATTGTGAATCATAATCAAAATAGTATTAAAAAAAATGAAGATATACCTGTCCCCCTGATAAAAGCAGCACAGCTAATTTCCCATCTGAAATTGCATTCAACCCCATATTCCACCATTTTTCTCTATCTTCAAGTTTTCTATCTTCCACAGTTGACACAAAACTTTCTGGCACCGGCTCTATGGCGGCTGCCGGTAGCCCTGATTCATCACACTCACATAACCAATTAGCACCATCAAAAACACACACACACAAACAAATGATGAAAGTGAAACTAACCATGTGACTGAAATGAGCAGCGAATCATTCTATCAATCCTAGGAAGATCTAAACTCTGCCAACACACCAATAACAAACCCACATTACATTACAAACATTTCACAAACCCAATTCACCATTTTCCCTAATTTAGCAAAAATCTAAATTGATCTGCAGTGAATATCAAGAATCTAATTAACTATCAAGAATCTAAATTTGATCTACAAGACTGAGTCAATTCCCAATTGGGTAGGAGAAAAAACCTCAATTTCCTGAACAAGAAAGTTCTGTTGGTCGGAAGAGAGTTGATCCCAGAAAGCAAAGGCGTCTTCTTGGCCGTAATCTTTGAGTCTTTCAAGCAGAGCCTGCGGTGGGGGTGGGGGTGGCGATGAGGATCCGTTGCTGTGATTGTTATCGGCGGCCGGTTCTCTCATTGCTCCGATTGGATCTATGGGTGGGTAGATCTGGAAGGAAGGAAGGAAAGAAAGATGGGTTATAAGATAGCGAACAAGTGTAGGTGGTGTGGTGGGAAGTAACGATCTGCTCAGTTGGTTTGGTAGTGGCGTTGGTTTAGAGATGGAGAATTGGAGAGAGACACCAAGAATAATTTAATTAATAATGATACCCAATTTAGACAAATCATCATTTCATAATCACAACATTATCTTCAAAAACCCGTGGACAATATTCAATCTATTGGTCCATTATCTTGATTTATATTATAATGTTTTGGATCTTTTTGGAGTTGTAACTAATTATAGTTTTAAATCTATAAAATTGTCTTTATGATTTGAGTAAGTCATGTGAAGAGTTAACAAAACATTAGTTTTTTGTATATAGCATAATAATCTACTCTTCCTTTTGAGATAGCATTGAGAACCGACATGTATATATACTTAAACTAAGTGTCTTTTTTATCTGTTGGACAATTGTCTTTTGGTTGCTTCTCAAACTTTATTCTCTCTTATCTTATGATGGTTGCTCTTTAACACGTTTTTTAAAATCTTCTCTCTCTCGTCTTCTCACATCGGAGAAGGGTTTGCAGATTTGTTTTGTTTTCATCGATGATGGTCGACGGTGTTTGCTTGTCGACATAGCTGGTAGCGTCGTGGTGTCCGTTAGTGCGTCGTCGTCGTCATGACAGCGTTGTGGATGGTGTATGCCGATATCTGTCTTTGGTTAACTTCGATTTTGAGGTGTTTGTACTGTTCTTGGTGAGTTTACATTGTCCGATTTCTGGCTTAGGCTGGTTTTGTTGCAACGAGGCGTAGATCTAGACTTTGCCGGATCCGTCAATGATTGATTGTGTACCATTGTTAGTCATTGATGTCATTGCGTAGCAAACTAACACTCTTAGTCCCTGCACTAAAATACAAGTTGTTTATTTGTCTACTTTAAAATCTAATATAATTTCAGAAAAAAGCAAAAATAACCTCACAAACAAATGTCTATTATAGTAATAGAGAATATAATTTTTATGATAAATGCAATATATTATATTTTACATAGAAGACTAATATAACATAGCACCTTTTACATAGAACACTAATATAACATTTTACATATAAGACCAAAATATAAATGCAAGATATTATATTTTACATAGAAGACTAATATAACTATTGTAGTAATAGAGAATATCAATTTTACGATAAATGCAAGATATTATATTTTACATAGAAAGCACATCGTGTATGAACACTAGAATTAGGTTTGAACCCCTTAACATGCATTTTTGGCTTAGCTAAACACAAATTATATTATACACAAAAACAAAATACATTTGGCTTTAAATATTATATTACATTATTATTATTATTATTATAATGTTATATTATAATGTTCCTTTTATTATTATTATTATTATCTGTTAGTGATTATATATTTTATGTGTGTTTTTTTGTTTCATTCCAACTCCATCAGTTTATCACATAAGTTGTAAGATGTTAGTGTAATAAATATAGTCATGTATCATAAGATCTTTTTATTTTTCTATTTTCAATCTCAAAGAATTTAGTAAAAGGGTATGATATTATAAGTTAGTCGTGCAACAAAATTTTTAAGTCGTAAACTCAATACCCTAAGCATTTGAGTCGTTACGCGTTTTTTTATTTTGTTTTCTTTACATTACATTACATTATAGCAATGCAATTGTTTTGTATAACCGCACTATCCCACAGTAAATCAGGGAAGGTAAAATCTTGTCAGTTGTTAAATAGAATTTCAGTCACAGCCATTAGTAGTTAGTACTAAACAAATGGCTAGAGCAGCTGGAAGGCCGCCCACATCTCCCAGCCTGGTTGTATATATAGAACTAATAAAAATATTACTTTATATAACTATCATATAGAAATATTAATCAGGGAATATAATCAACATACTTGTTATTTTGGAATTATTAATATAAGATTTTAAAAAGAACTAAAAACCAACAGATAGAAATGCTAAAGCAACAAACCCAAGGGTCAGAGATGCTTCAATGGCAAGCAATAAAACTAATGTATCCTTAATATTACAAATCATGGACTCATACAACCTGTTACATAACAAACTTCATCTATTTACCCTGAAATCCCAACAGGGTTTCTCAAAACCAGTCCTTAAGTAGGCCCGGTTTTGAATCGACAAACTAGTTTCTCGTGGCGGGCATCGATATTAACCAGGTTTTGATCAATCAAGCCATCAACCACCAAAAGAACATGATACCCTCTATATTAAGAAAGAAAGAACAAAAAAAACCTTTTCTAAGAACACAAAACACAAAGAAGGAATCTGCATTCAACAAACCGAGACCTGTCATAAGATGGAAGTGACGCGAACTGAGTTATCAACTGATCCTGTCAAGAAGATGGGTAGGGTTGGGTGCCAATCTACAGTTGATATTGGTGCACTATGAGCAAGTGTTTTCATTCCGTTCATATTATCTCGAACCTGATCACACGCAAAATCAGCAGTGATAAAGATGGCAAGATTTGGTATAAACAGGGAGATATACAAGTATTATTAA
Source organism: Deinandra increscens subsp. villosa (assembly GCA_039602395.1). Classification (NCBI taxonomy): domain Eukaryota; kingdom Viridiplantae; phylum Streptophyta; class Magnoliopsida; order Asterales; family Asteraceae; genus Deinandra; species Deinandra increscens. The sequence continues at coordinate 23,797,463 of JBCNJP010000019.1, forward strand.
TAAACCTGATATATTGGTGCTCTCACTGAACCAGATGTCACCAGAAGTTGTTTCCCTTTGGCATCTAAAGCCATTTCATGTCTATAGTATTGTGAATTCTCGGGATTACTGAACCTGCATGATGGATCGGTACCACCCTCAAATCAATAACTTAGCTAATTGTTTTTTTTTTTTTCAATCCATGATCCAGAAAGTGCATATATATTATACCTGTGGCAATTTCTTGACCAGAGAACCTTACCCTGATTTTGCAAGCTCCACTCAAATACCTGTCATAACCGTATATATCTATTTTTTTAAGAGAAAAAAAGACAAAAGCGGTTAATGCATCTACTTAAGGTGAAGAACTTGCCTTTCCATCTATACCGAAGCTAAAAATGCTAGTCTCATCAGGCCCAAAAAGAACAGAGCTGATTGCAGAATCATGGGCTGGCCAGCCCGTAATTTGCAGGCCCGCCGCCATATCTGAATCTTGTTAAGGTCTTGCAGTTGGGTAATTTCATTTTACTAAAAAATTATTAAAAAAAAAGAATTTTGAAGGATACCAAATATGTGAATCATTCCATCAGTTGCAGCAGCTGCTAGTATCTTCCCGTTGTGGTTAAAGCATAGCGATGTAATAGCAGGTGGATCTTTCCCAAGAGGAAGGACTGCCTTCAATAAAAGCGATAAGTAAGATTTATAGGTTAATAATTTCAACTTTTTTATTTGGGTGTTATGAGATTAATTGTTCCACAAGTACATACCATTGGCTTCCATGTTCGCATATTCCATACGGTTAATGATGCAAATCCCAAATTATCAATATAACTTGTGCCATGCCTGAATAGAAAAATGACTTCTTTAAAACAAAATACTAGCAATATCGCGCAAAAAGATATGAAAAAATAAACTTTTTGGATACTATGATAATTGTGTTTGGAAGATAGCAGTACCCTTTTGATGCTGCAGCAGACACAAATATTGGTTCCACGGGGCTGCATTTTAGGTCTAGAACACTGCAACAGAAAACATATACAAAGATAAAGAAATAAAAACTTTGCAAGGACTGAAAATGAGAAAAAAAATGTTAAAACAGAAACAAACCTTGGAAATGCACTGGTAGTACTGAGATCACAAACAACTCTCTTTGCATCGACATTCCATGCTTTTATACCACCATCAGCAGTGCCTATGAGAAGCTTTGTCAAAATGGACAATCAAATGTAGGACCATTACTTCCTGGTTTCCAACATTCACAACCTCCAAAAAACAGTAAGTCGACAAAATTTACATTCAATCCTTAACTTCAGGTATTCTGATAATGGTTTTTCTTGAAGACTGACAGTAATGTTTATTTGAATACAGAAAGAAAATTGCACCTCCATTATAAGCGTACACAATTTTTTCAAAGAACAACGGATGAAAATAGCATACCAATCTGTCAGATTTGCAGTCCCATTCAAGTGACATGATCTCGGCCCCACAATAAATGGTTGCATTTCTTGATGCTGAAGTTGAGGAGTCGTATGTCCATATCCTATATCAAAATGTTTTAAATTATTAAGAAAAAAAAAGCAATACTTCAAAGTTCTGGCGCGTTTACAAAACAGATTAGCATCTATTTTTTTTTTTTACTTTACCTGACAGTGCCATCCAGAGAAGCACTAGCAATGTTGTCCCCAGATGTAGAAAACCTGCAACAACTAATTGGACTTGTGTGGCCCAAGAAAGTCTCCTACAAAACATGGTTCCCAGATAAATGATAATACCAAGATTGAAATCCTAATTCAACAAGAACTAGAAGACATTTTAAAGATAAGATAAAAGTGTAAATAAGAGTTGAATGATTGATCAGACCTGGAAATCTACTTTCACTTCTGAGAAATCTTCTTCTTGCTGAACTTCATCAATTCCTGAATCCATATAGATGATAATCACTTAAAAAGTAGCACAAATTGTTGCAAGGAAACAAAAACGAAAAAGTCCACAAAACTTATTTATTCAACAACAAAAAATAGATAACAAAGAAGATAGGTTCAACTAACGTTCAAGAATTTGGTTCTGTAATGATGCATAATTTATTTTCTTCACGTCTTTATTAAATCAAATAATAAGATAGCTCTTCCAATCCCTATTTTTATTAGTCCCCAACTAAAAATCATAGCTTTTTCCTACACTAGTAATACCAATCATACTCTACAAAAATAATACTAATACAGTAATATGTATCAATACGTAAATGATAAATAAATTTACCATATATATGCATGGGTCAGCTTTTATTAAGTGAACCATAATGCGCATATGGATTTTCCCAAGTCAGTGTATACTAGGTCAAGCACAACGTTTACATGTAAGTGGTCATTTCAGCAATTAAGCCAATCATATTTGTTACAGGGTGGTGTAATTTAGTTGATAGCCGTTCAAAAAATGATATATGCCACTAAAATTTAAGCAGCTGTGATGTTCTGAAGTTGCAACCAGCTTAAATTACTTTCAACTCATAAAAAGATAACTCATGCTTCATGATGGACAAGAAAGAAAAGCCAAAGTTTCTTACCACCACAATTGCCCGTTGCAGGGCTTGCATCTCGATCCTCCAGTAGAATAATACCCTTGTCCAAGGACTGCCTCCCAGTCAAACGAGCGGTAGACTGATGTGCTTCACTAACCGTAACAGTGGATTCTTTAGGCAAACTACTTGACCGAGTATCACATGTAGAGCACGCAGATTCATTGTTACTACCAATGCTTAATTGTCGATTACTGTAATTAAAAACATTTTGTCAGTAAAACCCCAAAACTCTTGATCAAATAGATGGTCACTCAACACTTTTACCTCCTGGACTGACATAATTGCGCCTCCTTCTCCTCCAACAAAGCCTGAAGCTGTGACAGTCTGGTATTAAGATGCTTGATGTCATTTTTAAGATGGTTAACAGTATGTTTTTCTGAACTGATTTTCATCAATGCAGGAATGCGTGGATTAGTTAAGGATAATTTTCATTAGTCTCTAAACTAAACTTGCAGTCTTTAAACACATAAATTGATTACTCAAGATTGAAAAATTGATCAAGGATATGAGTTCCATTAAAGATTTCACTCAAGAAATTTCTAACAGAAAGATTCAGTGCATCAAACCATTCCTTGGAGAAGTATACACGAAACAGGGGATCCAAATTAGGGTTCTTGATATACGGGATCGCTGTACAAAAGTTGAAGAAAAAGGTTACAATACTGTGAAGAAATCGAAAATCAAGGAGCAAGATAAGATTTTGAAAGAAACCCACCAAACCACGACGTCCAATCTGGATCTCTTTGAAGCAAATCAGCGCCATGAAGTTTAAAAAGTTCGATTATCTTGTCATTTCTTCCGGATTGTGCGGCGTGGACGATGTAATATCGAAGAACAGAGATCTCCAATTTGGAAAGGGTTGAAATCAGGAGGGTTTCGGATGAGGAAAAGCATTGTTTGAAAAAGGTGAGAAGGGAGATCAAGTTTTGTGGCTGGAATTTAGGAATGTATACTGAGAAAATTAGGTCAAAGATTTTATCTTTGTGGAAGCCTCTGCCGATATCTGTAGATAATTCTTTTTCGAAAGATTGTAAAGTGGCCGTGAATCCTCTGAAGAACAGAAACTCCCTCACGAGCTCCTCGGCGTAATTCATGTTCTCCATCGTCGTCTTGTTTTTTATGTTTACCCTAAAATTAAGAAAGGGATGTGTGGGTGTTTGATAATTGGGGTAAATTCAACGTCTGATGAATCTGATTCTAATGTTCTACAAAGTAACTATTAATAAAAAAAACGAAATAAGAGTGGATATATATTTTTTTTTAATTTCATAACTAATTTTATAAAATCTTGGTTTTTTTATAGAACATGTCATGTCTTGATGAAATCCTGAGTGTTGAAAATGATGATAATAAAGAAGTTTAATAAACAAACCTTACATTGACTTAATACTTTTGAATAATGAAGATGGAAATAATGAAAACCTATTTATACACACGAAGAACCAAACTAATCAAGTCAAAAACCTACGGACGAAATAAAATTACACCGCTTCTGGAGATTTAAGTATTAATGGAGAAGTGTTACGGCTTCAGGCATATTTCTTCCTTAAAGATAGTGTTGGTGAACAACCATCGCGTAAAGTCTAGCACAACGTTGGCGATAAGCATTGGAAGAGGAAAGAAGAAACATTTTCAACCATCAATCTCACCATCATCATATGCGAACAGTTGGTAAGATAGAGAAAGAGAAATGAAAAATTTATGAAAAGATAGGTTGACGTGTATCTTCATATGTTCAATCAAATGTGTCGCATTGAACTATTATACCCCCATGCTCAAAAATAGATAAGACTTTGAGGTATGGAGGACACCCGATGCCTCCATGCCACCTCCACGTCGCTTCCACACACCATCGGTGTGTTGTTTACGCCCCACACCACCACTCTCCATTTATTTTAAAGAAATTAGAGTCGAGCTTTTGAAATAGATCGTATAAAATAGTTGGTTCTATACGACCCATATAGGTCTTTAGGTGACCTATATAGCTCTTTATATGAATCGTATAGGTCGTGCGCCTATTTGATTAGACAACAAGCAACTTTTTGTCTAACAAAAAAAACTATATGACTCTTTTATACGACCCGTACAGGTGTTTTATGCGACCTATATATAGCTATTTATACGAATTCGATAGGTGGTGCATCTGTTTGATTAAACAACAAGTAGTTTTTTTGTCTAGCCTAAAAAATTATACGACTCGTATAGACTATATGAGCGACACAAAATACAAATACAAAGTGAGGGTACAAATAAGAGAATTGACTTTCTTTATGTAACGTGTATAAGTTTTTTTATGTTTTATATAACGAACCTAGTTGTATCTTTGGTCCTTAGCCTTGTGCTAGCTTGTTTATAATATATCTACCGTTAAAAAAATAAATAACTGGAAAATTGACGTCATTTAATCCTATCTTTTCACTATTGACAAATAATAATCCATGTTTTCACATTGGCAACTGGCAGTCCCACGTTGTCGTGTATTTGTTTTTAACGGTCCCGCCGTTAAAAAACTTAACGGTGTTAAGTTTTTGCTGACGTGGCGAGTGATGTGGCATTTTTTTTTAAATTCTTAATTTATCCAGTCAACACTCCACCACCACCACCAACAACCACCACTGGTCGTCTTCTCCGACGAATATCAACTTTTCCGGCGAAAAACAACAATCTTTAAACACTGATATCTCTCCCAGTTTTGAACGAAAATTGATTCCGTAACTTGCATTGAATTCGTGACGAAGAAAGGATTCAAACTAGCACCATTGTTATGCAGTTTTATTGCAGATTGAACGTTCGAATTTGTGAACCACGATGAACATGAACTGGGTTTTAACTCAATTATGATCTAAACTGAAATTTAACCACACCAATAGCTTTGTATGATCAAAATGAACTTGTAAGTACCAGATTTATGCCAAATAAGCAAGAAATCTAAAATCCGCCATTAGAGACCAAAGCTTCGAAGAACATCAACTGTGATTTTCCGGATTAAAGTAAATCTTCACCAAATTCAGTTATGTAAGTTGCAATGGATTCAAGATAAAGAACTATAACTACTAGAATCAATCACTAACACTAACAATCACGAATTCACCTCCGATTTTGAAGTCAAAGTTCACGATGTTTGACTCTGAAAAGTCAAATAGTATGAATTTGAGCAATTTGATCACTGAATTCGATCCGTTTGATCACTGAATTCGAGCTGTCGGAGTGGCCGGAGATTTGACGACAAGAGGTCGTCGGAGAAGATGACCGGAGTTCGCCGAAGAAGACGACCGGTGGTGGTTGTTGGTGGTGGGGGTGGTGGAGTGTTGACTGGATAAATTAAGAATTATTTAAAAAAAATGTCACATCACTCGCCACGTCAGCAGAAACTTAACACCGTCAAGTTTTTTAACGGCGGGACCGTTAAAAACAAATACACGGCAACGTAGGACTGCCAGTTGCCAATGTGAAAACATGAATTATTATTTGTCAATAGTGAAAAGATAAAATTAAATAACTAAGGGTGGGAGGTATGCTCATTTCTTTGATGTATTAGGCATCAAATTGGACCAATAGGATGATGCCAACAGGAGAGAGAAAATTGATGTAGAATTGATGTAGAATGATGATTTTGTAGGGGGTATGCTCATTTAGTCATGGTTTAGGCATGGATTAAATATATATTTTTTTTCATTTTCGGATCATGTGCAACGGTCGAAAAACAGGCAAAAAATCTCGGCATCAATCGGCGAAAGTATGCCGCTGGAAGGGGGGGTTTATGCCGATGCCGCGAATGCCGAGGAGCTCGGTATACATGCCGAGCTCGGCATCAAATATGCCGAAGATTGCCGATGTGCATGAAACATGCACACCGCCCACCCTAAGAGAATCCAACCCCGAAAGTAAATGGTCCAATTATGAGTGATAAGGATTTATAGGCGCGTTGCTGCATTTACCCTAGCAGAGCGAGCCGCCTCCTCATACGGCCTGGGTCACCTGAATAACCATCGGACCTTTTTGGCCGTGGAAGAACTGGATTCAACCGTCCCGTCATGTAGTTAATCATCTAGTTTACCCTTCTAGATTCACTTTCGTGAGTTTAAGGAAACAACTAGGGTTTATCTGCTTCTTTGCTAATCAATCACCTTGATTATCATTAGGGTTTGTTTATCTATCTCAATGCAGAAAATGTATCTGATTTCAGTTGTTAATTCACAAAAATTAAGTTTTGTTTGTATGAACCAGAACTTTTGACCAGTACTGATTTCAGTTATCCAGTTCACAAACTGAGATTAAATACTATGATTAGTGGTAATCAATCACAGGGGAGGCCAATCTGTCATTTATATGCACTTGGAGCATTTGAAACAGCCCTTCTAAATGTGGATGAAACTGTAATTATGCTCCTAAAGTTATTTCTTGGCTTCTGATGACTGCACATAAAGAGAACTATCGTGCGGACAGATACGGGCCATACATTTTTTCCATTTCTCGTTCTTTATTAACTGGTCTGCATTCTTTGATATTTGCAAGTGAATAGGTAGAAGAATAGTAGAATACAGATCTTGATATCTATGTGGTCTAACCTGTCTCATTTTTAACAATGGTTATGTTTTAATTGCATAAAAATGTAACACTCTCCACAATAAAACAAGATTGATGTGGTTTTGGAATTTTTGACTTTGATCAGTGACAGAGTGGTGGTTTTAGTCTCATTTCATTTCATCTTCCTTAACTCTAACATCTACTCTGTGTCACTATTACAAGTTCCACATTGATTATTGAACTAATGTCTAATGAGTGACCCTAGATTTAAGCTCTTTTATTATTATTCTAAATTTAAATTCGAGGACAACATAGATCGAGGATCCTTATCTTGAATCATCTTCGATTGACAGCAGCAAGAACCAGTAAGAAAGAAGATTATGTTCATCGTGAGTTGATGATAGAGGCTTTTTGACTTCATCTCTGTCGGACTCAAGGTGTAACATCGAATCTTTGAGTTTGCGACTTGCGTATCATACCTGTTTGAGTAGATAGTTTGTTTCATTTCTATATTGTCACTATATTGGCTGTGAGCCTGTGATCACTTCAAACCTAAGAACCCAAAGATCCAAAACCCTTGCAAAGAAGAAGAGAGAGCAAGAAAAAACCCCTGATATAAAAAAGCAGATATATATCTAAGTAGAGTTTATATGTATTATAAGAGAGCTGAGTATGCATAATCCCTTTTATGTGTATTTGATCATCTTATTATTGACCATACGGTGATGTAAGAGATGGGGAAGCTTGGTAGTTGTCGCGCTTAAGCTTGTCGCTTTTTTTATATTATGGCTACAATTTTGCTTTGTAGCAACATCGATGTGTAACACTTGGTGGCTTGGCGGTAAGCCTAAAATCGTAGGATGTAGGGGTTGAAACAACACCATAATGGACGGGAAAAGTGGCAAACTCAGAATTTTTTTTATCATGGGGTTGGAAATTTTGAATACTGGTTATCTAGTTGCTAAATGTTACTTTTTTCGGATTGGTTTCGGGTCGAGTCGGTTCGGTCACATAATAAAAATGTTGGCCACCATTTGTTGGTGGCTAGTCATTATGAAATGTCAAAAGAGCAATTCACTCTTCTCTTTTAACGTCAAAACCCTGCTAGAGACAATAGAAATGGTCAAACTAAAAATATGTTCCCCGTCAAGTATTCGGGTTAACTTAACAGGTCCAGCGGTCGAGGGTCAACAGACGATCTTGGACCTTCCAATGCTTCCCGCCATTGGATTATGGTTGAGTATAAAAATTTCATACAGGGTTGATAACATAATTTCTAAAGGCTCCGTCACGATTGAACCATATATATAGCACTAAATTGAAAAAATTAATGGGATGCATGTAACCCTCCGTACCTTCATCTTAGGTACGCCCTTGGACAAGAAGCCGGATATATACTAGAGATAGAGTTGATCTCGGTTGTGTTAGTCTCACCTAGTTGGTTACTTGGTTTGCTATCCTTAAGGGGACATCCTAGTAGTTAAATGATGTATCCTACAATCAAAAAGATTTGGAATTCAAATCGGTAGGGCTGTAAATATTTGTGCATTTGTTCTAAAAATCTAAGAATTGCTATTACAGAAATGGTCCAGTTTGTATTTTGGGCTGGGCCAGATTGAAGGCAATGTTGGGCTAGTTATATGGGCTGAGCTTCATAGATAGATGCATAAAGAAGATAGCAAGTGTATTTGATACCTGGCTAGTCAACGTTGGCAAGTAGACACTCACAGTATGTGGTCTATATTGCTTCACTCAAACCCACAAGCCCGTATTACCAACTATGAAATATTATAATCTGAGCCTTTTGATACAAAATATCATATTTGTTAAATAACTAGTTGCTGTGATGTACGCGTTATTATGTGTGTTCGTTTTGTATAATTCATGTTGTTTCGTTATATTTGTGTAAAAATAAAAAAGACACGGTGAATGTTGTCGCGCGTTGTCAGTGGAGTCCAGTTGTAAATTTTTAGTCGTATACACCGAACTGAAAATACGACGTCAAAAACGAAAATAAAACATGAGCTTGTTTTCTTGACATAATATAAATCCACATCGCATTAGTTGAATGAAACACTGTACAAACTAAAATCAAAATCAAAACCAAAACCAAAACCAAAACCAAGAAAATTCTTTAACAAAACAATTTAAATTTAATAAAAAATAATAAAACAAATAGCTAATCTATCACCTATCACATACAAGTCATGAATGGAGCAAGAACATGTATAAAATATATATATATATTTTAAAAATTAATCATGATATGTCACGTGAAAAATCATAAACGGAGCAAGTGTATATAAAGTGTATATAGGTAAATAAGTGCAACTCAATAACCAAATAACAATCTGATCTCCTTTTTCTTTGGTATCATCCTTTTTATCTTATTACTAGAGATGTGTCCACGCAATGAGATAGAGAACACAATATACTAACACATATTATACAAAACTGCAAAAGCATTTGAATGAATAATAGGTGAAATATCATATATGTTTGAAAGTTTAATAAAAGATTATAAAATAACAACAATGTACCCAGTAAAGTCCCACCAATAACAAAAATCTATTAGTAGGGTCTAGGGAAAATTTTATAGAATAAAATTTTCTGAAATCATAAAAAATAAATACGATTTTGAGGATTTATTCAAATGATAAATTGATTATTTACATAGTTAGATTTTAATTTTTTTGTTATTAATTACTTATTCAGTTACTTTTTATTTTTAATAGATAATAGGTAAATATAGTTTTACCCTTTTAAACACTTAAAAATTTAATGTAAAAAAGACAAACCTGTCTTTTTTTATAAATATCTTAATTCTAATAAAGCAATAAAACTATGTGCCACACTGTCTCATTTATAAATGGTTCACATCATTACCGTCACATGTCAAGTTCATATTGAATTACTAATCTAGTGAATCACCAATTAAGATTAATTACCAATTTTGTCAAAACTAAAACTTTATTTTAATAATTTTGATAAAAATTAATGTAGATTTGATTAAGGGTAATTGGGTAAGAGTTATGGTTTCCTTGCAGAGGTGCGGAGGTGGGTCAGGTGGGAGAGGCCACGACGGAGGGAGGCCGCAGAAAAGCAGGAAAGAGAGGAAGAAGAAGGGAAAGTGTGCAGGAGAGGCTGATGTGACACAACGGCCTTTGCGGCTACACCAAAACGTCTGTGCGGTGAAGACTGCGGCGGAGGGAAGGCCGCTGAGTGGAACCGTACCATAACTCACTCTAAGAGATATGACATGAAAGAAATATGTATGGGTCCTACGAGATCTAGTAATTATCTTGTAGTATCAAATGATGGTCCTACGTGATTGAATGGTCCTTCTAACGATAATCCTTTACTCGTAGGCATCGAATGATAAACTTTCGGAGTCAAATGATGGTCATTGGTGGTTAATGATGGTCCTACAAGATTGAATGGTCTCACTCAGGTTGTATGTTTGCCGTAAAGCAATAAAGTATAATTAAAGAATGTAATTTAGTTGAAGATAATTGATCAACTTATTTAGTTGAAATGTTTAATAACTAGTATATGATTAATATTAAAACAAATCATACTTTCTTATTTATATAACAAATTCATCAACCTAAGTTGAATGTATTGATCAGTGAAGAGTCACTGACTTATCCGATTATCTTTATTTCCCGTGTGAGTACAAGATCTAAAAATCACCTTTGGAAGAAAACCTATCATAGGTGAGAAAAATCAGAAATTATAACCTTTTGTTGAATCCCTACCTGTCTCACCTGTCTCAATTCCAGATATAGGAGGATAGTTCTTGTGCTAATAACTACAAAAATGCCTTAAATTTAAAGCCCAGCTTAAAAATAGATTGAGCCACTCAGATTCAAAATATATAGTTTTTAGTTTTCTGACAGTTTTCTTATTTCTTCTCTTCTTATTTTATTTGATAAAAAACTAGATTTTCAATCCGGGGCGTTTGATGCGGGGATAACATTGGCATACAAATTGTCTCATAGTATAACGGTACGTAAAGAAAACGAAAATAAAGAAAATGTAACGACCAAAACGCTTCAAATAAAAAATTATGATACACTATTGTACTTAAGAGATTCTGTTGTACCTATTACATCACCAAATAACAAACTCATTTGCCAACCTCAAACTGCTCAATCATAAATACAAAAAGACTACGTTACAACATTAAAATTAGAAAATGAACGCCTCGTCAAGATGTGGTTCATCACCATCTTGCCCGAAACGAATAAAACAGATATCACAAAAATTATCACAGCCTGTAACAAATATCCAAAAGTCAAACAGAGAGTATAACAACCATCAGAACCTCTAGATAAACCCCTAGAAGCTCCGGAAAGGAAAAAAAGTAATAATAGTTGTACAATTAGCATAAGCACTTGTGGAGAAAAAATGATACATTAAGAAGTTGTACAAAATGTAGAATTTATTTGTATCGGAGATAAGTTTCTCCACTGATAGACGATAGTCTTGTATTAACACACTAAATACACAAAGGAGTTCGACATCCATGGCTGGGAGATATAGAAACCTTAATTCCAGAAACAATGGTCTTTGTTGACAACCTCGCTTTAACACACCGCATACGACAACTAAGGAGGTCATCAAGCACGAGGGAGTTGCATAGAAACCCAAACACTAATTCTAGAACCAATCGATCTGCAGGGATAATGGTATCCAATGACGACCTCGCTTTGACACACCGAATACGAAAGTGAAGGAACTCATTGGTCATGACATAGTCACATAGAAACCCAAACCCTAGTTCCATAAATCAGCCGACGAATCGACGATAAGGCCATCGCTCTCTCAGCCGATATATAACGTACATTTATGACACCAATAACGCCGAAAAATGGTGTCGATCATGGCAAAATGAGGTGCTTGTATAATAAGCGACAGAAAAAAAATAACTAAGTTGTCTTTTGTAAATAGGAGTAATTGGAAAATTGCTTACAACCGCATGTTTCCTTTGTAAATTTATAAAGGTAATGGTTGAGTCTAATTGACAAACTCATTGAAATAAAAGTGTTATTCTTCTTTAGTGTAATTTAGTTAGTGTAATTTAGTTAGAGTAGATCAAGAATACTGTTGTTTTTTGTTAAAAAAAGTTATAAATGTGTAAGTTAGTTTTGAATCTTACTTGAGACATGTAATAGAATGGAGTAAAAGTAAAAATTTAGAGTCGTAGCCCTGCTTATTAGGTTAAAACTTCAAATCTCATAACTAAACATGCATGCTTTCTAACCAAATATTGTAAATATATATATCAGATAAAGTTTATCCTAAAAACCTAAAAGGGAAAACTATAAGAAAAAAATATAAAAGTAGGGTAAAAATGAGGGGTGTGTATGGATAGTGTGGTAGAAAGGGCCATAAATACAACAATTATACAAGAAGGGGAGGGCAAGGCCTAGTCCCCTATCAACTAACAGTAGATATCAGAGAAGTAATGACATAGTTACTGTACAAGTATAAGTATGTGGACGGTATAGAAAGGAGAAGAAGTAAATGTTTACAGATTCATTCATCAACAACATGATATATTGATGATGTTAAAGAGGAGGTTGACTAGAGCTAACCAATTGTTATGGGTCAAACTTTTGGGTTTCATCCCAACAAACGAACATAATTTCTTCATTCTTTTTCTTTAACAGTAAACTCATAAGATATATATTATGTAACATATATATACACCAAAACTAAAATCAAAAGCTAACCATGGATATTTAAATTATAACACATGAAGTTTTGTCCTACTTTTTACCCGAAAAATAACACACCTTAATCTCGTCCCCTACCGTTTTGATGTGTTGATATTGGTAACTTAAAATGATTGTTTTTTTTTTTTTTTTGCATGCTGGGGTTTAACGGTGTGAAGAGTAGGCGATTGTATACGCACATGACTCATGTTCTAGAGGGGACCATAATATATGTACTTTTTGTCATTTAGATATCTATGTCGATTAACATATATAAAAAATGTATATTTCTTAGTGAATTGTTGAGTTATAAAATATTTGTCCAGTACTCTATGCTCAAAAGAAAATGTTAATAGTGTTAACTATGTTATAAATTGGGTGTTGCTCTAAACACCCTTAAAATTTTCTGGACACCATTTTATACGGTCTGTATAGTGTAATACGAGTTGTATAATATAGTCAATGCATTAAATGCTAACCTATACAATGCGTATAGTACAATACGGGTTGTATTGGATCGGTGTTTTGAGAAAAAAGTATCAAGGATGAATGTTTTGTTTGTCGAGAGGAATATTTTGGGATATGTGTCAGCACACATGTCTACAAACCTTATACGACCTGTATAGCGCTATACGAGCTGTATTACAATTAGTCTCACGTATTGTGTTTTTTTTTAAAAAAAAAATTATAAAAAAATTATCGAGAATTATATTTTTAATTATTTTTCCCCTAAACGACTCGTTTAAAGCTAAACGGTACAAGAAAAAGTATACGCCATGTTTCATAAATACACTGTATAGAGTTAGACGTGTCATATGGCTCTGAATAAAACGACCCGTATAGACCTAAACAACCGAGAAAGGTGTGCGGTTCCTAGGAAAATCTATACGACCTGGATGACACTAAACAGGTTCTATCGATCAACTATGAAGTATAAACTCCAATCATATGAAGTCAGTAAAACAAAACGACCTATATCGTGCCATAGAGGTCGTATATGAACTCCAATCATTCCTATCATTGTAATCCAATCATTTGTAATCATTTGTAGTTAGTGGTACGAGGTAAATCAAAACGAGTCGTATTGCTCTATACAGGTCGTTTAGGGTTTTTCTAAGCTGTAATTAATGTTGGACGTGTGCAATATGACCTGTATCGCACTATACATGACGTATATGGCGGTGTCCATTTTCAGATATATAGAGAAAAGGGGTATAAAATATATCAAGGCCCTTCACATTATATAAACTTAATAAAATTTAATCTAGAAACGCAGTTATCTAAAGTGATCTCAATCTTAAATCACACTTTCATAATGGCTTGTAGCGGTTCATCTCACTTCATTATTCCATCGGCATGGTGAGTTACCTTGTTTTTGTTAGAAAATCTCTTAGAAGCTTAAGGTGATCTTGAAATCTCGTTTGCAGGTCTGAAGTATTTTATAACTTGAGTTAATTACGGTTTGCGTCCCTGTGGTTTAGTGATTTTTGCGGTTTGAGTCCAAAAGTTTAAAAATTATCATCTGGCACCTTGACGTTTATATTTCTTTGTTATTTGAGTTCATGGGCCTAACGGAGTTAAAATTTTCTGTTAACTCAAATGGTATTATAGTCATTTTACATATCAGGGACTCAAACTATAAAAGTCACCAAACCACTAAATATCAGGGGTTATTTTTGAAAATTAAAAAGTTACACATGTAACATGACTTTTCTTCTCTCCTACCAAACCCAAACCCAAAAGGTCCGATCGTTAACCTACCACTGCGGCCGGGAACACCATCGCCGCCAAACCGTCTTCAACAACGGCGACCAGCAGACATCTGATCCTTCCGACCTCTCTCTCTCTCTCTAGTCTCTACCTCTCCAACATCTAACTCATCACCACCATCGGCTGACCGACGAACTTATCTCTGCCCTACATTATTGTTAAATTTCCTCCTTCTCTCGCTTCAGTCTAGTGTATACCAGCTACATAAAGCATAATCGCTAATATTTATACACAATCTTGGTTCCCTTTTAGTTATCACCATTACAGTTTATACGATATAATAGAAGATGGGGAAACAAATAATTTTGCTGGGTATTTGTTATATACATTCTTCTTTGAGTTTTAAAATGCATATTGCTCCAGGAGTTTGGATATTTAAATTTTGATATTTAGTTTTCTTTAAGAAATTTAGATTATTTTGTTTAAAGGATACGATTATGCCGATTTAGTTTTCTTTAATTGTGACTTTTTCAAGTCAATTGAATTATGAAAATGTGTTTATGCAACTAAGATGAATGGTGGTGGCAGTGGTATTTGATTGTGGTGGAGGTGTTTTGCTCGCTCATTTGACTGCCCTTATAATGTCGAAATTCCAATTCAAAATTGGTGTGTGGTCGTACGGTTGGGGTGTTGGTGGTTAGAGATATGGTGTTTATGGGGTGGGGATATTGACAGTATTGTCGGTTACGGAGTGAATGTGGTGGAAAGTAGAGGTCGAAGTCAAATAGGGAGAGATATATAGTCATGATCGGGATATGTACGGCCATAAACCCCCATCTCCAGAGGTTCGCCTGGAGTCGCCGGAGTTCGGCTTGAATACTCTTTACCGAAAACAGGCTCCATCTCCGTGGAGATTGAGAGATCCCAGATGAACAACATATATTTGTTTTAATTACACAAAGTTTAATTTAATTACACAAGTAGTCCCTTACTATATTTAGTGGTTTGGTGACTTTTACGGTTTGAGCCCTGATATATAAAATGACTATAATACCATTTGAGTTAACAGAAAAATTTAACTCCGTTAGGCCCAGGGACTCAAATAGCAAAGAAATACAAACGTCAGGGTGTCAGATGATAATTTCTAAACTTTTGAACTCAAATCGTAAAAGTCACCAAACCACAGAAACACAAACCGTAATTAACTCTTATTACTTTGATATTTTATTTTAGTTTATATATAATTGCATTAGCCATTTATTGATTGAAATTAATTTCAATGATTAAATATGTTCTAAAATTTTAAATAGCCACTAGTAGATCCCTTTCAATGACTGAATATTCATGTTAGATATCCACCTTAAGTCTTTAAATATACACGGAACATGTTTTGATGTTTATTCCAATTCCTATTTACACACCAACCGGAATAACTTAATGAGTCTGAAAACTACAAGTCGGTTACATATGAATTTTTGGTGATAAAACTTTTTTATACCCTAATTTTGTTTTTGTTTATTACCTGCCCACAACAACGTATATTTCTTATTTTTATAAATATAATTTCTTTTAAATCTTTTTTATAACGCTTCATTGTTTTTGTGTTAAAATCACCCGTTCCTTCAAGTATTTAATATTTTTGTGTGTGATATTTAACTAGGCTTATAATTTTAACGTTGTTACGTAATCTTTTTGTATTTTCGTTTATTTACATGTGTTTTTGAAATGTAGCTGTTTTTTACCCACGTCATCCCGCGGCAACGCGGGAAGGGGTAGTAAAATCTAGTTATTATAATATTTATTTCCTACTAATGAATTATATACATATATATATATGTATATATGTTATATTATATAGGTAGATGATCATTTGAGAACCAATTTGATTTGAGATCTAAAAAGAACTAATTTGAGCCACAAATTTATTTACATGTATCCGCTCTCCCATGAATTGTAGTGGTCCCTCCTGAAATTTGTGGTTGAGATTTAGTTCTCAAAAGTTCTTAAAAGAAAAAGTTCTCATTTGAACCTAACCCATATTATATATAGGGATGTATTTATTTTTTTAACTACCAACTTTATTAGAACCAGCAAGAAGCTAGGAAACATATATTAAAAAAAGACAAATTCGATTTGAAGGCCATGTGTAGTGACGTGATATTTCAAAGCTGAAAAGTGCGACACGTGGGATTTCACGCACGTAATACAATGAAAGGAAACAATACACACACCGGATCATATTATTGTATAAAAATCTTTATAAGTAGTCGTGGTCTGTTTCCTTCTACGCACCGCTCTCGCGCGTACGAAGTCTATCGTAATCAAAAGCAAGTCTACAAACGTACCACTCTCGCGCGTATGAAGTGACAAAATATTTTAAAGCCAGAATCCCATACCTATACCTCTAAACCACTCTCGCGCGAACAATGTGTTGTTTACTTAGATATAAGAACATGAATGCATCCCAAACCAGGAGGTAAAGTGTTGTCAATACTTCAACTCCTAACCAAATTTCACTTATTGATTTACATGCTTTTGAGGGCACAAATGGTCCCAGTTACAAATGAAAGTTTTGTTTTTAAGAACCAATAATAAACTTTCAATATAAATGATATGTGTAAATCCCCGACAGTGAAGCTAAAAACTTGATTCGCACAATAAGTTTTTAAATTTATAAACAAGATAATTACAAAAACCGACCACACACGCATATAGGTAAGTGTACCTATAACACCTGTAGTGTAGCATTGTGAAGAACCAATCGTTCCATGGACACGTATCTCTTACTCAACCCTTGTCAATCTCCGGTCGAGAGATACTTATGAATAGAATAACTAACCTAACTGGTCTAACTGTCACTTAAACGAGCCAACTAACTAACCTAATAACTTAGAGATCTATAACTAACCTAATTGACCTAATGAAAGAACAATCAAACCTAAATAACTAAGAAATCACTAATTAAACTACGGGTAACATATGTAAGAAAAAATAGCACCTAGGGTATTGACTCCTCTTGTATTCTGAACAACTCACGCTAATGACTACTTATGACGCTTTTCTAAAGGTGACTAAGAATCTCACTAGAGGAGCACTTAATGTCAATTAACACAATAATTATATTGAAACGCAAGACGGGATAACTTCTCGCTAAAGAATGCAAAGCTCACAATTAGAGGACTTCGGAATGCTATAGACACACACCTCAAGACTCTAGTGCAAAGGTCATCAACTACACATCAATCTTTAGACTAGAAACCTCTTACCTAAGCACCTAACACACCTGACGCTAACTAGAGTATGATAGACACGACGAGATAAGTAAGATCCATATGGATAACAGAACCTGCTAAGATCACTAATCTCCAACAAAACACTTGACAAACACACTTAATCCCTCATGATCTAGACAACCTTCATTATAAACCTAAGGTCAAATATCATTCAGAATCCTATGACCAAAAGATAGAAATACCAAGACACGGGTAAATACTTCCTATAACTCAACAAAACCACAACAAAGACATCAAAAGTCTTCTCATCAAACATGCATAAATATCATCAGATCTCAACATAAGTCAAATCAAAGTTTCAACATAAAACATAAGCAATTGTCAAACGTGCGAATAAAACATTGGACAAGAATCAACTAAACCCTAGATGATAAATGAAACCAGTCTAAAATTATCAAAACTAAACATAATTCAAATCTAAACTTGATTGAAAAACTAAAAGAAAAAAATTACAATTGCAAATCGAATGATTAACGCGTAATAATGCTAATTAAGTGATGAATCCTAACCCATGTTCTAAAATAACTACATGCTAAAGTACTAACTATGAAGCAAAAGGTACAACTGAAAAAGAACGCAGTGAACAAAGAAAATGGAGCAATAGATGTAAGTATGAAATACTGATTTTTTGAGTAAATTGCACCGGAGGTCCTTAAAGTTTCTCAAAATCTCACATCCAGTCCCTGAACTATTGAAAGTGCAGCATAAGTCCCTTAGAGATAAAAGTTGTCTCACCGGAAGTCCTCAGGGCTAATGTCCGTTTGTTTTGAACGTTAACACTGGCACGTGAATAAAACGTGAGGGGCACATTGGTCTTTTCCCTCTCCAACTTGTTGTAGCCTATTTAAACCCCTCCAACCGCTCGGAGATCTCCTTCATCATCACACCGATTTCATCTCCATTAAAATTATCAAAGATCTTCATCTCTCAAACCAAGCATGGTTGTTTTCTACTGTCGCAGAGAAGCAACGATTCGTACAAGCTGGACGGAGCTGAACCGTGGACGAAGGTTCTACTCTTGCGCTTTAGAGGGAGGTAACTGTGGTTTCTTTGGGTGGGTGGATCCACCGATGTGTGCTCGGTCTCCTGAGGTCATCCCAGGGCTGCTAAGGTCGAAGAATCTGCTTGAGAAGAATGTGAAGAACCTGAAGACTGAGTTGATGATGAAGAAGGCTATAATCAAGATTTTTTCTGTGATGCTTCTCTGTTCTCTTTTCATGAACTTGTTCTAGATTGAAGGGTGTTTGGAGTTAGAAGGAGGTGGCTGTTATGTAGTAGTGTTGGATGGTAGTTTGTAGAAGGTTTCTTTGGTTAGTAGTGTTGGTTTTTGTCATGGAATTGCCCAAATTTTGTGTTTTGCATAACTTAGTTGTAATGTGGTTGTTTTGACTTGTTTTGACTAATGTAATGGCATTTTCTTTGGCAAACTTGTAACTGCTTTATTGTTGATTAGTAATGGTAAATGGTTAGGCTCGTATAGGTAAATGGATGTGGCAAATGGTTATGGTAAATGGTGGTGGCAAATGCCCTTGATGATACCAAAACAAATACATGCCAAATGTGCCAAAACAAACATGTGCCAAATCAAACATTGGAGTCTAAAAACATTATGCATACCAAAACATTGTGCATGCCAAATATAACAAAATTTGCAGATTACACTGCATAATTTCATAGCCAAGTTTAAACATTAACATTGTCTTAGAAAAGCAAACAACATACCATAGTCAAGCAACAACTACATAAAACATTAAACCATTGTCTTAGAAAACCAGAAATAGACATGAAACAAAAGTACTCTGTTATTCCCAAATGGTGCCAAATGAAAGACCTTCAGCTTACAGCAGGTCTAGCCCTGCATGATCTTCTGTTGTAGCCAGTTCTGTGGCAGATTGAGCACTTGATTGATTTTCTAAACTTTGAAAGCTTAAATCCCTTGGCAAATGCAATATCATCCATCTCAGTTTAATCCTTCCTCCTCTTTTTCTTGGGTCTTCCAATTTAAGCATGAAACACAAGTGGTATGAGAGCAGTAGGACATTGAGCTTTTGGCCACGTTTTAGGACCATTGATTGGGCCTATCTTGAATGAGTACACCTTTTTCCATGTGTCTAACTAGTAACAAGGATGAATCCATGATTCTGGTCCCCCATCTATGTCTTGTCCAGTTAGTGCCATTTCCCAGTTAACAGCCACAACATGTTTGCAAGGTAGTCCAGTGATCTCCCATTTTCTGCAACTGTAACTCTTTTCAGCCACATCCACCACACATTGCTCATTCCATGCACCAGAAACCTCATATTTGGTACCAGCATTCCATGCCATTGTGAAATTTGAAGCTTTACTTTGAATGGCTTCAAACAATTTAGTTGCTGCTGGTGTGAAAGGTCCATCACAAGCAGCAATCAACTAACATAAAACAACAAATTAGTCAAGGTTCATTAAATTTTTTAAAGATTGAAATGTAAACAAATTACCTTCAAAACATTGACATGTCTCCTTATCAAATATTCCCTAACATAGTCCAAAGCAGTTATGATGGGTTTGTCCCTCCCATCTAATAGCTTGCCATTGAAAACCTCACACAAGTTGTTCAAAAGGATATCAGAATGTGCTCTACCTATGAAATGTGCTCTTGACCAATGTTTGGGTGGGATTTTGGACAACCAATTGTATGCAGTAGTGTTGTATTTCTTCAACTCTTCCATTTTGTTTTCAAACTCTGGAACAGTGGTAGCACTTGCTGCACCCCATAGTAGATCCTTGAAAGCCTTTCCCCCCCACTTCAACTTCATATTTTGATGTATATGCCTCAAACAAAACCTATGTTCTGCCATAGGAAACACCTTAGCTACTGCTGGGATTATACCCTACACATCAGATAAAATGAAGGAGAAAAATTATTACTTTAGTACAAAATATTGGATCTAAAAAACTAAAAAATCAGGACTTTAATACCTTCTGCCTATCTAAGATGAATGTAAAGTTGGCATTGTTGGGTAACTCCAGATCATCTTGAACACACTGCAGGAACCAGGTCCAAGCTTGATAATTATCAGCTTCAACAATAGCATATGCTAAGGGGTAAATTCCATTGTTTGGATCCAATCCCACAGTTGTTAGCAGTTGGCTTTGAAAAGGCCCCTTCATAAATGCACCATCTAACCCCAATATCTCTCTCCTACAAGCCTTGAAACCTTCCTTCAAAGCACTTAAGCGAATATAAATCCTTTTGAAAACCCTAGTTGGTACATCTGCATTTTGAACTACATCAACCACAAATGTGACAGTGCTTCCAGGATTTGATGTTTTCAGCTCCAAAATATAATCTCTAAGCTTAGAATATTGTTCAGTGTAGCTCCCCATCAATTGCTTTGAAAAAAACCCAGATAATGCACTTTCAGAGAAAATACGTTGTCTGCTCCCTCTGTGAAAGATATCAGTGTAATACGAATGAAAATTGTGATTTTTATAAATCAGAATCATAGACATACAAATAATTTACTTCAAACATGATACTTAATTTTAAAGTAACAGTTTCCTTACCGTAAAGCTTTGTATAGTCTTTGTGTGGTTGAAATCCTCGAATCTTCCATACCATTGTGGCTTCAGTTCTCGGTTCACCGATGAAATCGCCGTCGTTTGACCGATTACAGATGTGTATGAGGGTGCCGGAGGGAGATGCGAGTGGAGAAGACGATACGTCTCGAGGTTTATGGGGGGAAATATCGATGACACGCTGGGTTTAATGAGGATGTGATGTTTGGGAGAAAGGGAAAAGACCAATGTGCCCCTCATGTTTTATTCACGTGCCAGTGTTAACGTTCAAAACAAACGGACGTTAGCCCTGATGACTTCAGGTGAGAATTTTTATCTCTAAGGGACTTATGATGCACTTTCAATAGTTCAGGGACTGGAGGTGAGATTTTGAGAAACTTTAAGGACCTCCGGTGCAATTTACTCCTGATTTTTTTTAAAACTTGACAAAACAAGTTATATTCAAATAGAACATTTATATGGAAATAGAAAGGAATGGTCAACAAGCCCTGTCGCTAGCCCTTTGAATCATCTAAAACACCATTATAGGGCCCCATTTATAGCATTTGACCCGTAATGATACACCTTGAGGCTTAGTTACGCATACGCCCACCCTAGATTCTATTTTCATAGAACAAAGGGGCAGTTAATACGTTTTCTAAAACTTGAAAACACATCATAGAATACAGAATACATGTACGCCCATGACAACAATCTTTTATTATTTCTTTTTCATTTATAACTTCAATCCTAGTTCCTCCACATCAAATTTGCATGATTATAAATCATTGTCCTAGGTTTTTGTAGAACCTATAAGTTTATTATCAAACTAGACATTCTTAAACTTTAAAACTATAAAAGTCATAACCCGTTAATAAGGTTGTTTGATTTAAAAAATATGGGTCATGTTTACTACGTACGTACTTCATTCATGATAAGCTCGTGATTTCAAGATACTCGCCTCCCAAATTAATAACAAATAATGGCATCAAGACAGGAGATTTATTACTTATCATTCAATACATTTCAATGTGTACACGTAATCCTATAATTGACATTGAATTCCCAAACCAATATATAACCATAATGTATGCTACAACATGACATAACGTAAATAACTAGATTTAGTATTCCCCCGTGACCACACAATTTTCATTTATTAACATTATACACCCCCATGCTATATCATCATCATTATTATTACCTTTTTGTGTATCTAAGTTATGATATAATTATTATTTAAAAATGTAACCGTGTGAAGTTTAATTTGGTTACGATGTAGAGTAAGGTTTTTGATGTGGTCATGTTGGTTCCCATTAGTTTTTCGTGTATCTATGATTTCGTGGTCGTGATGCATACAAATAAGATGAACACACGATGATTCTCGCCACAACCGTGTACGGATAATACAACTAATTTGTTTAACTTAGTGTTAGTTTAAGTTCTTTTAATATTTTTTTGTTAAATATCTTAAACTTAAATATATTTTATTTATATATATAAATAATGGTTAGGTGATTATTAGAATTTAGAAACATTATCACTTTTAAGCTTTGACATGCACTATAACTTTCTTTTTTGAATGACATTTTTTATTCATTAATCATATTTGTACCCTCGTTGTATGAAAATGCTAAGTATTATTCAGCACTACAATATCATTAAATCGTTGTATGAAAATGCTAAGTATTATTCAGCACTACAATATCATTAAATCACATACCTTTTATGTAATAATTATGACATATTCTAGTGGTAGCTGGCAATTGATAATAAGGGCAAGACTCGGGACTGAAAGGTTACGAGTTCGATCTCTAAGCCTATTAAATATTTAACACCTGGCCACTTATGGAGGTGAGAATTTTTTTCAAGAATTTGCTCAACAACTGCTGCTAGTTTTTGAACTCCTATAGAAAGCTCCGTTTCCCTAACAAGCTTCTTATGAGAATTATGACTCTCTTTGTTATTTGTTAAAAAAAAGAAAAAAACAGGAAAAAAAAAACAACCTTTATGTACTATCACATACCCATCATCAGTATAAATGTCCTCGTACTCGTTTGGCCCTTAAGTTTGTTATTTATCCATCTTTACCCGAGAGTTAATAGATTTGCCTCTTGGATCAAAATTGAAGAAATACTAAAATTAAATTCTATCTACTCATCGTATGAAACATTGTTAACTAAACAAAGAAGTACTACCCTTTCGCTATAGTAAACTTTTTTCTAACGTTTAATATCCGGTTACTCGTGGGTTTTATTATGGTAAACAATGTTACCCATTATACGTTGCGATCACAGTCCGTGCGAGTACTAGGATCCTCTGTGTTGCACATCCATCCCAGAGGAAACCCACCACACAAATGCCCACTGTGGTTAGTGGCGAAGCTTGAAAGAAATCCCCGAGGGGGCGAGGCTTAAAAATTCTACCAAGGGGACGATACTCAATACATTCGAGGGAGCAATACTCAATACATATAATTTTGTACATAAAATCACGAAAATAGGTACTTCTACCTGAAAAACTGAGTGGACAGTCACCCCCCCCCCCACGCGTCCCACTGAAGCTGCGCCAATGACTGTGGTAAAACCTCTGATCCACCTCTATAATATTTAACATTTTTTGTGTCAGGATTTGAACTTCTAACCTTCATATTAAAAGATAAAGGGATATTCACTCCACCATATGATGGGGTATTTTTGCTATAGTAACTGTGATGCCATATGTAATCTTCCTGCGTGATCAAGTGGCATTAATTTTTCCATGTTGGTGTTAACTAAATGTTGTATTTATATCCTACCTTGGCAATGAGTAAAATTAGAAAATAAAAAAATATACCGTTAAATTTTTTTTGTGTATTTATATCCCTTGAAACGTTGGAGACGTAGGGTGTTCGCCACGTGCCATAAGAGGCTTAAAGAGAAGGACTACTAGTCAAATAACTAATTTCGTTTTGGTGTAAATTGGACAATAAATAGAAAACGACGAATTTGAGAAGAAGACGAATTAAGTGCATTAACTAATTTCATCTGCCTTTCAAAAAAAAATCTAACTTCATCTTGTTGTCGTATATCTCTATTCGTCTCTAAATGTGAAAGAAAAATTTCAAACAAAATCATTAAAAACTTACCTTTATCTTATTTTTATCATCTACTATATTTCTATAATTTGATATAGAAGAATAATGCTCTCTATATGAATCAAATCGGAATTTGGGCTGAAACACTTACCTGGATTAAACTGAACTCAATTCAATTTTTGGATCAGATTGAAAGAACAGCTGGAAGGTGATCGGAATTGTGATTTGCACAAGTAAACAACGCGTTAGGGTCAATGTAAGGTAGGAAAGGGTGTCCTGCGACGGCTCTCTGACATGAGAATCAATGATTAGAGTAAATTGGAGAAGACAGTGAGTGTAGATGAGGGTGTAAGTGGGCATGAATCAAGTATATGTGCAACTCTAAGGGGCCGTTTAGTTGTGGAAAAAGGTTTTCTAGTTTTCCATTTCTAGTTTTCTAGAAAATGAAATGAGTTTTCCATCTCTAGAAAACACATGAAAATTTTTGAAAACGCGTTCAAATTTGAAAGACGGAATTTTCATTTTCAAAATTAGAAAACTAGAAAACATGTTCAAATCAACTGTTTTATATTTGTTTTCTATCTCTGCATTTCATTAGATTTCCTTAATATGACAAATTAAAGAACAAAAATATTAAAATAAAACACATAAAGTAAAGACAATACATATATAAAAGATTTAAAATAATAAGTATTTCTTAACGAAGGAGAGGTCGAGCGGCTGTGCGTATAAACCCTAGAAAATGAACGTCCCTTTTCTTTTGTATATATTTGGAAAACGAAAATAGAAATCAGAAAACAGTAAAAAATGTGTTTTCCATTTTTAGTTAAAATTTAGAAAACACCTGTTTTCCTGTAAAACATTTTCTAAAAAATACAATTTGAACGCGTTTTCTGTTTTCCTTGTTTTCTTGGAAAACGAAAATGGAAAACAACCCCTGTTTTCCACAACTAAACGCGCCCTAAGTATCTATACTTAAGGTTGCATGGGGAGTGAGTTCAGGTGTCCGCGCGTGAGGAGCGTGTGACCTTCTGGAAGCAGTTATGGATGAAGGGTCTGGATTAGATGAAGATTCTAGATCCTATTTGGAGGCGACACGTGTAGTAACAGAATTCAGGGGCCTTTAATGTTTGATTATTCTGTGGGCCCCAAGTGATCTATGTGGGACCATGATGCGGTCATGGGAAGTCTTGCGGGTCAAGAAGGCGCGCGTAAGATCCAGTGGACTGAATTCGGATATATCTTCTACACCGAGTATAAGTGGTAACAAAAATAAAAATAAATTTAATAACAAATAAAAACTACTGTAATCGAATAGAGTTTATATATGGAATAAGATATATGACATTTATAACAATTAGAAGCCAGGCTACCCTCGGGGTAACACGTGGCAAAGTGGTGCCCCAAACACCCACGAATTCGACAGAGTGTAGGTGTAACCGAAGCAACACCAGTTAAGTCCATTCCAGGGAAAACCCACATCTAAGAGTGGCCGGGTGGTAAAACCCATGGGCTCAAGGATCGAACTTGTGACATCTCAGTCCCAGGTCTCCCATCAACACAAGTAACAACTCCAACAAGTCCTCATGGTTACAAAATCAAGTACTTTAAGATCAAGATAATAAGTTACCATAAAAAAGACATAATACCCAGAAATGGGTCTACCATCTATGAGGACCCACACAACATATAACTAGAGCCGTTTTAGACAAGTCAAATGAGAGTTCATAATTTATGTTGTAGTGGAAGACATAAGCAGGTGTTTGTTCAAAGTATCTTTATAAACGAATTGTTTAAAAGAGTTTAGAGCATGACACCAAAATATGTTATGCTAAGAAATCTTCAAAATAAGTTTTCGGCCGACTATGACTCCAGAGATACAATATGCTGGTCCTACATGATGAGTGTGCACACACAAGGCAAACAACATGATCAATTATCTGAGAAATTCATACACTAAAACGAGTCAACATAAAGTTGGTGAGTTCATAGTTTTAAATAGCATGCATGATAAGTGATTGATAACAAGGCAGATAAAAGATTACCTAGTCTGATTTACGTTAAGATAATGCAATATTATTACCATGAACCTTGAACTCCAAAACAAACTATTTACCCACTCATGGTATTCTGTCCAACAATACCGAAGGCCAATACAACTGTATGTACCTAGTGACTAAAGAACGGGAGTAATGATTGGAGCGACCAATCACAGGCAGGGGTGTTAATCCAATAGATTTATTCACGAGTCATTATTTCTTGTATAATAAATCGGATTCAATTAATAGCGGGATTTCATCATATCATGAATCAACATGTTACAATAAGGATGGACGAAAAGCTCGTGTAATCAATACGTGTGACAGTTATCAATAATTAGTCAAGTAGTAAAGATGTGTATGATTTCTCCCCCAAAAGTATTTTAAAAAGGAAATGGGCCGTGAGACTCACCTGAGCAAAACACTTCAGATGATAAACACTTGATACAGAAATAAAGTCGCCGTAAAATGAATATAAGACAACTTAGGGTCTAGCAAATTGGGTTGGCATCTAAGTTACCCCAATTTGATGGTCAAGTCTTGACATTATGGTAGCCTTAGAGTTAAACGATTTGCAAATTTTATTTATAATCAAATAAGTATACAGATTTGCACGCGAGTGGAAATAAATAAAATATATTTTTATTCAAGAAAAGTATATAAGAATTTCCATTAAATCATTTAAAGGAAATGATATTTATATAAATAAATATTATAATGAAATTTAGATTTTCAAGGAATATATAATTTCTTAAGGCTCGAAAGTCTAATATTGAACGTTTTCGCGGTATTAAGCGGATACGTGGTGTTTACTAGCTTTTGTTAGAAAACACTTATGGTTATGAAAATAAATATATATTCACACTTATATCTCAGAAATAATAGTCCAAGTATTTTACTTTGCAATTATGACTGTTTTAGTGGTAAAGTGTCGGTTTTGTCCCCATGACTCGCTTTATGACATTTTTAGTTTATAAAACTCAGGGTGAACATTTGTAAACACATTTTATGTCTAAAAATACTTTAAATACCTTATTTATTTTAACAAAACATTTCTAACTTAAAATATAATTTTCGGGCCCGTAAAGAGTCAGTTTTTATCCCGGTTTTATCCCAAATTCAAGTCTTTTCATAAGTGATTTTTTTGTAAGAGTTTGGTGATCTATAATATGTCACAAATTTCTATTTGAGACCTTAAACTTTCTGATTGAATTCAAACACACATAATAGATGAAAATTAGGGTTTTCAAATGTGGTTTTTGTGTTTAAATGTTTCTAAAGTGATTTTAAGCTTAAGTAAATTTACAAAAGTCATAGATAACTAATTTTGGTTAGTCATTAAGAGTCCATACTGATTCATAGGCCGGTAACGATGGGGATTTTAACCAACATAAATACACTTTTACACATAAATAACATGGATTATCAAGATTTACACATATGAACATAAATACTTCCATAGATTCTCAACATAAACATGTTTTATGACATAAAATGCTAAAAGCTTTATGTATCTACTAATTAATCAAGAAATATACATCTAGTAACAAAGTAAGCATTTTTAAAGAACATTTGAGTTTTAACAACCAAACTCATAAAGACTTTCCCATGGAGTGAACTAGGACAAAAAAATGAGCATGTATAATGAGCTTAGAACAAAGATTAAGCAAGAAACAAGAGAAAATCCTCACAACAAGCTTCCAATCTTCGAAAATGAAGAGGATGGATGGATGCACTTTCTTTATTTGAGCTCCTAACACTTCCTTGGGGCTTGATCTTGTAAGAGATGGAGGATTTGTGAGTGTTTTAGTGAAGAAATGTAGAGAAAGAGTGGGCCGAACGGTTGAGAGAGAGAAGAGGGTGGCGGGAGGTAACTTTAGGGTTTGATGAATGAGAGGTATTCTTGATAAAGTGTTTATATAGGTTTGGGTTAAACGAAAAAGGAGATGGTTCGATGGTGGCTAGAGAGAGCTGAGAGATATAGAGTGATGAGGGCTTTGAGGGTTTATAAGTGTTGTGTGTTTTGTTTGAGCCAAACCGAGAGGAAAAAGAAGGGGCACAGATTCGAGTCTCGTTTTTGGACGGATCAAGAGAGGAAGAGATGATAGAGGTTCAAACACGTGGTTCAAATGAGAGTGTGGATTGTATGTAAAGGTGCAAAAAGTCAGTTGTGTAGGGATATGATCATGTAATAGTAAGCGTATGTCCGGAAATTATTTAAGCCTACGGGGTCACACGTCTCGACACCAAATGTATTAATATTAATTAATAGTTAATTAATATTTATCACAAATTATTAAAGAGGAATTAATTAAAAACTAATAGTTAATTGTTAACGGGCCATTAATTATTAATTAAAGAGAAGGGAATTGGACTAGATTAATTAAGGAACAAGTTGGTGGAAGCCCAAAGGCCTTGTACGAATTCTAGAAATTCGTAAGCCTCATAGGGCTCATTGTGTTGCCCTAATCTTGTTCCCTAAGTTATCTAAACCCTATAAATAGAACCCCTTGGTTAAGGGTTTTTTTAGTGCATTCAATCCAAGTGATTAGAGAAATCCAAAACCCTAATTCTCTCCTCCTCCTCTCCTCTTCTAAATTTCGGCTAGGGTTTCTAATTCCCTTGAGTTCGAAATTGTGGTTTGACCAAAACTTGAAGAAGAAGGTTCGTGATCAAGTGCTAGCACATAACATTGGTGTGTCGTGTGTGCGACCGTAGAGGGATTTGCATTAAATCCTCCAAGAGATCAAGTCAATCCGAGCTCATAAGGTAAACATGTTCTATCCGGTTAGTTAGGTTAAATCACATGATCGATCCGTTGCGTACTCGTGAATAGTCTGATAAATAGTTATATAAACCAACAAGTTGGAGGAAAAGAAAGGGATATGAGTTTGAACTTTTGGTTATAGTGGGATTATCCAATGGTTATGGGTGACAAGAGTGTTGGCTTTGATAAGATTAGTATCTTCATAGGTTAGACGGTGATTAAGTTTAGCATCAGATCTAGCTTGTATCATGTCATCAGGAGAACACTAGATCAAGTGGTGGTGGCTAGGTGTTGGTTATCGATTACTAAAACCGATGGAAGGGAGGGACAAACCAGGGTTCGATCTTGGGTCAAAAAAGGGAAGGAGGTCGACGTTCATGTATGCATGGGGTTTCCGGGTTCGAGCCGAAAGGAGGCCGGGTCGGATCGGGTCCAACGGGTCGGATACGAGGGTAAATGAAACAAGTCTCGAATATTAATGGACACGAGTGGTATTTGGTCGGTTGATAGATAAATTCTTTCATTTATTAAGTTTCTACCGCGCATTTTCTAACGCGCATCAATACACGGTATTTGTTGCGTTTTGATGGAAAATCATTTGACACATAAAAATATACTTATTTTTATAAAATAATGTTTCCAAAATATAAGAATTTATATTTTGTAAGATTTGAACGTCGGTTTGTTCGGTAGTTAGCGGGTTTCACCGGTTTAGTCGTTATGACTCGTTTTATGACGTTTTGAGTTTTCTAAACACTTAGAAAATGTTTATGGACCTATTTTGATGTGTTTTATGGTTTTAAATTGCCAAGTGTGCCGGTGGAAGATTAACTTGTAAAAATCAATGTTTTTGAGTCACCAAAAGTCACAGTTTTTGTCCGGTTTGCTTCTAAAACATTATTTTCCCTTTTTGAACTTCATGAAACATTTTTATATATAAAAATGAATGTGTTTTAAGTTTTGGACTAGATCTTAAATTCATTCAAAAATATTAAATATTTTTAGTTTAAAAAGTAATGTTACGGGTTCCGATTATTCCGTTTTTAATCGTTTAACTTCCCGAGTCAAAATGAAATTTTAGACTCTGTTTTGGCAACCTAATAACACATACTTATTTGGTCTCAGCTTGTCATAAAGTTTTTCATATGAATTTTACTAAAATTTCATAATTTGTGATTTTATGACATAAAAAATATATTATGAGATATCCTTTTGTGTTTAGTGGCCCTTTTAGCAAAGTAGCATTTTATAACCTTAAAATGACCATTTTACACATTTGTTTCCAAAATGTTAACCAAATCACATGTCATGGTCACAATTTTATAACTTTGTGTGACACCATTTTTATGACACACATTTATAAGTGTCATACATCTCATCTTTTAGAAAAACACACACACTTATATATATATATATATATATATATATGTGTGTGTTATATATATTTATATATAGAGAGAGGATCATTTGAGAACCAATTGTGTTTTAGAACTAAAAAGAACAATTCTAAGCCACTAGTTTATATATATGGAAATCCCCCCCCCCCCCATGAATTTGAGTGGTCCTCCCTGAAAATTAGTGGCCCAAATTGGTTCTCAAAAGTTCTCAAAACCAATTGGTTCTCATTT
The DNA here is from genome assembly GCA_039602395.1 of Deinandra increscens subsp. villosa. Lineage (NCBI taxonomy): Eukaryota > Viridiplantae > Streptophyta > Magnoliopsida > Asterales > Asteraceae > Deinandra > Deinandra increscens. The sequence continues at coordinate 23,828,317 of JBCNJP010000019.1, forward strand.
GAACCTAACCCTTTATATATATATATATATATATATATATATATATATATATATCATACAAATTTATATCTAAACTTGATGAAATGACTTTTTCATCCAAAATATAGATACTAATATATTTGGGAGTTCATGGTTGGTAATGATTTTGAAATATTTTCTATAGCATAATGTTACTTATGTTTAAATATGAACCTGATGATCATTACTTTTCAAAACCACAAGCATAACCAAATTCTAGTTCCATTAAAGTGCATATTATCCTACTAACAACATGTATTGCTAAGTATATCACCAAACATTAACATCAAGACTTAAATTATGAACATGAAATTGTGACATATTAAAGATGATAATCATGAAAAGCTTAAAGAAGAGTTAGGATTCCTCACATAAGCTTCCACACGATCGGTAATAACGTTAGCGGGTGTTGATTTTAGCTCCTGGTTTATCTACAACCCACCCTTGAATATTGAAAGATGAAGATGATGATGATGATGGAAAGAAAGGATGATCATGAGTATGATGAAGAAAACAAGAGGTTATAATGATGATCATTAGAGAAATGACAAGAAAAGATGAAGAACACAAGATTACCTTAATATAAGAAGTGAAATGGAAGCTTGAAATGTGATTAGGATGATGAAATATGGAGGTGGTGGTGGTGGTTTAGTGTAGAGGCGGCCTAAGGGTGAAGCAACTGAAGCCCTAGCTTTGGGCCTCCACTTATCTAGGGCCCCAAAATTAGTCCATCTTCATAAGCAAACATTCATAGACAGTAAATTGAGACAGATAAATCTACAACCGGTCAAAAAACTAGGTTACGAAGAGACAAAGAGTCTCCACAGAAATCGAAGCATCATGAACAATAATTCGTCATATCGTCGCACCCTTCATGCTTTCATTTCATCGAGATGCCATATGCAGTCTTAAAACTCACGTGATGGATAGATGAAATGAAATCGTTTCATTCTGCCCTAATTTCTGTTGTTACTTTGTTAATTGCACAACCATCGGTGTTTTGATCTTCAAATATGTTATGCTTTCTTTCCTATTGACAATTCTGATTTGGAGATGAAACGATCGGCTAACTTGATATTGATTTATTAGTATATCAATGTTTTCACTCTTCTTCAAGCTCAGGTATGCTTCAAAATTCATTTTTTCCCTATCCTATTTTATGTATTTCTGCTTGTGTTCAACATTCCTTTTTCTTATGTTTCTATTCATATTTTGTGTTTAATAGAGGTGAAAAATAATGAGTAGGTTGGCTCACATCACTATAAATCATTGTTGAACCTTTTGGTATATATGTCTAGGAGCTAGAGTTTATACTTGTAAAATTCGGAAAAAGGGCCCCAATATAGAACTTGCTTTAGGCCACCAAATTGGTTGAGCCGGCCCTGGTTTAGTGAGAGCGAAAGGTAGAGAGAAAGAGTGTGTTTGTGTTGTGAAATGGTTAAGTGTTGGAATGGTGGGGGTGTTAAGTTTATAAAAGGGTTTAATGGGGTTTGTGTCACACCCCCAAACTAGCCACTAACGGAGTTTATACCGTTAAGGGGTGCGAGCAAACCAGGACCACAACCATTAGTTACAAATACTAAACGAATCAGAGTAAAGTCCAAACATTCAGAATAAAACAGTTTATAAGTTCGCAGCGGAAATAAAACATGAGTATCTTAGCACTAACCACGTGCTTCAATTACAAAACATAAATTGTTACTCAGTTCCCAAATTTAAGTTCAAATAAAATAAGTAACTTCGGTGCCATGCCAACCTTCAGTGGATACTCCTCAGCGATCTGCAAAAGTGAAAACCACACAAGTGTCAACCTAACGGTTGGTGAGTTCACAGTGGGCATGTCATGCAGCGGCCCGGTCTCATAAGCGTATGTATCAACGTATAAATAAGTAATAGTTTTATAAAACAATTGCCAAGTGTTGAATTATCAAATATGCACTAGTTAAGTAAAGATTAAAGCGGTCAACCGATATCACGGGTAGCTAATCCGGTTTCCATGCACTAAGGAAGTTCGTACCAAAGCTGACGTAACAGAGTTCGGCATTTGCCGATGGTTTGTGCCTCCAGTTGTGTTCCTCATGGGACCCACAACTAAAAATAGGCTGATATTGAACTCCGTTCGGCCTCCAACCGGTTGGCTACACATTTGTGTACCGCGGAGCAGGGTTGTCAACCCTCAGTAGATCTACCCAACATCCCCTCGCTTCACGAATTAATGGTACTACATTGTTGAGGACTTTTAAGTTTTAAGGAATCCTTAGAAATCATGTGATATCATTTGGTTTAGACTTTAACCTACGCTAGTCATATTAAAATTGTTTGTTCTGGATTTCATTTGAAGTCCTAAAAGAGTTTTAAGCGTCAAAATGGTTGTTCCGGATTTCATTTGAAACCCCGAGGGTGGACACTTGCAAGTGTTCCCATAAAACACTCCAACTTCCATAACAGATATCCCATCTGGCGATACCTCAAAATGTCAGCGTTGTTTTCCGTTAAGTATATTCGTTGTGACCCAAACGGGCTCACAATTAAAGGGTTAGTGAAACTCACCTTAGGTTGCACAGCTTACACTTCAAATAATCCAAATTATGTTTGCTAACAAAGACCTAATAATCACATTAGATGTGTCTAAGCTTTAACTACGTCACTATGGCCCAGAACATAGCACGTTGGAACTATGACTCGACATACCGACACACGACACCGATGATTGATCATAAACAAGGGTTCACATAACTCAGAAATCAAAGCAGGTTCTATCATAACATAATCATGCAAGTCATGGCATAACATTTAAATAAGTTGCACAAGTTTGGGTTTTGGTCTGGTCACAGTTTCGCCAGCAGTTTCGCTACAGTTTCGCTATGCAGTTTCGCTGCACAGTTTCGTTGTGTGCACGGGCAACACTTTCGCTAGGCAATACCCGATGACACAGTTTCGCTAGCTAGTTTCGCTCGAAACTGATGACACCGTTTCGCTAGCATAGCTTCGCTCGAAACTGGTTTGAACTTTCGTTCAGGGACAAGGGCTATGGTTGTTTCGCTCGGTAGTTTCGGACACAGGCGACACTATAGTTTCGCTTAATAGTGTCGCTGGATGAAGATATATATAATTTCGCTGAATAGTTTCGCCTATTGAATGCACAGTTTCGCTAGTCGCTAAAAAAACCCGTAAATTTGACTAAAAATCTTTCTAACAGCTTCCATACTTCATGTAATTCATTATCTATCATACATAAACATTTACCAACATCACAGAAGCATTTTTAACACCTTAAACATGGTTTTTCATCATCAAATCATCAGGAACACTTTTTACACAAAATGACCTAATCTAACATGAATCTTCATTATGGATCAGTTTCACACGTAAAGTTGTAGTTTTTATGATAGATCTAGCATTCCTAAGCATTATAACAGAAGATCAAGCAATTCCATGAAGATCTAAGCATGCTTTTTAAGAAAATACAAAGAAAAGGCAAGAAGAATGGTCATGGGACTCACGATTTGATCAAGCTCGATGGATGATCTTCACCAACAGAGATGATGGGCTGGTCTTGGTGGTTCTTGGGGCTGGTCCAGAATTTCGAGAGAGAGAGAAGAAGATGGAGTGTGTGTGTGTGTTTGTATGGTGATGTATGAAAATGGGTGATTAGGGTTTTTAAGTGGGTTTAAATACTAAGGGCTTATCATGGGCTTCCATTGGGATTTGGGCCCCAATGATTAACAATCATTGGCCCATGATTAGTCTAATTACTAGCCCATTATTGATCATGTAAGCATACGTTCTAATTACCCGGTTAAACATATAAATACAAAATTAAGCAATTTGTCACATGATTTAACAAGTACACAAATAGTCATGCTTTTTAATAATAATCGTGTATTTAAATCATATTGCACCTAACAACAATAATTAAGTAAACACATAACACGTATGGACGGGTTCGGTGATCAACCAAAGGTTGTGGACGTATTCGGCCTAGTTAAGCATTAGTTACTAAGTTAACACTTATAACGTAAATAACGGAAATTGTCTAACGGGAGTTAACCTTGGAATTCTCGGATGTCACAGTTTGGGTTTACGGTTCAAGTGAACCGATTTGGCTCGATTTTGGGTTGCTCGAACCAAAAGAAAAGAGTGAGGGATAAGAAGGCTAGAACCTACTTGGTCTTGTGCTTGTAAAATGAATCAAATGGTGGGTTGGTTGGGTGCCTAAAACCGTCCAAGGGGACGGAAAAGATGGAGGGAAAAGCTTGACCCTTGTGTAATACCCAATGGATCTTGATCTTGCATTGCACTTGTGAGACATTTGTGTCTCAAACAAAATTACCTGACATGGAATCTAGGGACAAAAATTGTATTAGTCATTTGATGAAATAAAACAATCTTGTGGTTTAGTTGGGAGGTTCGGTTGGAACCGAACTAGAAGAGGAAAAGAAGGAGAAAACCGGGAAAAGAAAAAGAGGAAGAGAGAAAGTTCAAACTCGGGTCCGAGAGAGAAAGGAAAACGGGCTCGGTGGCCCAATCGGAAAAGAAGAGGAGAAGGCGGGTCGGGCTGGGCCGAACTGGGCTGGAAAGAAAAGGAGAAACGGGCCAAGGGATGCGAGCTGGGAAAGAAAAGAGAAAGGGAAAGGAAAGAATTAGGCCGGTTGGCCCATTGGGCTTTGTGGACCGATTCGAGTCAAGGTGAGTCCGGGTCGATCCAAAGAATCCAATGAATATTTGTTTGTGCCAAAACGATAAACGAAAGTGAATTTGGTTTTGACGCGTATTCGGACGAATTATATAAATATATATAAAACGAATAAAATGATCATCGAGTTTTATTTGATCGGACGGAAATGAAATGTCACACGTCTTGATGTTGTGATGATTTCTATACGTCACCTGATGTTTCTAAATTTATTAAAATAAGATTTGCTCATCGCGAGCGTTAACGGTTTTGAATTTTGACGTTTACGTCTAAACGAATGTTAAAACTATTTTAATGAAATGAAATGTTATTTGAATAAAATAGTTAAGTTTCACAAACGTAAAACTTTTGGTTTGAACGAAATGAATTCGTCATTTTAATAAACGACTTTGTTTGAACGCGTTACGACGTAATGTAATGTTTTGAAAATATAAAATGAATATTGTATATTCCTTATTATTAAAATTCCACAAAATTATACTTTATGAAATTTCTTGTTATTGAAGTTCCGGTGACAAACGCAGGACTTTGTGTATGATTTCCATTACGGTACGGGTTATCAGACCTAGTTTGTCTATGTTAGCACGCAAGTTCACCTAATCTGAATAAATTAAGCCTAATGAACATAGAAAATTAGATAATTGCACGTAAGTATAATATTAGAGTTAACCTGAAATGTACGGGTTGTCACGGTATATCACATTTTATTCTCTCTCGTTTTCCGTGAACACATTATCTATCAGGTAAATTCACAAACACATTTTCTTGCTACAACCACATAGCTGGTCTTACAAACATGAAGTGATGACGTATGTCCGAGTCAGAGTGACATCACATGTAAACCATGTTCCACACACTCTACCTCAAACAACCAAGTCGACTGACGACTGGTCGAGTGACCAGTTGACCAAGCCGAGGTCGACTGACAGTCACTTCGACCAGACCGATAAACGACTGGTCGAGTGACCAGTCGACCAAGCTGAGGTCGACTGACAGTCACTTCGACCAGGCCGACAAACGACTGGTCGAGTGACCAGTCGACCAAGTTGAGGTCGACTGACAGTCACTTCGACAAGGTCGGCTGACGATTGGTCGAGTGACCAGTCGACCAAGCTGAGGTCGACTAACAGTCATTTCGATCAAGCCAACTGATGACTAGCCGAATGACCAGTCGACCAAACGAAGGTCGACTAACAGTCATTAATACCAAGTCGGCTAACTTACAACCTACTCTGGTCGAACCTTACCTGGTCGACTGGCAACACTTGGTAGGACAAGCCTCTAGACCAAGTCAGGCCAAGACGAGTAGGTACAGACCAATGCTCTACATGCCGAGTCTGCATCCGAAAGACCGGACACATCCACCAAGGCAGTTTCCCAAAACGGTTACTGTGGTTGTTGGCCACTGTTCGGATGCCAGACCTGCAACATTCTACTGTGAGGCTATCACATTAATTACAGAACGAGACAAAGGTTGAGGGTTATAAATACCCCTCAACCACCAGGTAAATATTCATTCAATGCATCTTCTCTCGTCTGATTACACTTAATCTTTCGAAAGCGCATACTTATCCTCACGCCCGAGCTTGGTCGCAGGACATCCTGTCCTGCCCCCAAGAATAACGGCGTTTCTGTTTTACAGGTTCCAGGTCAAGCACCCAATAGCCGAGTCGACTGCCAGCCAGAAGACTCAGCCTTTTCATCCCTTGTAGTCCGACTACAGAGTTGATCCGTCCTAGGTTTCACCCTATCCGATCATCTTTGGTAGCCCGATTCTACATTGGCGCCATCCGCACGGTACTTCCAACAGCAACAATGACTGACGACTCAGTCATTCATCCAAGAGAAACCACAGATGACTTCTCAACTCCCAATGACAAACAGCCTCTGGAAAGCTCCTCGGTAGAAACTGACACGGGAGTACTCGACATCACTCCAGAGATGGTGAGTAGAAACTTCCTGCCTCTTCGACAAGCCATGAGGGATTACGTAGCAGCAGAGAAACTGAAAGGGGTCTGCCTCCAACTATCGTATGAGGATGAAGGACCTCGTTTAGGCCCAATACCACCGCTGGGAGACCAACAAGCAGGCGAAGGGCTAACAGCAATGCAGACTGACAGCACTACGGTAACAGTAGACACCGCTTTACCACAGTCGGGAAGTACATCCAAGCCGACTCAGGTAAACTCAGGGCCCTCTGACGCAACACCCTTGAGAAACACAACCAGCATCGGACAACCCCGACCAGATCTCTCAGGCTACCAGATGCCACCATTCTACCCACCGCCATACATGAGCCCATATGGGCAGACAGGCTACCCGATGCCATTTTACCCTCCATACGGCATGCCACCACCAGGCTATCTCCCACCAAGGCCGACTGGACCATCAGGCACAAGCAAGGCCCCAGTCATTCCATCTCAGTCACCACCAGTGATTGAAGTCAAAGACTCGAATATGGAAGACTTGTCACTACCATATGTGCCGGAAGAGGAGAGTAAATTCACCGCTAGGATCGAAAACTTCGAATGCCCACCTAAAACGAAACTCCCTTCCACAGTCAAAACATATGATGGGAGCTCAGACCCAGAAGATCACTTACATGCATTTAAGTCAGCGGCCCGAATCGAACAATGGCCACTTGCAGTTTGGTGTAAGATGTTCGTCCAAACTCTATCGGGACCGGCCCGATTATGGTTCAATGCTCTACCAGACAAGTCCATAGACAGCTATGTCCAGCTCAAACAGTTGTTCTCACAACATTTTGGACAACAAAGGAAATGCACAAAGGATCCAATTGAACTACACAACATCAGACAAGGTGAACAAGAGTCCCTAAGGGTCTTCATGGAGAGGTATAAAACAGAGTCACTGACCATTGGTCATGCGGATGAAAGACAAAAAATATCTGGTTTCATCCATGGCATGCGTACTCGACAACTGATTAAAGAGATGAGTGCCCGCGTGCCCCTTACAATGCAGGAGGCATTCGACCGAGCCGAGGCATTCATCAGAGGAGAGGAGGCAGCGCAACTACGAGACAAGTCATCCTCCGGTCACGGCAAATCGCATGGTCGACCTCCCCATCAGAAAGACAATCGTCGACCTTGGCAAGCAGGGTCGGACAGGGGAGGACGAGAGGATCGGCGGCACTCGGGTTTCACACCCTACGATAGATCAGGCCCATCGAGTCAAAAGGAAAAAAGGTATGATTTCCCAAGTCTCACAAAATCTCCAAAAGAAATACTACAGACGGAGGATGCCAGCCGACACTTCAACAAACCAAGGTCGATGGGCAACAACACAACCAATCGAAATATGGGAAAATACTGCGAGTTCCATCTCGACAGGGGCCATGATACAGACGAATGCCACCAGTTGAAGAAAGAAATAACAGCAGCCGTGAATACTAGACAACTGGCCCACCTGGTGAAGGAGATAAAAGAACAAAAACAAAAAAAGGATAAGAAGACTGAGCAAGCAGTCATCCTTATGACACACAGTTCTCAAAAGAAGAAGCCAAGGCTAAGAAAAGAAGCATGGGCCAATCGACCTATCTCTTTCCCTTCACTAGACACAACTACCCCCACACTCAGCCCAATGATCATCATAGCGGAGGTAGCGGGCATACAAATCCACAGAACATACATTGATGGGGGGAGCGCCTCAGACATAATGTATGAGTCTTGCTTCTCAAAACTGCCGAATGACGTTAAACAAGGGATTCGACCCTTAAGGACCACTCTACTCGGCTTCAGTGGCGACATGGTCCTCCCTAAGGGAGAAATCACACTCTCAGTAACACTGACTGATGGCTTACACACAAGAACTGAGCGAATGACATTCCTCGTGGTTGACAGACCCTCAAGGTATAATATTCTTTTCGGTCGACCAGCAATTTATCAATTCGGATGCGTAGTGTCTACGGCACATGGCATGATGAAGTTTCCCACAGAGTCAGGAATAGCCACAATCCAGTCTACAAATGCCGACTGCCAACTAACAGCAGATGTCACAGAAGAGGCAACCCGCACTCAGTGGAAAGTGAATGATGAGTACCCAGATCAGCTAATAACAATCGGCTCAGACCTGACTAACCAAGTCAGGGAAAAGCTATACAATTTAATCCGGAACAGTCCCGATGTCTTCGCATGGACACCAGCTGATATGACAGGTGTGCCTAGAGAGATTGCTGAGCACCACCTTAAAGTCGACCCTAACTACTCACCAGTCGTCCAAGGAAAGCGAGGCATGGGGCGAGACAAGAGCAAAGCTGTCTGCGAAGAAGTGACAAAGCTAGTCAAAGCTGGCATACTCAGAGAAAAAAAGTGGCACACTTGGGTAGCCAACCCAGTGATGGTCCAAAAATCTGATGGCTCCTGGAGAATGTGTGTTGACTTCACGAGCCTAAACAAGGCATGCCCAAAAGATTGTTATCCCTTACCGGCTATAGATGCTAAGGTAGATGCCTTATCAGGATACACATACAAGTGTTTCCTCGATGCCTATAAGGGCTATCACCAAATCAAAATGGCCAGGACCGATGAAGAGAAGACAGCTTTCCACACTGACAAAGGTATTTTCTGCTATAGAAAAATGTTTTTCGGCCTAAAAAATGCCGGGTCGACCTACCAACGCCTGATCGACCAGGTGTTTGACAACCAAATCGGAAGAAACATGGAAGCTTATGTCGATGACTTGGTCATAAAAAGCCAAACTGAGGAAGGAATGGTCGCAGACATTGAAGAAACATTCGGCCGACTGAGAGCTGTCAACATGAAGCTTAATCCGGCCAAATGCTCGTTTGGAATGAAACAGGGTAAGTTCCTGGGTCACATAATCACTGACAAAAACATAATGGCCAATCCTGAGAAAGTCAGGGCTATCACCCAGATGAAACCACCGCAAAGCCTGAAGGAGCTCCAATGCCTTAATGGCCGACTGGCAGCACTTCACAGATTCATTTCCAAGTCGGCTGAAAAGTCCATGCCCTTTTTCCGAACGTTGAAACAATGCACCGAAACTAAGCAGTTTCTGTGGACAGAAGAGGCAGACCTGGCATTCACAAAATTAAAGGAGGAACTAAAAAACCTAGCAACGGTTACTGCACCAGAAGCGGGTGAAGAAGTCATCCTCTATCTCTCAGTCGGTGAAGAGGCAATCAGCTCAGTCCTCTGCACCGAACGAGGAGACATACAAGTGCCGGTCTACTTTGTCAGCAGAGCAATGAAGGACCCAAAAACTAGATACTCGAAACTCGAAAAGCTGCTCTTGACTCTGATTCACACAGCTCGAAGATTACGACGATATTTCCAAGCTTACAAAATAATAGTGCTCACAAACTATCCACTGAGGGAAATCGTCCAAAGGCCAGAAACCTCAGGGAGATTCGCCAAATGGGCAATTGAGCTGGGAGAGCACGAGCTCCATTTCAAGCCAAGAACAACAATTAAAGGACAAGTGTTGGCGGAATTCCTCACAGAGTTGAAGGTCGACTCGAGTGCTACTGAGTCGACCCCAACAGAGCACACTTTACCCCCACCAGTCACTAGTAATGATGCATGGACCCTATACACTGATGGGGCAAAAAATAGTGAAGGGTCAGGTGCAGGCCTAGTACTAATCGACCCAAACGGAGTAGAAGTAACATATGCCATTCGACTCGACTTTCCAAGCACAAACAATGAAGCAGAATACGAAGCCTTACTAGCCGGACTAAGGCTAGCCAGGAAAATGAACGTCAAAAAGCTGTCAGTAAAGGTCGACTCACTGTTAGTCACCAACCAAGTGAATGGAGAATTTGAAATACGTGGTGAGGCCATGCAAAAATATGCCAGCAAGGTCAAAGAGATAGCATCTCAATTTGAAGAATTTCAAATCATACAGATACCGAGAGGCCAAAACAAAAAAGCTGATGCACTAAGCAAGCTCGCTTCGCTTGCATTTGCTCACTTAACGAAGCAAGTGCCAGTGGAGATAATCCACCATTGAACAGATGAAATAGAAGAAGTCTTTACTTCCGAAACAGAGGCAATCAAAAGCTGGATAACACCCATCAAAAACTACTTACTAAATGGCACTCTACCAGACTCAATGCTGGAAGCAACAAAGCTGAAAGCTCTAGCAAGCCAATACACCATGCATAACGACAAGCTTTATAAGAAGTCTTACCTACAACCTTGGTTAAAATGTCTAACAACAGAGGAAGGAGAGTACGTGATGAGAGAGCTACACGAAGGCATATGCGGGACTCATTCAGGTCCCAGATCAATAGTGACCCGCATGATGACAATGGGTTACTATTGGCCGACCATGTACACAGACACTGAAAGGGAGATTCGCAAATGTCAAGGGTGCCAAATGCATGCCAGCGTACAAAGAGTACCGAAACACAACATGATCCCGGTAACATCTCCCTGGCCTTTCTACAAATGGGGGATAGACATTGTGGGACCATTCCCCGAAGCACCAGGCCGAATCAAATTCCTCATTGTGGCAGTAGACTACTTTACCAAGTGGCCAGAGGTCAAAGCAGTAGCCACAATCACAGGTATACATACAACTCTAATGTTGTTTTAACAAATTACATTACCACTATGATTTTCCAAACAAATTGTCTCAGACAATGGAATCAATCTGCAGGTAAACAAGTCGTCAACTTCGTGTGGGAACAAATTGTTTGCCGATATGGCCTTCCAGGAAAGATTGTCTCAGACAATGGTAAACAATTTGCAGGTATCACGAATTGCCAAAGCTAAGTAAATTACTTACCAATACGAGTTTTCTATGAATAGCCACCTCAAACAATGGTAAACAATTTGCAGATAACCCATTCAGGTCATGGTGCCGCGAGCTACAAATCACCCAAATCTTCACTTCAGTAGCTCACCCACAAGCAAACGGCCAAGTAGAGAGAACAAACAGGTCCATAGTCTCCGGAATCAAAGCAAGGCTAGGCAAGGAGGGAAAAGGATGGCTGAATGAACTCCCAAGTGTCATTTGGGCAATCAGAACGACTGAAAGGACCAGCCATGGGCATACACCATACAGCCTTACTTTCGGCTCAGAAGCTGTCATCCCAGCCGAAATCGGAATGCCCACTTTCCGAATCGAAAACGTCTCCGAGACAACAAATGACACAGAACTCCTAGTAAATCTGGCCCTCACATAAGAACGCCGAGACATGGCCGCCATCAATGAGGCCAGGTACAAAAAGCAAATAGAGGGATACTACAATCAGAAGGTCCGACCCATCACATTCCGACCTAGAGATTACGTATTCAGAAACAATGAGGCAAGTCGGCAAGAGGACCAGGGGAAACTTGGACCAGCTTGGGAAGGCCCCTACCAAATCATGGAAGCACACGCCAAGGGATCCTACAAGTTAGCTACAATGGATGGCAAGCCAGTTCCCCGACACTGGAATGGCATGCAACTCAAAAAATGTTATATGTAAAACAACGGGTGACTACACCCTACCTTTTGTAGAACTAAGGGCAACTAGACCCTACTTTTGTATGTTGTTGATCATTTGGGCATTTACTAAAGACCCGTTATAATAGAATGCAACAACAAATTTTCCCATGATTGCTTGTGTAACATATCTTAGCCGACAACTACAGATACTACAACCTAACAGGCCGAATGGCTACCAGTCGGCCTAATTATAAATAGCATACTAATCAAATAACATGATTCTAAGTTTGTAGTTAACACACTAGCTAAACTATCACTACTACAAAAACTGCTTTCCTTGACACGCGAACGATGACACTCGATAATTCTTGACGTGCAAAAACTGAAGTGTCAAAATAAAATGTCATTTATAGGTAATCCCTAAGAATTCATGACGCGCATTTTTGAGTGTCAAGAATTTCTGTCATATTCCTAAAAAAAAAACACGGAGGACACTTATAATGTGAGTGTCAAGAAGCAGGTGTCGTTTTAAACCCATTTAAACCTGGTCCCGAAGCATAATTAAACCACTGACCTGTATAAATAAACAACGTGGTTATACAGTGTGGTCATACGTTCTTTTGTTTGTGTAGTGTCCACTCCAGCCAGGAACCACAGAGTGTGGCTATTATGTGTTGAAATTCATGAAGGAGGTAGTTCGGCAAGGGCTTGTAGTCCTTGAACAAAACAAAGTAAGTTTTCTCATATTCTAATTAATTAACTTTATCTTTCATGATATTATTTTCTCGTATTTTATCTTTTATACAGATTGGTGGAGATAGTAATGCTTATACAGATGCTGATTTTGATGAGATTCGTGAAGAATGGTTGACCTACGCTTGCAACTTCATTTTCATGGACAAGAAGTAGTAGTAGTGATCCAATATATATGCATTATGTAAACTTTGAACACTTTACTTTTGTCGTTGTGATCGAATTGCATGTATGAACTTTGAACACTTTACTTTTGCTATATGTATGAAATGCAGTGTTTTGGTACAGCAGCTATTCTGTATTTTGGTTTTGTGAAATATGATTTATTACAGGGAAATCAGTAATTTTAGAAAAAAAAAAAAAACACTTACAAGGATGACACGCAAGAATGAGTGTCATAAAAGGCATGACACGCAAATCTGCGTGTCATAAACAGACGACACAAAAAAATATTATAAATAAAAATAAATTAATCACAGACGACACCCTTTCTTGACGCGCAAAATGGGTGTCAAGAATGGAGTGTCAAGGATAGCGTGTCATTGTTCGCGCGTCAAGAGATTCTTGACACGCATATTGCGCGTCAAGAAGCTTCTTGACCCCTGCATCCTTGACGCGCATTTGCGTGTCAAGAAGGCACCTTCTTGACGCGCAATGCACGTCAAGAATGCCAGTTTTTGTAGTAGTGTATTATCATAGGTAAGCCTAGGGGCATACCTCCCTGCTACCAGTTGGAAAGGAGCCAACAAAAAGGTCAGCCAATTTCGGCATATACAGGCCGGCTCCCCATAAAAAACTGAAGAAGCAGCATTCGTAAGAGGGTTATCCGTACCGAGCTATATAGGGAAACCTCTAATGATTCATCCCTCACAGCTCTATATCAGTGGGTGACCAGCAGAGAACCGAGTCGCCTCGGTCGAACAGTTAACACTCGACCCTTAAGGGCACTCGGCATAAGTCTGGACCACAAAGACCGAATGAATTCGATCGAACCCGGGTATAAATGCGCAATATAAATAATAAAGATACAAATATCATGCTAATAAACATGTGTTTCGGACCGTACATCCGAGATCAATAAATAACATACCATTCGACTGGTACAATACTAATCGACTCGGAGGACGCTCCAGTCGACCAAAACAACACCAGTCGACAAAACTGACGCACCAACCGACTCGAACAAGGCTGGTCGACCACACAAACATACATAAGAATAGTTACAAGGTGTGGACGAACATCAAAAATATTTCTATCACATGAAGGTCGACTGGGAGTACTCGGCAATGCTTAACAGTATGACCAATGCCACTCGACCCATTTTAGGATCATCACATGACGAGGTGATTAAAGGACAGACTAACAAAGTCGACTAACACTACGTACATAACATTCGGCATACACATAATACATGAGATACGAAACAATAAAGATCCAAAACATCCATTTCATTAAACAAAGTCGATTACAATACTTCAAAAAAGGAATGTAATATAAACATGACAAAGCAAACTATTTAAGTCTTGGAAGAAGGATCGGTCTTGGAGCGATTAGCGGCCAAGAGGGTACTTGTCGACACAAACTTCCCGGCACCCGGTTTGTTTCCCCGGATCCACACACGTTCCGCCCTAGGTCGAACAAGCTGAAGTTCCTTTATAGATGTATTGAGACAGCCGGCCAAAGCATCAAGGTAGGGAAATTTCTCTTCCGAGAACTTTAACAACGCCGCCTTCAGTTTATCTTCGGAATCAGGTTTGTAGTAGGAGTGAGCTTCCCTGTCTTTTCCAGAAACAGCCTGATCATAACCAGCAAGATAACCCAAATGAGCACCCCGAGCCATCACTGCACTCTGTAGAGCGCCGAGTGGCTCCTTGAACTCGACACTCTTAAACAGCTGGTCGAAGGCATGGTGAAAACCTTCTTCAATGAGCCACTTTCGCTCATCACCCAGAAGTTGAGCTTGGCTAGTGGCACCTTTATACAAGGCCTCCAACCGGTCCTTATCTAGCTTTAGCTTGGCCATGTCGGCTTCATGACGTTGAACAGTTTCCTCATGAGCTTTACGAATAGTGGTGAGAGATGAATCAGCGTCAGCAACCGACTTCCTCAACCCTGCATTGACCTGCTCTAGCAATCCTTTCTCCCCCCTCAGAGCTTTAAGTTCACTTTCCAGTTGTGAAATCTTGGCATGATCAAAGTCGGCACACTTAGCTTCCAGTTCGACAACTTTCTTCTCTAAGGAGGCCTTGTCGGCTTTCAAACTGCCACATCTCAGCTGAGATCGACTCAGCCGCTTCTCAAGGCGAGCATTACGAGTGATCATGTTGATACCCGCCGAGTAAGCTCGAGTCAGCTTGAAATAAGCCTTATGCCTAGCTTGCGTGTGAGTTTCTTTCTCCAAATCCAAGACCTCACCAGGAGGAATAGATAAACGGGCAAAGTCTCGGCATAAAACAAATGTGTCAAGCCGAGACTCATTCTTCAAGCTCCAAGAAGGGACGAAAGACTGACCAGCCGACTCCTGCGTCAACTCCGGATAAGGAACCTCATCCGACTCATCCCCAGCAGCAACATCATTTACACTCAAACCCCCATCTCCTGCCTCTCGGACGAGTCGAGTAACACCTTTCTTAAACTTAGGATCCAGCATCGAACCACCATCGGAAGGTTTTTCCTGCAGGTCACGAAGAATGTCATCAATACCAGGAGATAGCATCCGATACTCCAAAAGGAGAGGTTGAACACTTACAATAGTAGGGTCGACTATCGTCTTCTGGGGCCCTTTCAGATTTTCATCATCACCTTGGCCACAATCACCACCTTGGCCACAATCATCACCACCAGCTGACCAGGCTTCCAAATCAGACAGGTCAGCATCTTCATGCACAGACTTGCGCGAACCTCCCGACTCGGCAATAGGGGATTTGGAGTCAGCTCCCGACCTCCTGGCCATATGCTTTGTCTTGGAAATTTTCTTCTTTCTGGATGACTCCTCTTTATCAGTTGTTTCTTTATCCGGTTTCTCAGGAACTTTCCTCTTCCGATCTTTCTTTGACTTCCTTGATAACTCCGCCTCCTCATTAACTAGCTCATCAGTAGCCCCACCAAGGGCAGAGCCAAGAGTAGTCCGGTTCCCAGTCTCCACAGTAAACTCCTCAAAACGACGGGGGGCGGTCGAGTCGACAGAGCCAGTCTCATCTTGCCCAAGAGGTTTGCTTGTTAGAATAACATCTTCAGGATCATCCAAGCTGATAAAATCCAAGAGATCCATTTCTGCAAAAAACACATCGGGAAAAACACCATAAGAAAGTGACTTCAATAAAAATCAATCTCAGAAAGAAGAACAAGACGAACAGGGCATTACCCCGACCATCAAGCTCGAAAGCAGGCTTTCGGTCAAGTGATAACCAATTCCGACTTAGACCAGTTAATATTAGCACCCTTTCACAAAAAGGCCTCAGGGGTATTTGAAGGTCAACCAAGGCTTGAACGGTGGCAGCATCGAATGGCTCCTCGTAGCTCTTGCTTGGTTTAGATTTGGTAGGTTTCCAGGGAATCGAAACATCTAAAATCTTATCGGAAATCCAGAAAAATTTGTCTTTAAAATCCTTTAAGTTAGTCGGCACCCTAGAAAGATAACAGGGACTAACCGTCCCATCATCATACTCGGTTCGGCGCTGTTCCATGGAGAACCAGTCACCTTGTCGACCTAACCTAAAGAACCGGCGAAAGACCCCCACGGTCGGTTCTTTCCCTACCCCTCTACAAGCAACTTCGAAATGGGTTATCCTTAAAATAGCCAACGAATGAAGCTGGGAGATATGCACTCGGTGGCTACCCAGGACGCTTAGAAAAATTTTTGAAAAAGGAACCCTAAGCTGGCCAGTGATAAACGATTTGGTATACAAGCCGATCTTCCCATTCGGCGGATGTCTGATAGACTCAGTCGGCCCGGGAACTGCTAGCCCTAGTCGAGTCGAGAGACCGTACCGCTTACGAAACTTTTTTAATTCGGTCTCGGTCATGGTCGAATGGAACTCATCCATTCCTTTCGCCATACTAGTTCGAAGAGATAGAAAAAAAAAAAGCAAATAAAGAAAAGTAGAAAAGATCACGTACCAAGAAGCAGGAAAGGAAGTTCGAACTAGCAGGAAAGTCGAAAGGGGCTCAGAGCGAATTCAACAGAGTGAAGGACAAATGAAGGGAGAGGGCCTATTTATAAAAATTCTAAGCGACCTTTCGATTACCTAGGCAGAACTGTCACTTCAGCCCATAAAGGCCCATCACATGCACAAGCCCATTAACATACATCCACGAATAACCAACACGTATGAGGGGACTCTCGGACGCGTAGCACTCGACCAAGTATACTAGGCCGAGTAAAAAAGGGCAGAAACAAAGCAACAACAAATTCCTCTAAGTCCGATAACAGTGACCAGACCACTATACATCGGACTGGGGGGCTGATGACGTATGTCCGAGTCAGAGTGACATCACATGTAAACCATGTTCCACACACTCTACCTCAAACAACCAAGTCGACTGACGACTGGTCGAGTGACCAGTCGACCAAGCCGAGGTCGACTGACAGTCACTTCGACCAGACCGATAAACGACTGGTCGAGTGACCAGTCGACCAAGCTGAGGTCGACTGACAGTCACTTCGACCAGGCCGACAAACGACTGGTCGAGTGACCAGTCGACCAAGTTGAGGTCGACTGACAGTCACTTCGACAAGGTCGGCTGACGATTGGTCGAGTGACCAGTCGACCAAGCTGAGGTCGACTAACAGTCATTTCGATCAACCCAACTAATGACTAACCGAATGACCAGTTGATGTGCTCGGAACGACTCTAAAAACTACTATAAAAACCTAGACCTAAACTAGACCTAGACACACCTAATTTTACCGACAATACCTAAACTAGACCGAACCCTAAGGCAAGTGTACCTATCGTATAGTAGAATAGCTAAGGCAAGACCGGATTATCGAACCTAGGACACTCTATAGACAAGACTTAACCTAGACCTATGAAAATGGAAATACTTAGTAGATTGGGTTTTGATTTGAATTGAGAATTGGATTAACTAAAATTACCTAAAGCACACAACTAGCAAACGAGCAGCAAGCAATCAAGTAACAACCTTCAGAGACAGAGAAAGATACCACCTAGACTCAGAATCCTAATCACTAATGACAACTTCACTCGGCTTGACTAATCTGATGGTGGCTAGTTCACCTTTTAAGTCCTTCCTAGCATGCAATCCTAACGCTCGAACAAGGGTTCACCTTTTAAGTCCTTCCCACTTCAATTACCCTAGCCACCCTCGGATATACCCAAGGCACACCTAGACTAACCGGAGCTACCAATAACTATCATGACTGACACGAAATAGCAAGCTAGACAAACCCTAGGACACTTCCTTTTGAGACAATGCAACCCTAAGACTTCAACCAACCCGACTACCCGTTAAACCTATACCTTTTAAGTCTTTAGTTTAGCAGCACATTACAACCTGACTACCAATTAATTATCAATGCAATAGCTAAGAGAATTTTAACTACACTTCAGCAATTAACCCTAAAGTTAACTACTTTAGTTAATCTACCTAAACCGAAAGACATTCGCGGGTAAATTAAGCACCAACAATCAACTAATATACTGATCATAACACACATATGCATCAAATCATAATAATCATTGGAATTGAATAGAATTGTAGCATCAATCAATTAGTCAAAAGCCGAATAAAATAATCAAAAGGTCAAATTCATCATACGAGTCTAGGTGGCAATCAAAGTTTAGCCAACAATCATCTCAGTTACAGAAATCATAATAAAGTTTAAAGCTTGAACACTGAACATGATAATAGCAACGAATTCAACGAGAAAAGATGAAACCGATATCGCTTTGATGATGAAAGATTGATCCACCGCTGATTTCCCCTTTGATCCTTGCTCTCTCTGCTCCTCAAATCGCCTCTCAATCTCTCTCTGATCGTCTGGAAGTCGTGAATGACGAATTGAAACCCTAACTTCGAATTTATATCAAAATTCCTTTTTCTGCGGGTTTTGGACCTCCAAGCGTATCGCTTGGAGGTATTATCTTCCTAGGCGATACGCTTAGTCCTCAGGTCGCGACAGTTTAGTCGGTCAAACCGACTTAAGTCCTTTGTTGACTTTCCTTCTCGCGCGTATCGCCTACTAGTTATCAGGTTCCAGGCGATACGCCTGGAACTGCTTGTTCAGCCCTTCTCTCTCATTTTTCTTCTTAACTTCCAACCTGGCTCGGGATTTTAGCAAAACTGCAAAACTCAAATAAAAATAATAAAAAGGACACAAAGACTCAAACTTAACTAAAACAACTAAAACCAATGAAAACCAACTCAAACTGACTCAAATAACCAACTAAAAGACCCCGGAAATGAGATGTGTTTGCAACACATCAAACATCCCCACACTGACTCTTTTTTCGTCCTCGAAAAAATACTGCAATGGAATCATAACCAGGACCTTGACTCTAAACATTTAACATTTAAAATTAACAGCCACCATACAATTCCACATTCCATATCGTAATCACACCCTAACTACAATTGTCGATATTTCGATCCGATTAAACCCAACCACCAACCTTTTCTTTCGCCCCCATGTGTTTATAAATTTACCAGATATAAGTTCAGATGCCTATGGATCCCACTAAAGAAAGCTCTAGTTCAACCTACTACCGAATCATAATCAGTCAAAGCAAAGGTTATAATTGATTTAAATTTTAATATTCTCCAACCCCCCTTAAACTAGATACTAAGATGTCCAAAGAATAACTAATTATTTATATGCAAATTCCTGAGCATTTATTCTTCTAAGCTATCCCTTTTTTTTTTCTTTTCTCATTTTTTTCATCATTTTTTTTTTTATAATTGGTCACTTTTACCTAAAATTACCAACGGACATCATCAGAGGTATTTTTTCACAAGGTCTTACCCCCGAAATCATACATGAGTATTTTGCCCGCGAGATCCGGAACATCATCAGAGGTACTTACCACGGGATACTATCCTTAGTTCGTACATGAGTATTTTGCCCCTTCACTCTAGTTCATTAACCAGATTATTAACTACATGCTCAATTGAAATTCTAAGGACATAAGAGTATCTCGCCTAAAGTGGTCCCTTCCTTCCTAATCATCAGGTTCAGCATCTCTATCACTCCTAAAATGGGAACCCACTAGCAGACTGATTAGCATATTTATACAACATATAAACACATAGGCAATTTAAGCTACTCCTAGGTCAGCTGGGCCTACCGACACATCATAGACTAGTTATGCTTTCCAAACAACCAAACTTATCCACTTTCCCAAATTCAATTATTATTTAACAATTAAGCACAATTTAGACATCAATCCCTGGTTTCCTATCATTTTCCATTTAATTTTTGCAGCCAGAATCTCGGACATTTTCGAACAATTTTTCAATTTTTTTTCAAATTTTTCTCACTTTTTATGACTCAATTAAACACATCAAAAATAAAAGACTGACTCAATACGAAAGTATCCCATCCCCACACTTGAATCACACATTGCCCTCAATGTGGAATGGAACAAAAATAAAGCAGAATAAAATAAAATAAAACAAGTTGAAACGTGTTCACCTGAAACTCCAGAGACTCAGCACCTCGGCCGTAAACAAACCACCGCAACTCCGGTAACCAGAAATAATAAATTAAAACTGAAAAATTTTCGGACTTACCTCCCCTAGGCGTATCGCCTACAACCTTGCAGTTCCCAGGCGATACGCCTAGAGCTGCAACCATCCTGCCCGCCTGAGACTTCCTAGCGTATCGCCTACAACCTTCCTTCCTCCAAGCGATACGCTTGGAACGTGATTTCCAGAGACTTTTGGAAATTTTGGCCTCCAAAAATTTTCTATCTCTTCTCCAAAGCAGGCATCCAGGTCCCTTAGACGAATTTTTGCAGCAAATCCTGCATTTTTACCTTCTCCAAATCTTGAATCTCCAGAATTCCCTACAAACACCAAAAACACAAAAACCAAAAGACGCAAACGGCACCAAAAACTAAAAATTGCAGAAAATTAAAACACAACTACAATAGTATACAAACCGGCCATTTCTCAATTAGCTCAACACCGAAAAACAACCTCCCAAACCATCCGGAGGCTTCGATTTCACATCTCTAAGCACAAAATTACCAGATTTCTTCCAGTTCCTATCAGCACAACTACCAACTACCACCTTACCCCATAAAGATATTAACTTTAGCAAATGTAACAGTTATTTAACCTTCCAATGCTTGAACCGACCCGGGAGAAAACCAACTTTACCTAAAAACCTCATTTCCGGGTCGTGTTTACTTACCACCCCATGCAACCTCCCCACACTTGGTCTAAACTCAACCTCATCATGCACAACTCCTAACTCCTCAAGTGTGGGCTTCCTAACTACCTCGTCAACCACCAATTCACTCTCTACACTTACCAACTCCTCGGGCTCTCCTAACGGGTCAAAATTATCACTCTTATCAACTAAAATCTCTAACCCTCCTAGGTCTTCCCCACACTCATCCGCTATACTCACTTCATCCTCAACAACCTCACCTACCTTCTCAACTACCTCACTGGGTTTCACTAACGGGTCGAAAATATCAGTTAAATCAATTACTTCAACTAACCCCCCGGTGTTCTCCCCACACTCATCCGCTATACTCTCTTCATCCTCTAACCTATTACCTACAACCACCAAATCTATAAAAGACATGAAAGTACCTATCAAGCACACAGATTCGGGGCCCTTATCCTCTTTTCTACCCACCTTAAACATTACACTCTCATTCTCAACCCTCAAAGTTATGGTACCCTCATAAACATCCACTAAAGCACGGGCAGTCCTAAGGAAAGGTCTACCTAAAATCAGAGGGCAACTAGCATCGTACGCACAGTCAACAACCACAAAGTCTATAGGGAACAAGAATTTGTCAATCTGAACAAGCACATTTTCCACTATTCCTTTGGGTCTAACCACCGACCTATCCGCTAAGGATATAGTCATCCTAGTCGGCTCTAACTCTCCTAAGCCTAGATGCATGAAAACAGAGTATGGCATAACATTAATACTAGCACCTAAATCCGCTAAAGCACACGTAACAGATGAATCACCAAAAGAACATGGAATTGTAAAGGTGCCAGGATCAGTCAATTTCTCAGGTAACCTATTCTGGACAATGGCGGAGCAATTAGCATCAAGGGTTACATCAGAAAAATTCTCAAGCTTCTTCTTATTAGTTAACATATCTTTCAAAAACTTAGCATACTTAGGCATTTGTTTAATGACATCAGTAAAAGGCAATGTGACCCTAAGTTGCTTAAGAAGCTCTAAAAACTGATTGTATTCACGCGCATTCTTCTGTTGAACCAACCTCTCAGGATACGGAACCTTCTTCAAATCATCAGCAGT
The DNA here is from genome assembly GCA_039602395.1 of Deinandra increscens subsp. villosa. Classification (NCBI taxonomy): domain Eukaryota; kingdom Viridiplantae; phylum Streptophyta; class Magnoliopsida; order Asterales; family Asteraceae; genus Deinandra; species Deinandra increscens. The sequence goes on from JBCNJP010000019.1 coordinate 23,850,672, forward strand.
GATCGGTTGGGCCGCGAATCTTACTCTCTTCTTCTCCTTCACCGCTTCCCACTTCAGCGGCCTTTCTTGCACTACCTCAGCCTCGACGTTCGGTGCGGTACTTGCTGGCATCACGCTCTCGTGCACCCTCCCGCCAGGCGTCTCCAACTCGATCTCCTCATCAACCGGCTCTTCATCAACTACCGCCGGCGATGGACTCTCCAGAACTCGACCACTCCGTGTGGTAACAGCATTAACCGACGCATTGGGGTTTTTGTAAGTACTTCCAGAAAATTGACCCCCACGGGAATTGAGCTCCTTCAGCTGCTTCGCTATGTCACCGACTGACCGCTGCAAATCCAGGAATGAAGCTTGTTGATTTCTTAGCAACGTGTCATGCTCCGCCAACTTCTTCTGTGTGGCCTCATCTCTCGCGTTCATCTGCTGCAAAATCTGCGTTTGGTTCATGACCAGCTCTGTAAGCTCCTTCATAGTCGGCCCCTCAGTTCCTCCACCATTCTGATTATACCTCGGTTGAAAACCAGGTGGATTTCCTCCCTCTCGCCATCCTGAATTTTGGCTACTCCTCCACCCAGACTGGAATGAATTACCGAACTAGTTTCGGTTTCCAATATAATCCACTTGCTCAGCGGGAGCAAGCGGGCAGTCTCGGGTGTCGTGAGCGCCTCTGCACAGCTCACTTGCTCAGCGGGAGCTGCGGTAAGCCCTATATATAAACACCTTTGGCATGATGGTTTACGGCGCCTGAATCAAGAAGTGTGGAAGGTAGGTATAGGGACCACATGTTTATGATGAGTGGTGAGCTAGTGTTGACGGCAATGACATAAGTCCTTTAGAGAAAATGGACTGGCGATTAGGAGTAATGTGACACTCCAGGTAAATAATTACCCTGAACCCTTGACACATGTCAAAAGGAGATTAGAGACGACATTCTAAAGAGTGTAGGCTAATGATATGTTGGTCCAGGTGGACTAGGTTGAACCGATGAATTCATGAGATTGATAAACTTAACACGTACCATGGATATATATATTTTAATCCTTTGCTGAACGCAAAGGAGGGGAGAGACAGAAACATTATTTGGTTTATATATCCATATTGCCCAATCAATCCGACTAGGACTTGTGATGATTTAAGAGTAGGGGATGGTTAACGTAAAGTGAAGTTGTGTTCCACTAGTTACCCAATAATCTCTTCTGGTTTCGTGTGGTCGTGACTGGATATTCGGAGTGAGACATAATGTCCTTTGTGAACCAAACCTTGAATAGGCATGTACGGGTAAAGTTCGGTATGAATATATCAATTATGTGAGCAAAGATATTGTGTCTCTAGAGAGGGACACACAGAGATAGCTATGAGTAGCTATTAAAGTTATGGAATTGGCACGACCGTTGGTGCGTTGGAACCAACTACGAGGCATTTATGTTCGATGTCAGGTTATGTAATTGCGATGCATGACTTGTTGGGATTGGATCCTTCAGGCTGGAAATGATTGATCGTCTATAACGATCCATCTAGCGAGGTGTATGATGCCCTTGGCTAGTGTAGCCGGTTAACTTGTAATGAAAGAATGAAATTGTGAAAGACATCTTGAATCACCATTAATGGTGAAGTCAGATTATATACTATACTCGAAAAGTTGAGTATCTTGATAACCTATGAACCTAGAACCGTGATGGAATATGAGTATGAGCATATTGAAATTGATTAGTAGTATAGACTACTTGTAGAATACTGAAAACCTCATGCGGTTATAGTATTTGTAAGTATGATTATCTATGAATATCGTGATTATCTTCATGGTAAGGACCTTTGACAAGCGCTTTAAGTATCCTTGGGAAATGGTGATCTTGATAGATCGAATCGAATATGTGAGTCCATGTGATTGACTTGTAGTCAAGACGACTCTTATGTGTTTCCATGAAGGGAACTATGATAATAAGCTATGAGTAGCTTGGTATGACCAGGACACTGTGAAGTTGGCATGTCGGTCCGTATGATATGAAATCTATTGCAATACTTGGATGCGTTATCATTTCGTATGTTCTGTTGTGTAATTGTGCTACACAACTTGTGTGATAGACCTAAGTTAGGTCCCTCTGGGCGTATTGTAGTGACCTTCGCGTTAAGACGCATATAAGGTTCGATGTGACAGGGCCGATGGCTAATTATTGGATGTGTTCCTATAAGGCCACAACATTCCCTATGATAGGGCATATGTTTTGAGTCGGTTCCTTAACATGAAGTCCTGCAACTTCTCTTCGGAGAATCTGATAATGAGAGAGACTCGTCAAATTTGTGACTTGTCGCTACTATAGGAATCAGTTACTAGGTCAGATTATCAGTAAACCTACGGAGGTGAGGCTGGTTAATTCCGCATGTTTCACCAAGTGAGGGTGATGGGAAAAGAATGCTGATCGGGAAGTGACAGATGATTCCTATGGTTTGATGTCGGAGGAATTCCTTTTGATAACACTGCAGAGTGGTGATTAAGTCCGTGTGGTAGTGAAATCACTTGAAAGTATATAGGACGTTCGTGGTAGCGGAGCCGGTAGGAAGAAGACATACGATATTTGCACCAAACGGTGGCATTATCACTAAAACGGTAATCGTACTGCCTTTGGTTGCAATTATAGTACGATATACGGGACGCCGTATCAAGACCGAGTGATAACCAATACCACACGGTGAAATATTAAGACGAACTGTCAAGTATGAAGTGATAGTAAGTCCACGCTAACGGCATGTAAGTCCACTAAGTAGTAACATCATGGGAAGACATCACGGGCCACGTGGTGGCACTAATGAGATAGATGTCCCTAGGAGAACATCATGCGTGATGTGATCCACAAGCGTTAGGTTACTCCCCGTCCTGGTAGGTAGGGCGAATTTCGGGACGAAATTCATTTAAGGAGGGGAGAATGTAACACCTCGTTAATTCTGGTAAATCGTGGGGGAAATTTTTCCAATTAATGAACTGGACTTGGCAAGCCCAGTTAGGCCCGTCAGGCCCATTAAGGGATTTACGGCCCGACAAGGCCCAATCCATGTATTCGATGTCCGGATAAGTTGTAATAAGTATTCTAATGAATCGTTATGAAATACAAGGTGGTGCGGAACGAGAAACGATGAAATCATTATACAGGACTGTTACGCGATATTAACCGAAGAGGACGTATTTAGTTATTTAAGATGGCTTAACCGACCCTGCGAAGTTATAAGTATTTTTCTGAGTATTCACAGAGAATTACAGTCATGAATATATATTTGGTTCGTAAAACAGAGATTAACGAGAATCGCGTCGGATACGCGTTTTATACCGCCCGTTGACCGAATAATTAACAGATTATATATAATCTGACATTTTAAGCATTCCGGGAATAATTACGAGGCATCTATAATATTTCAGACACGTCGGGATTTATCGTAAAATATTTATGTGACATTCAGTATTTAACCTGTTCGGTGATCGCGGTATAATACGTGTATATTACTGGTTTCTTTTAACTAATTTGTACTACACAAAAATTTAGTACATAAATGTGTACTATATCTCTCTTCTTTTACATTACATATACACACATACTCACATTTGTGTTTAATGAAAGAAAAGAGAAAAGAAAGAAGAGAGAGAAAGAGCCGTAAGGCTCTCTTCTCCCCCTCCTCCGGCGACTTCTTAGGCGGCGGCCGGCCACGGCGGTGGTCCGGCGAACGGCGGCGACCCCCCCAGCAAATCTCTCTCCCTCTCGCTGCTCTCTCTCTCCTCGTTCACTCTCTCTCTCTCTGACGCGATCCGCAGCAGCAGCGGCAGCCGCAACAGCGGCTAGGGTTCCGCCGCTGAGGGCGGCGGCGGCGCCCCTTCCCTGCCCGTTTTGTGACGCCGGCGACCTCCCCTACTGTTCCCGAGCCGTTCCTGGTTCTAATCGACCACCAGAAGTGGTGACAGCCGCGGAGGCGGCTAGAGTTTAGCCGGCGGCGGCGCCGCCCCTCTCTCACTTTCTCCGGTGATGGTTAGTTTCCGATCTCAACTCCCTTTACTTCTAGTTTCATTTCCCGTCTTAAGTCCCGATTCATGTATGCATGTACAGATCTGAGTTGTGTGGTGAAGATACGATGATGATTGTGGTGGTTTTGTGGCGGTGGTAGCTCGACCGGCGGCGGCCATGGCCTCCGGCCGCCGGTCAGATTGTAGTGGTGGTGGTGATTGGTTATTTTGAGCATAGAAATGTGTTTCGGTGATGTTTGGATACATTTTAGGATGAGTTTGAGTTAACTCGGTACCGAGTCAACCGAGTCGACTCGGTAAACGCTTCTGGTCAACAGTTTCGGATGGTCAAACGATGTCAAACCTAGAAAACCGAGCTTACAGTATTGTTCGTGACGAAAAATCTCGCGGGATAGACTACTTATTCATTAATTTTGATGTCGGGTCAAGAAAGTCAAAGAAAGTCAACCGGGTCAAACCTGTGACGAATCTGGTCAACATTTTCGAAGGGTCAAACGAGGTCAAATCTGGAAACCGAGCATGGATTATTGTTCGTGGCGAAATTCTACTTGGAATGGACTATTCGCTCGTCGATTTCGGATATGTTTAGCATTTTGGGTTAACCGGGTTCGAGTCTGCGTACCGACCGGAGGTATAACCATGTTCGCTATCTTGTTATTGTTTTAGTAGTATTGTGTACGTCGTGTGAGGAACGTTCTGTCAAATAGAAGTATTATTGTTTATAAAACATTGATAACAAGAAAAATATATATAAAGCCTTATTATGATTTTATGTAATAAACTTAAGATTTCATGATTATCAAAGTTATGATCTTATGTTAACAAAGCCTTGATTTTATGAAAGGTATGATTTTATATAAATCAAGATCAACCAAAAACGGGATATTCTGTAAATACATATATTAACCGGTCTTAGAGATTATATACATAAACCATGATTTTATGTAATAAATACTATGATTTCATGTGAGGAAAACTTATCATTTTATGTAAGTTATATAAATGAAGGTATGTTTTATGTTAATAGAAGTTATGATTCCATGTAAACTACAAAACGGATAAATATATATATAAAACCTATGATTTTATGTGAAGTAATATTATGAATTAATATTAACAATTTATAATTTCATGTGAACTATAAGATGGATAGAAATATATACAAAATCTATGATTTCATGTAAATAAATATCATGATTTTATGTGAAGTATGAACGAATAAACTTATACATAAAGACTATGATTTTATGTGAGACAGATATAACATCTGAAGTATACATAAGATATGATTTTATGTAAAAGCTATGATTTTATGTAAATGATAAATAGATTGATATATACATAAGTTATGATTTTATATAACATTTGAAGTATTATAAAACATAACACGATCGAGACTCGAGCGATATCGTTTGGTTTAGTTTAGATAATCTGTCAAACAGTCCACATGGCCGTATTGTCACTAAAGGCATACGACCGTGTTCGGCAGGAACTGTTTAATTAGAGATTGACAGATAAATTACGATCGTAACCGGGTTTAGGCCATACGACCGTATTGGGACATCCGGTTGTATTGGGACCTCAACCTGCGGACGCATCGTATCGTTTAAGGCACGGAGCACAACCGAGCCTAACCAGTATTATTCCAGTATTAAGTTTAAATGTACCTATACGTGTTTAGGTCATTGGATTCTCCAAGCTTAACATGACGTTAAGCTTTGTCTAGGCAATTGCATCTGTGACATCTGTGGATTGTACGCAATCCTATCCGTATGACTTGGTACTTCGAAGATCTGTGAGTCCTCTGACTTCCCTCATTAGTTAACTGTTTGAGATCACATTTATGCTATGATGTATTTGTTATATCTGTTATGATTATCATGTCGAACACTGTTAGTCGGAATGCCCTGTGTGGGTCATTATAGACTTTCTGGTCATTAAGGTTGAGCCACTAGGCATATAAGGGATTATAGCGGCCGTTATAGTTAAACAAGATATGATCATCCGGATCCTCTAGGATTAAGAAACTAGGGGGAGTATGTCCTTATATGTTGAATCTAAATTTCTACTCGCAAAGGGTGTACGGCCGAGCGCAACGTGCCCGTAGAGTACATGAAGTTTTGACCTTGGGTGCGACATGATAGATTTATGAACTGAATGTGTTAATAACTGTTAATGTGATGATGGTAGTTACGACTCACCAACAACGTTTGTTGTTGACATTGTGTTGACTTATGTTGCAGGCAAGTGTGTGCAGGTGATGATGCATCTGTACAGGAACATTGGGGTACTAGTTGTGGCTATCTGATAGAGCCTGTATGAAATTAATGAATGTATGTTGTTCAGTGCATGTTATGACTACAATTCCTTGATGTATGTATCATTTGTTTGTTCAGTTCTGGGTTTATCCGGGGCCCGATTCTATTAGGTCGGAAAAGAGGTGCTTTGTGCATCCTCCGTCAAGAGCCGGCCTAAGGTTTCAATATGAGGACTGGACGTCCGTGTTGTTGTATGTTTTATTCTGTTGTTGGTGCCGAGTAAACTGATACGGACAGCCGGTCCCACACCCTCCCCCGCACCTGGCAGGGGGCGGCGGAGGGGGGTGTTACAGGTTGGTATCAGAGCCAAAGGTTCCAGCAGATTGGAGTCTCTTAGAACCCCTAAGCTTGAGCCTGTAAGGACTCTGGGACTAAGCACGGTGCTAAGTCTAGGACTTAGGCGGAAGTCTGTGTATTAGGGAGTAGTCGAGGTTTAGTGTAAGGTCGGTGGTAGTTACAGCCTTGCAAACTGTCATTCCCACCCACAGGTGCACTAAGACTCGGCGAACCCTAGTAGACATATGAATGCTGATAGTCATCTTATTTTGTTTAAGTGTCTGGCTTAGGCGGAAGTTTGTGTGTTAGGGAGATATCAAAGGTAAAGTGTAAGGTCGGTAGTAGTTACAGGCTGCAGACTGCCATTGCTACCCACAGGTACACCGAGACTTGACGAACCCTAGCAGACACATGGATGCTGATAGTCTTCCCATTTGGTGTCCAAGTATTCCATTTTTCTTTTGTGTGCAAAAGTGTAATAGGACACATCGTCCTTTGTGTGAATTAGGGTACGGTACCCTAAGTGTGCATCCGTATTACTGTGTTTGAATTCTATGCCAATTCTTCATCTTGATATGTCCGTCCATGTGATTTGTGTTGATTTCATTTCTCTTGGATTTCTTCCCATTGTCACGTCGTTTTCCATGTCTTGATTGTGTACGGATTTTTATGATGTGCCTAGATCGAGGAAACTTAGGAGTCTAAGCATTTGCCTACATGATAGGATTCGTTTAGGATTCCGTATGTTTCCGATTTTTACTCGTAGTCATAATACTGCACTGATTCTGATTATGAGGGCTCCCGATGTGATATTTCGGGAGACATGAAGAGTACCCCAACTATGAAAAACGTGTTCCTTGTTATGAGGGCTCCCGGTGTGATATTCCGGGAGACATGAAGAGTACCCCAACTATGAAAAACGTGTTCCTTGAGACGTCGTGAAACGTAAAAGGAAACTGATTCCACGTCATAGATGCATATTTTATTGCCTATTCAATATTACATGTGTTACTTGCTAATGTAGTATTTCGGTTATCTCTTTATTCGATATCGAAAGTTGTTGCCAGCAAGATTGTAGACAAAGGAATGAAAACACTCATAGGACCGGAGTTATCTAACTAGAAACTCTCGCCTGCATGAACTAAGAGTAGTTAGATGAAGTGGATTGCAACTGAAGACCTAAACGATTAAGGCGGACGTAATGAAGAATTTCAAGATAAAGCGGAGCTCAACGGACGACAACTACCAACGACGACACGACGACGCTAATTATCTCTACTCAGCATGGCGAAGCAATGGAGACAACAATTCATTCAGACGACGACAAGATGTGAAGCAGCAGCAGATGACGACAAATTCTTCTTATTCTTCCTTACCTCTCCTTACGACGCGGACGACATTATATGTACTAATGATTATTCTGAAATCTCTCTTGTGTAAAGTTGTTACTTTCAGATCATATCCGACTCGTGATCTGATCACTTTGTACCATCAGCCTTGCGTAGTTGATGGAATTTTTCCGTTAGTCGCACGACCATTTTGATTGATCTTGTTAATTTGATCCGGCAGAGGTGGCACCATTGGTGAGAGCACCCTGCTTCTATCCTAATGTACGGTATTTTGATTCGTACCGTCTCCATACTTGTGTGAGTAATAGTTAAAGTGCAAAGGCTTGGAAGCTAAGACAAGTAAGCGTCTCGATTTTCGTGGAGAATTATCACACAAGTAACTGTCACGTAAATCTCAGGCGTTGAGATCGACGTTAACATCGTGCGTTTGTCTGAAAATTGTGCTTGCATTCTAAATTCGGGTGATAATCCTGGAGCTAATTGGTTAGCAAAGAACCATACGGCTAGTTTTCCTGACGGAAACGTGGATTGTCCGAAATTAGAATTCTTCTTATTAAATCTATTGTTTAAACCAACAGGGTTTAAGGAACTTGACAATGACTGTCATGATAGATTTAAATTTTATGAAAGACATTTTGAGGTCGGTTCGTTCAATGATTCAGAGAAGGAGTCATGGTGCGAGATAGCAAGGTCCAGTAGTAAAATTACTACAGAGTGTGACCTAAGGATGGCAAATGTTTGGAACATTACCAGGAATGATGAAGACAGATTTATGATTTAACCATAAGTTGGTGGCGATGTATAGTATTATACGAAGTAAGGTAAGAATGGTGAAAGTACTAGAATATACGAGAATAGCTATGTGTTTAAAGTATATGAGTATTGTTGCACGCTACCGAAGGGTAACGACCCAAAGGTTACAACTTGTGTATGAGAATGTGCACATTTTAGGTAATGGTGCATTTATCATTATGTCCGAGGTGTGGTGGGATAGCTGCGGTAAGCCCTATATATAAACACCTTTGGCATGATGGTTTACGGCGCCTGAATCAGGAAGTGTGGAAGGTAGGTATAGAGACCACATGTTTATGATGATTGGTGAGCTAGTGTTGACGGCAATGACATAAGTCCTTTAGAGAAAATGGACTGGCGATTAGGAGTAATGTGACACTCCATGTGAATAATTACCCTGAACCCTTGACACATGTCAAAAGGAGATTAGAGACGACATTCTAAAGAGTGTAGGCTAATGATATGTTGGTCCAGGTGGACTAGATTGAACTGATGAATTCGTGAGATTGATAAACTTAACACGTACCATGGATATATATATTTTAATCCTTTGCTGAACGCAAAGGAGGGGAGAGACAGAAACATTATTTGGTTTATATATCCATATTGCCCAATCAATCCGACTAGGACTTGTGATGATTTAAGAGTAGGGGATGGTTAACGTAAAGTGAAGTTGTGTTCCACTAGTTACCCAATAATCTCTTCTGGTTTCGTGTGGTCGTGACTGGATATTCGGAGTGAGACATAATGTCCTTTGTGAACCAAACCTTGAATAGGCATGTACGGGTAAAGTTCGGTATGAATATATCAATTATGTGAGCAAAGATATTGTGTCTCCAGAGAGGGACACACAGAGATAGCTATGAGTAGCTATTAAAGTTATGGAATTGGCACGACCGTTGGTGCGTTTGGAACCAACTACGAGGCATTTATGTTCGATGTCAGGTTATGTAATTGCGATGCATGACTTGTTGGGATTGGATCCTTCAGGCTGGAAATGATTGATCGTCTATAACGGTTCATCTAGCGAGGTGTATGATGCCCTTGGCTAGTGTAGCCGGTTAACTTGTAATGAAAGAATGAAATTGTGAAAGACATCTTGAATCACCATTAATGGTGAAGTCAGATTATATACTATACTCGAAAAGTTGAGTATCTTGATAACCTATGAACCTAGAACCGTGATGGAATATGAGTATGAGCATATTGAAATTGATTAGTAGTATAGACTACTTGTTTGATACTAAAAACCTCATGTGGTTATAGTATTTGTAAGTATGATTATCTATGAATATCGTGATTATCTTCATGGTAAGGACCTTTGACAAGCGCTTTAAGTATCCTTGGGAAATGGTGATCTTGATAGATCGAATCGAATATGTGAGTCCATGTGATTGACTTGTAGTCAAGACGACTCTTATGTGTTTCCATGAAGGGAACTATGATAATAAGCTATGAGTAGCTTGGTATGACCAGGATACTGTGAAGTTGGCATGTCGGTCCGTATGGTATGAAACCTATTGCAATACCTTGATGCGTTATCATTTCGTATATTCTGTTGTGTAATTGTGCTACACAACTTATGTGATAGACCTAAGTTAGGTCCCTCTGGGTGTATTGAAGTGACCTTTGCGTTAAGACGCATATAAGGTTCGATGTGACAGGGCCGATGGCTAATTATTGGATGTGTTCCTATAAGGCCACAACATTCCCTGTAATAGGGCATATGTTTTGAGTCGGTTCCTTAACATGAAGTCCTGCAACTTCTCTTCGGAGAATCTGATAATGAGAAAGACTCGTCAAATTTGTGACTTGTCGCTACTATAGGAATCAGTTACTAGGTCAGATTATCAGTAAACCTACGGAGGTGAGGCTGGTTAATTCCGCATGTTTCACCAAGTGAGGGTGATGGGAAAAGAATGCTGATCGGGAAGTGACAGATGGTTCCTATGGTTTGATGTCGGAGGAATTCCTTTTGATAACACTGCAGAGTGGTGATTAAGTCCGTGTGGTAGTGAAATCACTTGAAAGTATATAGGACGTTCGTGGTAGCGGAGCCGGTAGGAAGAAGACATACGATATTTGCACCAAACGGTGGCATTATCACTAAAACGGTAATCGTACTGCCTTTGGTTGCAATTATAGTACGATATACGGGACGCCGTATCAAGACCGAGTGATAACCAATACCACACGGTGAAATATTAAGACGAACTGTCAAGTATGAAGTGATAGTAAGTCCACGCTAACGGCATGTAAGTCCACTAAGTAGTAACATCATGGGAAGACATCACGGGCCACGTGGTGGCACTAATGAGATAGATGTCCCTAGGAGAACATCATGCGTGATGTGATCCACAAGCGTTAGGTTACTCCCCGTCCTGGTAGGTAGGGCGAATTTCGGGACGAAATTCATTTAAGGAGGGGAGAATGTAACACCTCGTTAATTCTGGTAAATCGTGGGGGAAATTTTTCCAATTAATGAACTGGACTTGGCAAGCCCAGTTAGGCCCGTCAGGCCCATTAAGGGATTTACGGCCCGACAAGGCCCAATCCATGTATTCGATGTCCGGATAAGTTGTAATAAGTATTCTAATGAATCGTTATGAAATACAAGGTGGTGCGGAACGAGAAACGATGAAATCATTATACAGGACTGTTACGCGATATTAACCGAAGAGGACGTATTTAGTTATTTAAGATGGCTTAACCGACCCTGCGAAGTTATAAGTATTTTTCTGAGTATTCACAGAGAATTACAGTCATGAATATATATTTGGTTCGTAAAACAGAGATTAACGAGAATCGCGTCGGATACGCGTTTTATACCGCCCGTTGACCGAATAATTAACAGATTATATATAATCTGACATTTTAAGCATTCCGGGAATAATTACGAGGCATCTATAATATTTCAGACACGTCGGGATTTATCGTAAAATATTTATGTGACATTCAGTATTTAACCTGTTCGGTGATCGCGGTATAATACGTGTATATTACTGGTTTCTTTTAACTAATTTGTACTACACAAAAATTTAGTACATAAATGTGTACTATATCTCTCTTCTTTTACATTACATATACACACATACTCACATTTGTGTTTAATGAAAGAAAAGAGAAAAGAAAGAAGAGAGAGAAAGAGCCGTAAGGCTCTCTCTCCCCCTCCTCCGGCGACTTCTTAGGCGGCGGCCGGCCACGGCGGTGGTCCGGCGAACGGCGGCGACCCCCCCAGCAAATCTCTCTCCCTCTCGCTGCTCTCTCTCTCCTCGTTCACTCTCTCTCTCTCTGACGCGATCCGCAGCAGCAGCGGCAGCCGCAACAGCGGCTAGGGTTCCGCCGCTGAGGGCGGCGGCGGCGCCCCTTCCCTGCCCGTTTTGTGACGCCGGCGACCTCCCCTACTGTTCCCGAGCTGTTCCTGGTTCTAATCGACCACCAGAAGTGGTGACAGCCGCGGAGGCGGCTAGAGTTTAGCCGGCGGCGGCGCCGCCCCTCTCTCACTTTCTCCGGTGATGGTTAGTTTCCGATCTCAACTCCCTTTACTTCTAGTTTCATTTCCCGTCTTAAGTCCCGATTCATGTATGCATGTACAGATCTGTGTTGTGTGGTGAAGATGACGATGATGATTGTGATGGTTTTGTGGCGGTGGTAGCTCGACCGGCGGCGGCCATGGCCTCCGGCCGCCGGTCAGATTGTAGTGGTGGTGGTGATTGGTTATTTTGAGCATAGAAATGTGTTTCGGTGATGTTTGGATACATTTTTGGATGAGTTTGAGTTAACTCGGTACCGAGTCAACCGAGTCGACTCGGTAAACGCTTCTGGTCAACAGTTTCGGATGGTCAAACGATGTCAAACCTAGAAAACCGAGCTTACAGTATTGTTCGTGACGAAAAATCTCGCGGGATAGACTACTTATTCATTAATTTTGATGTCGGGTCAAGAAAGTCAAAGAAAGTCAACCGGGTCAAACCTGTGACGAATCTGGTCAACATTTTCGAAGGGTCAAACGAGGTCAAATCTGGAAACCGAGCATGGATTATTGTTCGTGGCGAAATTCTACTTGGAATGGACTATTCGCTCGTCGATTTCGGATATGTTTAGCATTTTGGGTTAACCGGGTTCGAGTCTGCGTACCGACCGGAGGTATAACCATGTTCGCTATCTTGTTATTGTTTTAGTAGTATTGTGTACGTCGTGTGAGGAACGTTCTGTCAAATAGAAGTATTATTGTTTATAAAACATTGATAACAAGAAAAATATATATAAAGCCTTATTATGATTTTATGTAATAAACTTAAGATTTCATGATTATCAAAGTTATGATCTTATGTTAACAAAGCCTTGATTTTATGAAAGGTATGATTTTATATAAATCAAGATCAACCAAAAACGGGATATTCTGTAAATACATATATTAACCGGTCTTAGAGATTATATACATAAACCATGATTTTATGTAATAAATACTATGATTTCATGTGAGGAAAACTTATCATTTTATGTAAGTTATATAAATGAAGGTATGTTTTATGTTAATAGAAGTTATGATTCCATGTAAACTACAAAACGGATAAATATATATATAAAACCTATGATTTTATGTGAAGTAATATTATGAATTAATATTAACAATTTATAATTTCATGTGAACTATAAGATGGATAGAAATATATACAAAATCTATGATTTCATGTAAATAAATATCATGATTTTATGTGAAGTATGAACGAATAAACTTATACATAAAGACTATGATTTTATGTGAGACAGATATAACATCTGAAGTATACATAAGATATGATTTTATGTAAAAGCTATGATTTTATGTAAATGATAAATAGATTGATATATACATAAGTTATGATTTTATATAACATTTGAAGTATTATAAAACATAACACGATCGAGACTCGAGCGATATCGTTTGGTTTAGTTTAGATAATCTGTCAAACAGTCCACATGGCCGTATTGTCACTAAAGGCATACGACCGTGTTCGGCAGGAACTGTTTAATTAGAGATTGACAGATAAATTACGATCGTAACCGGGTTTAGGCCATACGACCGTATTGGGACATCCGGTTGTATTGGGACCTCAACCTGCGGACGCATCGTATCGTTTAAGGCACGGAGCACAACCGAGCCTAACCAGTATTATTCCAGTATTAAGTTTAAATGTACCTATACGTGTTTAGGTCATTGGATTCTCCAAGCTTAACATGACGTTAAGCTTTGTCTAGGCAATTGCATCTGTGACATCTGTGGATTGTACGCAATCCTATCCGTATGACTTGGTACTTCGAAGATCTGTGAGTCCTCTGACTTCCCTCATTAGTTAACTGTTTGAGATCACATTTATGCTATGATGTATTTGTTATATCTGTTATGAATTTATCATGTCGAACACTGTTAGTCGGAATGCCCTGTGTGGGTCATTATAGACTTTCTGGTCATTAAGGTTGAGCCACTAGGCATATAAGGGATTATAGCGGCCGTTATAGTTAAACAAGATATGATCATCCGGATCCTCTAGGATTAAGAAACTAGGGGGAGTATGTCCTTATATGTTGAATCTAAATTTCTACTCGCAAAGGGTGTACGGCCGAGCGCAACGTGCCCGTAGAGTACATGAAGTTTTGACCTTGGGTGCGACATGATAGATTTATGAACTGAATGTGTTAATAACTGTTAATGTGATGATGGTAGTTACGACTCACCAACAACGTTTGTTGTTGACATTGTGTTGACTTATGTTGCAGGCAAGTGTGTGCAGGTGATGATGCATCTGTACAGGAACATTGGGGTACTAGTTGTGGCTATCTGATAGAGCCTGTATGAAATTAATGAATGTATGTTGTTCAGTGCATGTTATGACTACAATTCCTTGATGTATGTATCATTTGTTTGTTCAGTTCTGGGTTTATCCGGGGCCCGATTCTATTAGGTCGGAAAAGAGGTGCTTTGTGCATCCTCCGTCAAGAGCCGGCCTAAGGTTTCAATATGAGGACTGGACGTCCGTGTGGTTGTATGTTTTATTCTGTTGTTGGTGCCGAGTAAACTGATACGGACAGCCGGTCCCACACCCTCCCCCGCACCTGGCAGGGGGCGGCGGAGGGGGTGTTACACACACCTAGACTAACCGGAGCTACCAATAACTATCATGACTGACACGAAATAGCAAGCTAGACAAACCCTAGGACACTTCCTTTTGAGACAATGCAACCCTAAGACTTCAACCAACCCGACTACCCGTTAAACCTATACCTTTTAAGTCTTTAGTTTAGCAGCACATTACAACCTGACTACCAATTAATTATCAATGCAATAGCTAAGAGAATTTTAACTACACTTCAGCAATTAACCCTAAAGTTAACTACTTTAGTTAATCTACCTAAACCGAAAGACATTCGCGGGTAAATTAAGCACCAACAATCAACTAATATACTGATCATAACACACATATGCATCAAATCATAATAATCATTGGAATTGAATAGAATTGTAGCATCAATCAATTAGTCAAAAGCCGAATAAAATAGTCAAAAGGTCAAATTCATCATACGAGTCTAGGTGGCAATCAAAGTTTAGCCAACAATCATCTCAGTTACAGAAATCATAATAAAGTTTAAAGCTTGAACACTGAACATGATAATAGCAACGAATTCAACGAGAAAAGATGAAACCGATATCGCTTTGATGATGAAAGATTGATCCACCGCTGATTTCCCCTTTGATCCTTGCTCTCTCTGCTCCTCAAATCGCCTCTCAATCTCTCTCTGATCGTCTGGAAGTCGTGAATGACGAATTGAAACCCTAACTTCGAATTTATATCAAAATTCCTTTTTCTGCGGGTTTTGGACCTCCAAGCGTATCGCTTGGAGGTATTATCTTCCTAGGCGATACGCTTAGTCCTCAGGTCGCGACAGTTTAGTCGGTCAAACCGACTTAAGTCCTTTGTTGACTTTCCTTCTCGCGCGTATCGCCTACTAGTTATCAGGTTCCAGGCGATACGCCTGGAACTGCTTGTTCAGCCCTTCTCTCTCATTTTTCTTCTTAACTTCCAACCTGGCTCGGGATTTTAGCAAAACTGCAAAACTCAAATAAAAATAATAAAAAGGACACAAAGACTCAAACTTAACTAAAACAACTAAAACCAATGAAAACCAACTCAAACTGACTCAAATAACCAACTAAAAGACCCCGGAAATGAGATGTGTTTGCAACACATCACCAGTCGACCAAACGAAGGTCGACTGACAGTCATTAATACCAAGTCGGCTAACTTACAACCTACTCTGGTCGAACCTTACCTGGTCGACTGGCAACACTTGGTAGGACAAGCCTCTAGACCAAGTCAGGCCAAGACGAGTAGGTACAGACCAATGCTCTACATGCCGAGTCTGCATCCGAAAGACCGGACACATCCACCAAGGCAGTTTCCCAAAACGGTTACTGTGGTTGTTGGCCACTGTTCGGATGCCAGACCTGCAACATTCTACTGTGAGGCTATCGCATTAATTACAGAACGAGACAAAGGTTGAGGGTTATAAATACCCCTCAACCACCAGGTAAATATTCATTCAATGCATCTTCTCTCGTCTGATTACACTTAATCTTTCGAAAGCGCATACTTATCCTCACGCCCGAGCTTGGTCGCAGGACATCCTGTCCTGCCCCCAAGAATAACGGCGTTTCTGTTTTGCAGGTTCCAGGTCAAGCACCCAATAGCCGAGTCGACTGCCAGCCAGAAGACTCAGCCTTTTCATCCCTTGTAGTCCGACTACAGAGTTGATCCGTCCTAGGTTTCACCCTATCCGATCATCTTTGGTAGCCCGATTCTACATGAAGCATTGTGTAACAAAAATGTAAACAAATATTTACATTGTTGCATGCTCGTAGGCATCTGTTACATAGTTGTCATTGTCTATATTGCATGATCGTAGACATCTGTTACATAGTTGCATCTTCTTACATATACATTACATTTTCGTGACAGAGTCCTATTAACTCGTAGTAAAAGGTTACTACCCGTTGAAAACTAAAACCATGATAATACTAGCACCAAAACAAACTAATAAAAATGTCTAAGTTGTTAAATTGGTGCAAACGTAGTTACACATAAAATCAATAAGTATCCCAATACTAAATTTTAATATTAGGGTTTATTTAGTTTAAATTTTTAATAAATAATTATCCAATAAGTAATTATTCAAATACAATTTTTTTATATTAAAGTTAGAAATTATCCAACTACTAAATTTAATATTAAGGTTAATATTTTATTACATATTTATTATATTTTATTAAAATAATATATTTTATTGCATATACTTTAATACTTTGATATATATATAATGCTTATAATATTTTATTCCTATTAATATTTTAATGAAATATTATACATGTAATACAAAATATTTTATTCTATTTTATAATTTGTTTTACTTTGATTAAGTCTAAATTCAAATTTATGAAGCATTTCATTTCAATATAATAAAAAAAAGGGTTATTGGATTTTATTAATCCAAGTTATTACCAATTAGCCAATATTAATCCCAATTTCAAAAATGATACACATTATTTCCAATTATTAAGGTGTCGGATTTCGTTGGAACCACTTTAGAATTTTTTAAGTAAAATCTCAAAGGAGTTAAGAAAAATGTAAAGGGGGTCCAATGAAATCCAACACTTTAATAATTGGGTTTAATATGGGTCATTTTTTAAATTGAGATTAATATTGACCAATTGATAATAACTTGGATTAATAAAAAGTAATAATCAATGACTAGATTTTTTTTACTGCAAACATCCCATTACCTGAGGGTCTCATCATGCAAACGATGTTACCCACGACATGTTACTACAGCAGTCCATGCGAGTAACCAAGACCCTATGTGTTGCACATCAATCCCAGAGGAAACCCACCGCATAAATGTCCATTGTCGTAAAACCTCTGACCTATCTATAATTACTGAGAAACTTTTAGATAGTTATAAAAAATACATAATTGTCCTAAATTATGATTGTATTTATAGTTTTTTTTTTTAAACTCAGCCGTGTAACACATGAGAATAAAAAACTAGTATAAAAATAAGAAAAAAGAATCAAATTGGAAAGGCATATGAATTAAAGTAAATTATACAAAAGGTCCTTTATGTTCACCAAAATTTCAGATTAAGTCATTTAACTAAAGTAATTATATTAGACATCTTTTATGTTTTATACTTGTTTCAGAGAAAGTCCTTTGTCATTAACGGGATATCTTCGTTAATTTGCAACATCTTTGAAGCCCTAATCAGAAAGAAGAACAACGAAGCTGTGATTTTTTTATAGGGTTATTTAACTTAACGGATAATTTTAACCTCGTCAATGAAAAATGACATTTTCTGAAACAAGTATAAAACATAAAGGATGTCTTGTATAATTACTTTATTAAATGACTTGACCCGAAATTTGAGTAAAACATTAAGAACCTTTTGTGTAATTTAGTGTGCGAGATCTAGGTGATGTTCAAGTTGAAGGTCTTTTTAGATGCAACCTCTTTATCACTTAGGTTAAAAGTAAGGTTTGTTGTTTTTCTACCTTTCGTAGACCCTATCCTTTGAATAAGATTGATACGTAATTGTTGTACCCTATGAATTATAAAACCAATCTAAAAACGACTTTTACCTCGTTCAAAGAACATTCAAAGACATGAATTATATATAAAACCTACACGTTAGATTACATGATTGACGGTCATTAATTAATTTACAGCCATTAAAGCATATATAGCAGAATCGCAAATACTGGAAATATACAAGCAGATAGTAAATGAAATGAAAGAATATAATAATAATAATAATAATAATATCAATACGTAAGTGAAAACGACATCAAAAGTTTGTTTCTTGAACCTCGAGTAAGTGAGAATACACTCCATATGGGCTTGTATTGGTTTTCTCTCCTCCACCCCCTTCATTATTAGGCCCCTAGCTAAGCTAGCTATCCCCTACACTCGTCCACACCCTTTCTCCCCTGGACTTCTGTCTTCATCCTCATCTCCATCCTATATATACATATATAAAACATTGTCACTTTAGTTTCAACCCACATGCATATCCATCAACCAATGTGTTATGTGTATTCTATTCTTTTATAAGTGAGCTTATTGTGGAAGATATACCATATATATCTATATAAACACTTATATATATATTTGTAGAGAGAGAGAGAGAGGGAGAGAGAGATGATGAAGCCTGCATGGTTGGAAGGATTGATGGGGGAGAGCTTCTTTGGGATATGTGGGTTTCATGAGAATAAAAGAAAGAATGAGAAAAACATATATTGCTTGGACTGCTGCCAAAGCTTCTGCCCTCACTGTCTTCCTGCTCACCACTCTCATCCACTTCTTCAGGTACTTACCCTTTTTTCCATGCAAATTCCATATATATATATATACTCCAACAATTATTAATCACCACACAATCTTTAGATATTTTTATTATTTTTCTGCTCTTTTCTTAATTTACATGGAATTGTTAAGAAAAAAAAATATATATATTTCCTGTTAAATTCAACAAGAAATAATCACACACACATATATGTATATACTTCAATTATTTGAATATATTTGGTGTTGGAACTCGATCAATATCTGCAGAATTAATTAAATTGTCCTCTTGTGTTGAATAAATTTTCTGGAAAATTATGGGTACAGCTAATAATAAATAGAAATTTAACTATTTTGTATCAATTTAACTTGAAGACTTTTGGGCAAATAAAAAGAAAGATTTTGGATATTAATTATCATAAGATTGCAGTAATTTTTAAGTTTTTTTTTAAATAAAATTACTGCAATCAACAAATAATTAAGTGATTTTGTTGATCAAATCATTTTTATTAGGAAATTATTCCCCAAGTTAGTAGGAAAAGCTTGCAATCATCTGTTAGTATAAGAATTCTATGAGTTCACATGTAAACAAAAACCAATTTAGTCATGTGAAAACACGAAAACGAACCGTCACCATAGACAAACTATACGAATATCACCAATTATGTATGACCATAGTTATAAATGGAGAGCATCTTAAATTCAATAAAAAATTTAAATTTTATTGAAGTACAAAATCACTACATAAAAGAAAAGGAAACAAGAAGGCACTAATTGATTATACACAATTTCATCTGTATTTTATGGATTACATTCGTCAATTCTAAATTTATAGGATTTTAGATGATGAATATGTATATATTCATTACAAATAATATATATGTGTTTATACATATAATGTAAATATGTATACATGTACATACAGAATTGACATTGCTTTCACCTGCAGAGGTTCTCTCAGCTGTTGCTTTCACAGAAAGTAGAAGTTTGACCAAATACTCAACTGGTCAATTTTGTTTTTTTACATATCAAAAGACTCATCTTTTTCAAGCATTTAACTTCTTTTTTTCTGTTTATTATAATCATTGGTACCCAAGCTCTCAATTCATTCAATTATTAAAAACAAATGTTCAAAAAATTATTAAAAACAAAAGAAAAGTATGTCATTTGATATGTTTCATCACTAACTAGTCATTTGACTAATCTTTTCAAAACATAACAATTTCACCCTTTAAAACAGTCACATGTTTCTTCTATAAACATCTAAATGTATGAGCCCAAAACCGCAAAAATTACATGGACACGTGACATAATTCGGTTGGTGACATTCCTGGCCTTGGAAACGGGTCGATTTTGTTACATATTTCTATAAACATCTAGCTGTTTGAGACCAAAACCGTAAAAATTACATGGACATGTGACAGAATTTGATTGATGAATTTTTTGACGTGTAATTATCGCATAAAAGAGCCAAAACGGGTCGATTTTGTCACGATTCGCAACACGTATTAACTCGAGTTGTACAATATTTATTTGGTAAATGGTACCTATATATATGTTTTGAAATGTAATATAAAAAGGTACGGCTGGGGACAAGTAGGTGTGGTTATTTAACGGGATGGTTTCATGTGATAGGTGAGAAGATATGTTTACCAGGATGTTGTTAGATTAGATGACCTCGAAAAGCTCATTGACTGTTCTTTTGTTCAGGTAAACTTTCTTTTGTCTTTTACCTTAACTTTTTATATGTTTTTTTTAAAATTATTTGATGTTGTTAACTGTGCACGAATATTGTACTTTCTAGAACCATTTAATTTTTTTTTTAATATGTTAAAACAATAGTTGACTGTTGTTACTATGCAGCCCTATACAATAAACAGTGCAAAAGTGATATTCTTGAACCAGAGGGCACAAAGCAGGTCTTGCAAGGGCCCTGCAAATTCATGCTTCACATGTGACAGAATTCTCCAAGAGCCATTCCACTTCTGTTCACTTTCTTGCAAGGTTTCTATTTTCTTATTTTTTACAAGAAAATGAAAATCTTTCGATGGAATCTTCACTTCACACAACTCACCAAGTAATAAGCGAAAAAAGTACACATTTTTTGAACCTTTTAAAAAAGATTTGTAACTTTTAAAATTTAAGTTGGTCAATATAAACTCCATTCACAAAAATATTGAGCTTAGCTTGTCACTTTATTAAATTTTGATTAATTTAACGATTAACAGGTTTTTATTTAAAAAATTCACAAAGTATATTTTAAACAAGTTTAAGAATTTTAATACACAAAAATGTTGAGTGACTTACTTTGAGTGTTTTTACAAGTTGATGGATTTTAATAT
Organism: Deinandra increscens subsp. villosa; assembly: GCA_039602395.1. NCBI lineage: Eukaryota > Viridiplantae > Streptophyta > Magnoliopsida > Asterales > Asteraceae > Deinandra > Deinandra increscens. The sequence continues at coordinate 23,872,128 of JBCNJP010000019.1, forward strand.
AACAAAATTCTATTTATGAGTTGATTATGTGAAGATAAGGAGGTATATTGGTTTTTATGGTATTAATTTCTATTTTTGAATATGTTTAATTATATTTTGACTAATGGAGCTAGCTGTTGCAAATGTGGGGTCAATTTGAATCTTGAAATGAAGTTTGCAGTTTTAACTGTTTTTGATTGGTTTTATGGGACCAGGTTGATCACATGGTGTATCAAGGGGAGGATTTATCTGGCATCTTATGTAGGTTTGATGTGACTGATTTTGCATTCTCACAATTTGAAGGACTTCGGATGGATGGTTGTGAATTTGGTGATGATGATGGTCATATCACTCCAAACTCCATTCTTGAAGACTTTAAAGACTCCTCGGGCTCCGATAACGGTGTTACTGTTACGTATAAGCCCGAGGTTGAGAGGAGGAGGAAGAAGAAAAACAACGATTTCATCCCGAAGTTCTTTTCTTTTGGGAACAGAAGAAAAGGGGCCCCACAACGATCACCACTTTCTTGAACATGTTCACGTGTTTAGTTTATCACTCGGAATACTATTATATTAGGTTTGTTGTTGTTATTATTGTCTTGTAATAAGGTAATGTTGTTGTTGACTGGTTTTAACAAATGATGTCGCTATGTCGATAGGAATGCGGTACGTAGCAGTTCCGTTACAGACCATAGGTAGACGTTTGAGATTGTACCTTTGTAGGGTTGATCTTGACTCGACTTGTCTACCAATTTTGTATTGGTGTAATGGAATTTGCACATATGAAAATATATATAAGAATGTGTTTCTAAATATATAATTTCTTTTTAGTTTTTCTCTATTATCAATTGTTCATTTTCGTACTTGTTTCAACTTAATATATGTTAAACGGTCACATATATCACTCTCTAAACACATAATATTGTATAGTTCTTTTAAAATAAGTTTAAATAGCATTCTAGATTAATTTTAAATTATGCATTAAAAACTATTGGTTTAAGTAAAGATGCAATTTTATATGTTTAGATGGAAGTATAAGTGCAAACTGTGCAATTACCCTTATATGTTATTACTTACTAAAAACTAATATTGGAAAGTCCATCTTAATATATCATTTAGGGTTGTTACTATCATTATTTTGATTCTTATTAGGTTATATAGTAGTTAAAAATGAGAAGAACATGTATTTGAAATTAGATTTGGTATGATTTTTAAAGATCTAGATATACGAGATTCATCGAAAAGTATGTTTGATATTGGTGTTTTGTAGAATAATGCTTTTCTAAGTGAAATTAGTAGAGTATTCTATGGGCAATTTTGCGGTTTCAAGAGAATCTTTTTAACGACTGAAATCATCACACATATACTTTACAGAATTTAAACACACAACCTTTTAATTAAAGAGTCATCATTTTACCACAAAGTTGTCCTCTTGAGAACTACAATTCCAATAGATGAGTTTGCATTTATAAGGGTTTAAACTCACAAGAGTGACGATCCATGAAATTTATTCAGTGCCAAAAAATTTCTGCAAAAAGTAACATAAATAAAAAACAGTATTAAAATGAGTCATTTTTATTCAAGAATTTGATAACTTCGAGTGCCTTGAGTGCTAAAAACAGCTAAAAAGATGTCATTTTTACAAACCTTGTGTGCCTCAGAAAGAAATCCCTTGATGCTTTAATTGTTTAATTCAAGTAATTGCCAATATATTTTGCATTTTAGTTGGTGCCTAGAACCCCACAGGGTCCTTATTGGGTTTGTCCCTGTCTCAGAACATTTTTATAATGAACAATCATCAATGTCACTAAGTTACAAGGCTAGGCTTGTCTTAGTACTATCGAGCTATTGTATTTTGTTCGTATATACTTTATTTTATTTATTTTATGTTACATAACTTTACTCATTCATATTGTTTAGTACATCCCTACTAACCCGAAACTCAACATAATCAAACTCGAAAACTGTCTAACCCAATGTGGAGAAACCGATTAACCCAAAGAGATGTGCCTAACATACATGAGAGAATTTAAAGAGAGATTAGTGGGGTCCAAGACTCCCACTCAACTAAAACATAGACTACTAATTAATTAGAACATTTGATTAAGGCATCCAAAATTTTCTTTTTCACATCACCCAAAACCAAATCTCTGAACTTATAGAGAGGGGAAAGAAATTGATTTTATCTTTGAAACAATGTGCGATTGAAATGAACATTTAAAGAAGAGGAAATCACTTGGTTTTATTCTTGAAGCAACGTGGGATTGATGTTCACAACTTCTTGACTTCGGCTTTTGGTAGTCTCGTGCATATCCAGTATCACCTCCCTCAATAATGAATAAAATAAGTTTATCATTCCTTATTAGAGCTAGAATAAGTTTTTATTTATTTCATAATCACAAGTATTTTTTTAACCTGAGATGTTCAACCTCATTTATTAAAGTATTCTTTTTACTCGACATTTTTTACGTTGATAAAAAAATTCTTAGTATGTCACTGCAACATATCACTAAATAGTCTAAACAACACCCCTACCTAACCCATTTAAAGTAGAATTAAAAGATATAGTCCTACTACATGACCATAAAATTATGAGAGCTAGTTATAAAAACTAATAATTAAAGTTATGAATATTTTCTTTTATTAAATAGTACTTTTGTTCATGATATTTCAAAAGCGGGCAGTGTGTGCGTAAACAGCAGTGAGGGGTATAGAAGGCTGGGCTAAGGTCATGAAGCATCTGACCCAATCATGAGAAAATGTCACCCATTGGGGCCCGATTAGAATGAAACCTTTTATAGCATTTACAAATCACATGGTTATGGTATGTATGATGCAGTTGATTTGACAACCACTTTTGTTGTTCAATGTCTCTTTCTTCCAAACAACTTTTCTCTAATAATATTTTAATACAAGTAAAACCTAAAGTACTAAATCATTTAATCTTTTTAAAAGGAGTAGTACTCTTTTAAAAGATAGAAAACAATTTTTACTGTTAAACCACTTGGTAAATAGTTATGTTCTATTAACCATGTACAAATGTACAATGCAACAGGGGATCAGGATTCATTGACATCAATGTATATGGTTGATTTTTCTAATAGCTGTAACCGTTGTATATATATAAGTCACTCTTAAAGATAGGACGGATAATTTTTTTCATTATGTAAGGATAATCAAGACTTTGTTTGATTCGCAGAATCTAAACTTTAAGTAGGAATTAAATTAGATAATGTTTGGTCGTAAATCAGTGTTATTCACTACGCGATATAAATGAATGGGATTCATTCTATTAGGTTTCTTCACTTATAAACGATTGTCCAACATTAGTCAGGTTTTTATGGCCTTTTGAAATAGCTTTTTCACAAATACGAAAAAGTTAAAACGAAAATCACTTCCGCCTTACCCTAACACTCTTTTAGCTTGTTGGCTTTTCCAAAAAGGCAATAAGTCAATAAGTCATATTCAAAAGCAATCCCAAACACCTTTTAACGATTCTTTAGCCTTCTATACCTACCGCACCCTGTGACAAGACACGACATCTAAAGAAATGAAATATGAACCGATTTGAATCACATACTTAATATTTGAAAAGACTCCGACTAAATTCAAAATCAAAGCAAATTTGACCCAAACTTGTTGAGCCAAAAGAAGAGCCGAAAGAATAGATGGTTTCGGTGATAAATGTTGGAACTTGAAGGCCAATTATTATACAGAATAAAATTAACATATAAAGCGTGCACACCTATTGACATTTGACGCGTGACATTTGGTCAGCGATATAAAAAAGAATTGTAATGTCAAACACACATAAAGTAATCGCCCAATAATAATTATGTAAGTTTTGTTCATAACAACACAACATATATTTTATTATAACCTAACCTATACATACATAATTACTCAACTTAAATTGCACAAGGAAGTAAATTAAATTATTTTCTTTTATCTTTAAAGTGAGTAAAAGTTGAAAATAGAAAAGAAGAAAGTGTGATTTGAATATAGATAGAATATTATTCCTGCATGGGATGCTGGTGAGTCCATCATACATCCCGTGGTCTTTGTTCCCTTTTAATAATTTTAATACAATTTTGCGTATTTTTGTATGATGAACAATCTAGGTTTTCGTAAAACAAAACATGTTTTAATTAAACTAAATAAAATTTTTAGAACACAATATATATTTACATGTTTTGCATTGTTTTTAAATAAATGGTGCGTTATATATATTATGAGTTGACGTTACATTTGTCAGAATTGAATATTTTGTGGTTGTGGGTGCGATCCATTGTATCAATCAATTTAATATATATAGACAAATTCAGTACATTTCAACATTCAACTATATAATCATCCACGTTCTAGGTCCTAAGTTTCAACATCAAAATAAAGATATACATAGGTTTCAGATCTGTCACAAACCGCAAAACAAATTAAGTCAATGTCTATGTCAAGCACTTCAATTTCAAATATCTAAGTTTTTTACATGTGTGTACGGTCTTTATAATAGTATTCACACCAGTCACACCACACTTAAATCTGAAAACCATCCTAACAAAGTTAACATATAAATTTGTCTGAGTTACATGTTGGTGAGCCGTTGCAAGTGACCTGATCAATTAAACAACACACATGTATAGGTTTTTAAGGAAATGGTAAACAATCAAGTATGTTAGTGGTTTTAGTTTCATCTTTTGTGGCATTATCGTTTTCAAACAACGATATGACTAATGAGTTTAGGGTACACCTATTTAGATAGGACGTGCACATCTAAGGTGATGTATGTTCCAAGTCTATGATATCAATTTTAACCTATCTTAATGATTTGCATTGGTAATCATTTATGCCAATATATAATTTCGCGTCTGGGTAATAAAAGTCACTACCAATACTTCTCAGGACACAATACGCATTTATAAAGACCGACGAGGGTTTTCATATCAGTTGGTTATAGTGATCATGTCCTTAAGTACATGCCCATTTCATAATTTTCTTGATCGATCACACAGTCCATGTTATCTAGAGACATGACCGTGTGTCAAGTATTTGCTTTAAAACCCACTTTTGGATTCAACATGCAATAATCGATAACGTTCCAATTCGTTTCTTGGTTTCATAACATCTATAAACATTCAAGAATCAATCATTAATTTTAAACCAATTTTTCATGTGATTTCACCCATGTTAAGATTTTCCATAAATTTACAAAATGGGTCATATATCAAGTCCCGACCGACCTAATCAATAAAAAACGAACACACCTGAATAAAGTGAACTCTCAAACGTTTTATTATACTTCAAAAATGAATACAAGTATTGCCTAACCTCAACTTGGCATTTATAGGATGAGCCGACTTGTGCTCCAAGGTAATTTAATAATAAATTAACAAATAGAAGCATATTTGATTAAGACTCTTATACCAAACTTAACATACTTCTGCTAAGTTTGGCCCTTCCACATGTGATCGTGGTTGGTTTATGACAATTACTTCCAACATTTACCCATATTAATGGAAATCAAAGATAAAGTTGAACAAAGGATTGAGTCTAAACTTGAATTCTCTTATTGAGGTGGTAACTTGAATTCTCTTATTGAGGTGGTAATTGCTATATAAAACTTGAAATCCAAGTTTCCTAAACCTATAACAATTTTATTCAGGGGCGAAGGTTGAACTGAAATAGAGATGGGGTCGGACTAAAGACGGATAGGGCCGGACTAAGTATAATTAATTTTTTCAGACCGAACGAGTATAAATTTACACTACGGAACGAAAAAAAGGATCGGGCCGGGGCCCAGCCTGGCCCCTTAAAAGCTTCGCCCTTGATTTTATCAGACCCTACTAGATGAAAACTAACTCAAACAATCTAACACTTTGTAATACGACGATATTAGTCCCCGTACCACAAAAGATTAGTCTAACAATCACCCACTAATCTTGCGACACCGGTGAGTCCTTTCATCTCGATAAGTTCAACATGTAGGCATGTAAACGAACCGAACATTCAGTGAACAGTTCATGAACCGTTCGGCGAGAAGTTCATTTAATATCCATTTATTTAATAAGTAAACAAACACGGATATAATTTTCTGTTAATTTTATTAAATGAACGAACATAACACACATCTCATTCATTCATTTATGTTCATGAACGTCTATTTATGTTCATTTAATTTATGTTCGTTTATTTGTTTTCTTATATGTTTGTTTATTTATGGTCGTTTGTTTATATATGTTTAATTTTATTAATAAATAAATAAATAATTTATGAATTTTAATTAGCCATACACATTTTCTTTTAGGATTTTGCACTTTCACTGAGTCATTTTTTACAGTTACGTACTTTACTTTTTGTCCTCACGACACCATCATTTTTTAGGGTTTGAAGTCCTTGTGTGCAGTTACTTTAATATGTGTACTCACCATGTGTTAGAGTTGTTTTTTATTTTTCATGTATGTTTGTTTCTTTAGATTTGTGTTCATTTAAGTTTGTGTTCGCTTAAACTTGTGTTTGTATATATTCATTTAAATTTGTGATCGTTTATGATCGTTTACGTTAACGAACTGTTTGTTTAGTCTTTAACGAACGAACATAAACAGACATGAACGTGTTCATTTTCTTAATATACGAACGTGAACATTAAAAATTTGTTCGGCTAATGTTCGTGTTTATATTCGCCTAAAGTTAAATGAACGTACACGAACATGACCATGTTCGTGTTCGTTCGGTTCGTTTACATGCCTACCAACATGGGTAGTCATGTATAGAACCGGTCGTCATCTTGAAAAAAAAAATTCTTTGATCCGTTTTCTTGGAACCAAACTTAATAGCTTCCTTACCAATGTTTTTTCTTCAAACGCCTCACCCAGATTACTTGCCTTGGAAGCTACCTGACTTAGCTTGTTCGCAAAGTCCTCTACAGAATCCGATTCTTTCACTTTGAGTGCTTCGAATCTATAAAATAGGTTTAATATGGGCTTCTCGGACTCATCCAACCCTTACATAGTGTGTCTTCAATACATCCCCTATCTCTTTTACGATGGAGAAGTGAGCCACTTGCATCACCAAATCCTCTGACATTGCTTGATAGAGGTATATGATTGCCATAACGTCCTTCTTAGGCTCAATTACGAATCCTGCCTCTGGTTCAATTACCTCCAACAAACCTTGAACTTGAAATACTTTGATCTTTACGATCCACATCATGTAGTTCGTTACTGTAAGAACCGGACATTGAATAGCAAGAGATCCTGGTAAAATCTTGATTGCAACTTGATTTTCGGCGCCGCCCATTCTTTTCTTGGGATGATTTTTTTTAAGAAAAATCAAGAACATGTTGCTTATCTGTAACATCCCGGTTTTCGTAATGATTTGAGCTGTTAATATTTATTATGTTTTATTTGGAATAATGACGGAGTAAGCGGGTTTAGAAAGTTAACCGGGTTATTTAATGGGGACTTCCTAGTTAATAAGTTAACTTATAGATAGATGGGTAAACTAGAGGAAAGTTAGAGGATTATTTGTGCAATTGAGGGTTTTGGCCAGATTTTAATAAAATAGGAAAATAGAGGGGCTTAGCTGAAAATACATGGATTAAACATGTCTGGGTTTTCCCCAGACTTGTATATCGCGACAGAGAGGGAGAGTGGAAGAGAAAACCTAATTCTTGTAAGAAATCTTAAATTGAAGCTTGTGGGTTGGAGGAATTGGTGAAGGAGGTCGAATTCAGGCATAGGAGGCCTTCTACATTCCAATTCCTACTTAAGATTTCAGAATCTCTTGTCAAGTAAGTGGCTTTGAAGTAGGGTGATTTTAGAGCTTTCATCTAGATGTTAAATTGGTGTCGAAATCTGAGTTGTTAGGTGTTTGTGAGTCTAGATGAAGCTTAATGTTACCTTGCATGTTTGATTTTTGTATGTGATTAGTAGAAATTGTGTTGGGTCTACACCCCACCTCATGAGAATCGATGGTTATGGAGATTGGATGGTTTGGGTTAGTTAATTGAGTTTTATACATGTTAATTGATTGAGAAAAGTGCTTAAACTACATAAAAAGCTGAAATTTGATGAATAGTGATGAACAATGGGTAGGATGGAAGTATGTAGGTTGCATACTAAGTAGAACACAATGTATGCGTATAAGGTGTTTGATGAAATGCTTGAATGAAGTTGATTATGTGTATGAGCTGAACTTTGATGAATTAAGTAGTGATGGAATGTAGAATGTATGCATGATGAATGTGGAATTGAGGAATTTAATCAATGATTTGGTTAAAGGTGAAGCTAGTGGAGGTGCAAATCAACATCGTGAAGAAAAGACTAAATCCTAAAGGTAACACGTAGCGGTTAGATATATTGTGCTAGAAATGGTTTTATATTGCGATTGTGATCTGACAAGATAAAGTATAAATGGCATAAAATGTTTGATTGTTTGGGAGGGAATGATGGTAAAGGTCATTAGGTATGAACAAGCTGAAATGCAGCGATTTATGACCCGTTTGGGTTGAGCTGAAAGGTTGTGGCAAGATGGGGATCTATGAAGGTTATAGTCCTCAATTTGTCCCAACGAGAAATCAAGTGGTTTGGCATAATGTATATGTGCCAAGGGTATTTATATGGAGGAGAAATAACTGGTGAAAGTATGATAAATGTGTTGTTATGTGATTAAAGTTTTAGCAGGTCAAATGGGTTGGGTAAGGTGTTACCGGTACTCGAATTATGATTCCAATATGAATTTAGTGGAATGAGTATAATCCCCCTTATGCAGGTTTATAAGTCAATGAAAATTGAGTTGAAATGAGTTGGGATGAAACCCGAACCTTTAGAATCGAAATGGAGACTTTGAGAGGTGCAAATGGTGGAAAATGGTCTGTAAGAGGAGTATGGTACGCTGGCAGAGTACCATACGCTGGTCTGTACGCCCAGCCATAAGCCATACGCCCAAAATGGGCTGATCCGGAATTGTACATACCAGTGTATGATACGCTGGTCAGAGTACCATACGCCCAAACCTGACAAATTTGTGATTTATGGAATTGAATAATTTAGTTGTCGAAGTTTAGTTGTTTCCTTACAAATGGTTAAAATACTTTCATAATACTAACGTGTTACTAGTGTTATTAGCAGGTAAACAATAGTAGACGGGTCGGGATCGAATAGAAGAACTTTGGAACCGAACATCACATATTTGGGGACCTAGATGTATATGCAGGGGCGGAACTAGATTTTTTTTAAGGGGTAGCACAAAATATATTGGTAGAGGTTCAGGGGCAGCGCTCATAAGAGAGAGGGCCGAGAGGCAGCAACCCCTAGCGGGGTTCAAAGGGCCGAGTCCCTGTCTCGGGTCAAGTTATGACTGCTTAATGAAAAACTCATCAAAATCTCATTTTGTTGATAATTGACCTATGATTTTCTTCAAATTTGTTATTGTTTTATAAGAAGTGGTATATAAAACCTTGCATTGCGACGAAGATATTATGGGCACATAAAACAATAATTTAAGAAAATCCGACGTCGTTTCGTCTCAAACAAATAATATATCTTCATAGTTAACACAAGATTAATTAAAAAAAAACTTTTTCAATCGTCATATATATAATAGAAGTAATGGAACACAAATATTACATTAATTGCAGCTTAAATTATCAAGGATTATCCTAATATATGTTTAATTATTATTATTATCACAATAATCGCTATAAGATACCAAAAATGTCTTTCTTATTTAAAAAATTATTAATAGTTTTAAATAAACTTATATACTTCTATCTAATATCAAAATGTTTAGCAAGTATATCTCTAATTAAGTGGCCGGTGTTAATGTGTAAAACAAAGGACTTGGTTTGTAGGTGCCTGGAGAGTTAATGTGAACAAAGAATTAAAAATTATCTTTAAAAAATCATTGTTACAAGAATCGAACCTGACTACCTGAGTGTTCCACTTGGGGAAACAGATCGCGGGCCAGCTACTCTGGCCGTTCCAATGCTTAACGTGTAGCAAAATAAATATAAATACTATCTTAAGGGGATGCATATTCATATAAAAACTCAAAATTTAAATTTTTTTCCACTTCGTGTACGAGTTTAAGGGGTAGCACGGGCTACCCCTGGACCTAAGGTAGGTCCGCCCCTGTGTATATGTTTTGTTGATGTAAATGTTTTGAAGTAAATTACCATGAAGTTAATGGTGTTAGACACCTGGTTTTGTAAACGTGGCTTGGCAATGGATGAAAGTCCTAAAAATGTTATGAAATTTTCTAACTCCGATTTTCTAATAACATGTTAATCATGTTTAAGCGGTTGGGGCCTTACAGGTAAAACCCAGACATGTTTAATCCATGTATTTTCAGCTAAGCCCCTCTATTTTCCTATTTTTATTAAAATTTGGCCAAAACCCTCAATTGCACAAATAATCCTCTAACTTTCCTCTAGTTTACCCATCTATCTATAAGTTAACTTATTAACTAGGAAGTCCCCATTAAATAACCCGGTTAACTTTCTAAACCCGCTTACTCCGTCATTATTCCAAATAAAACATAACAAATATTAACAGCTCAAATCATTACGAAAACCGGGATGTTACATTATCAAAGAAATTATCACCTGTAAAACTCATGTCGCTGAAACAAGGTACTGCTCACTATATTAGGGTTCGGGTCACTGATCGACAGATCAGGCCACTGAATATTAATATGGTCACCAATCTTCAATTTGGTCGCTGAAAGGAAAATTTTGGTTGCCAAAAAGAAAACTATGGTCCCCTTAACATCAAATTTGGTTGCTAATGCAGAATTCTAGTCGTAAAGCTTTGTTTTTAAGCAAAAATCTTTGGCTTCCTTCTTCTTCGTCGTCAAGTATGGTGATCCTTGTTGCTTGTTCAATAAGCAAAGTTAGATGATAGTCTCTTTATCATGGGTGTCGTTTGAACCCGTCACGAGCATTTCGATCACAATCTTTGACTGTTTTCTTCATCGACTCGTTTTGCCTACGATACTTCTTGAAGTCACCTTCTTGCTTTTGATCAAGCACCTTAAAGCTCTGATACCAATTATTCAAAATCAAAGATAAACCTGAAGAAGAGATTGAGTCATATAATTTGGAAACAATGCATGGATGTCCTATTTATAAGATAATAAAACTTGACTTTCAAGTTTTCTAAACCTATAACTATTTCTATTAAACCTACTAGGTAAAACTAACTCAAACAACGTAACACTTTGTAATACGACGACGATATTAGTTTTCATACTTACATAAGATTAGTCTAACAATATATACTCTTCAATTACATTACAGTTAACATGTTTGCATATATAAGAGACTTGTCGTGACACAATATTCAACACCGGTACGCTATCTCTAAACTAGATGTGGAATGAAATCAAATTAGTGTAATTTCAATTTAGATTAAGGACTTCATTATGTGATTTGTATATGTCTTTTACTAGCATTTTTAATATCTAAGAAAATATCTAATGCTGTAAAAAAGTTATATGTATATATTTTAAATAATAAGTAGAAAAAACGGAAAACGAATGTTGGATCTAACGGGACAACCTAATCGAACCCTACCCTCTGACCTACAATTCAGCTTTCTTACGAGAAAAGACACTCAATTCAATTGATGTCACCATCTACATAATTGAATGCCAATATACTCAATTTAATTGACAAATAATATATATCCGGGTAATTTAATTAACATTTTACTCCTTCTATGTATAAAATCTGTTCCATAAAATACATAATTGAATGCCAATATACTCAATTTAATTGAGAAATAATATATATCCGGGTAATTTAATTAACATTTTACTCCTTCTATGTATAAAACGAGTTGTGTGACCCCCCCGCGCGTTGCCGCGGGGTTGAAACTGTAGACTAAGTTATAGTAAAAATTCATAAAAGAACTATTTAGCTAAATGAACTTTGTAAAGTCTTGATGAAAGTAAAGAATTATAATTACGTTATAAAAATATAGAAAGAAAAGGATATGTGCATATGAATAATCAGAAACAATTTAGCATTTATTGAGTTTTCAAATCTAATAAACAGCACATGAAGTTCTTAATAGGAAACCAAAATTGTGTGGAAACACGAAAGTGAACATAAACCAAAAGTGGTAGCAAGTAAGAAAACATACTAAAAACTAACCTCCAAAGAGAAGACAGAAGAAACCTGCAAATGAAAAGGAAAGTAAAAAGAATATGCACAATTATATACAAAAAAAAATATAGATATTGCTTATGAAACAACAATAAAATAGACAACAAATACATTCAACTATCCGTAACAAACTCAAAGCGAAAAGGGAATGCATTCATGGATAGTCAAAATACACTTTTGATACTTTAAGTTATTTGCATGAAGAGGTGAAAATACACTTTCTATTTTCTCAAATTTGCAAGTTTAAACAAAATACATGAAAATCTGCGTTTGTTTGCAAGTGTTAAATAAACATCGCACTTTTAGGTTTCTAAACTATAGAAACTGACCCATAACTCTGTAAACGTACAGTAAAATATTGTATGTTTCACCTGAGTTCTTTGATGTACAGCCACGTTAGAAAGCCCCTTCTTCTTGTATAACCGCACCTAAAATCTGTTGCATTTATATACATTCAAATCTGTTAATGAGAGTTTTGCATCTGTTAAATGTTAACCTCACAAATAGTGGGTTGCCCCTTTACCATTATCGATGACAACAAAGAAGCGTCATGACCTTCGAATCTTGCTTTGATTTGCTCGAAATACCATATCTTCTAAGGGCTCACACATGCAAACCGCCATCACATTCCGTTTTTCATATTTGTTTCTGATTCTCTTCGCAAATTCTAAAGTATTCATTAGCTGGAAACATATATTTAGTTGATCGCCAAACAACTGAAACTCTAGTGGTAACAAATTAGCCGATGCCGAAACTGTAGCGGCCACCAAACCAATTAAAATTTCAATTAAGCTTACTTGAATACATTCAATTGATAGCCGAGTTAGATAATATGAGGTGCATAATAAATTGTAGATCATGTATATGGAACATACAGCAACCAATTTTTCATTTTGAAATAATTAGGCTCAGAAAATCATCATCATAGCCATTCAATCATAGCCATTCAAGCTCAACAGATAAATAATTTCGTTTAGGAACATAAGGCTCAGAAAATCATCATCATAGCCATTCAAGCTCAACAGATATATGATTTCGTTTTGGAACATTAAGGCACAGAAAATCATCATCATAGCCATTCAAGCTCAACAGATAATTTTTAGCAACTATATGATAACAATTATTTTTCAACCTGAAACATTTAGGCTCAGAAAATCATTATCATAGACATTCAAGCTCAAAAAAGAAATGATTTTGTTTGGGAACGTTAAGGCTCAGAAAATTATCATCATAGCCATTCGAGCTCAACAGATAATTTTTAACGGCTATGTAACCGAGATTCTTTAATAAGAATGGCTGCCATTTAAAAGCTCGACGATCTTGCAAAATGCTACCATTTGAAGGCTCAGACCATCAATCAAAATCCAAAATCCAAAGAGAACATAAATTTAGATGGCTGCAAAAAAAGTATTGCCCCGCCAACAAAAACAAACGTTCTCTTTTTTATTTGTAATTTCAGGATGAACATCATAGCGAAAATCACCACAATAACTATCAAAAGTCACTTACCAAAACTCATATCAGAAAAATGGACATCACAGCAAATCTAAGAGATACCGACAATTAAGGGTGCCAAGAAAACTTCAGAAAGGCACACAAAAAATACATACCAGCAAATCTAAAACTTGACCAACAATTAAGGTTGCCATATAAAGATCAGAACCAAAGAGGGCAAACGAATTAATAGCCTTGAAGCCACAAAACCGATACAAACATTTGGGGTTTTTCAGAAACCCTAGATACTTACATAGTAATCTGCAAGACGGAAGAAACAGTCATCGCACGTCGGCGCAAAGGCCACCATCGCAACCTAAACCTGAAAATCAAACGAAGATTAGAGCCATAGCTTCTCCGGTGACCGGATTTCACAAAAACCAACCAACTTCAAGATCAGAAAGAAAGCCAGGAAAGGGGTTAAAAACCCTAGAAAAGACCAAACCGCCGTCAAACCACACCCTTTCAGGCTTCTCAACCAACGAAACCCTAGACGCCGGAGGAAATGCACACCGGCGGCGACACACCGGGGCACAACCAGAGTGATGAACTCATCTTTCAAAGATCGACGGCCGCTAAGCCCCGCCGATTCGACGGAGCAACACCTGAACGGCAGCCGCTACGACGTCGATATCCGAGGCCGGAAGCGTCAGCAACTCGCCTCCGTAGAGAGAGAGAGACAGACAGAAGCGGCCGGTCATGCCGTCGCAACGATCGGAAACGAACCGCGTAAATACTGCTCAGCATCTCCCGGCGGCGAATTTGTAAGAGAGATAAAGCAAAAATCTCAGCACAAATCTGAGAGATAAAGCACAAATCTCAGATCGGAAAGACGGGGGTACATCGACGGCTAGACACCGGAGCACACGCAGCCGGCCACCAAGCCAGCGCATCCCCTGAATCGGAAAACCAAGATCGCCGGTCTTTTATAAAAACCTAGCCGGCAGAAACACGGCGCAGAGATGGGGGTACATCGACGGCTAGACACCGGAGCACACGCAGCCGGCCACCAAGCCGGCGCATCCCCTGCATGGGAAGGTCGCCGGTCTCTTAGGTTTTAGGATGGAGAGAGAGAAAGCAGAATAGATTGTCGATGGCTCAAAAGGGTATAAAGGGAGAGTGGGCTGGTTTTGACAAAAACCGTGGGCCGGGGAGGGGGGTAAAGTGTAACAAAAATGAAAGAGCTGTGGCCAAACTAAGAAGAACAAAATGTCCACTATTCACCATCAATTTGTAATGTATATTTATATAATCTGTTCCATAATAAAAATGAAAAAACATAATCATATATATCGACTAAACTTTATGGGCTTCGTTTAGTAGGCTGTATAGTCTTGAAAATGAAAAGTTGGATCCATGAGAGAAGGATTGATGATAGGTTACGATGAAATTGGCGTAGCTAAGTCACATTAAATATAATCGTTTTGCCTTTTTTAAATAATAAAACTAGTTAATTTAATATAAAATTTATTTTAAGACTTAAATGGGGCAGGAAGGCCTTTACCACCCCCCCCCCCCCCCTGTTTAGGACTTAAATGGGGCGGGGAGGCCTCTACCTCCCGTTTAGGACCGGTGCAAGGAAATTTTTTTCCGATACGAATAGAACACGGCTTTTTCCTTTATGGTTCAATCTCCATTACTTTATTCTATACTCCATATTTATTTAGTTGCATATATATATAACCCGGATAGCTAAACGGGTCGTGTTCGGGTTGAACCCATTTGGTTGGTGGGTTGACCCGTTTAACCTATTTATTTAATATTTTATACTTTTATATGTTTATATGTTATAAATTAAGATGATATTATACTTATTATCAAAGCTTAAAATTTTAAAAGATAAATTCACATAAGTTTTATATGATTAAAATATAATTATTTTACGTGTATTTTTAATTTTTGATATAAAATTCTAATTATAGAGCATTAATATGTTAAAAAAATAAAAAAATTCAGGTTAAACGGATCGTGTTCGGGTCAACCTGCTAATATTCGTGTCGTGTTCGGGTTAACGTATCTCACATGATTTTCGGGTTCGGGTCGAGTTCGGGTACGTGTCAATTTTTTGGGTTCGGGTCGGGTTGACCCGCCAACCCACAAATACGACCCGTTTAGCACCCCTATTAAAATCCATATAAGGTGGAAAAAATTCAGGAGTTATTTTGTGAGAAAATATAGTCAAGATGACCATTTTGGTGTTTTTCTCTTTTTTTAATCCAATTAGCTTAACATAAATATTGAAAGCTCTATTATCTAACCTTCTCCTCTAACTCTAGACATCCTTAAACCATGTTCTACAAAGAAATTTTCATGCCACTTTTAAAGATGACTCACTACCATAATAACTTGTTCAATCACTTCTTCACCATCATCCACATATTTAAAACTCATTAGCATGTGCTTCTTTATAGAGAAAAAACTTGACTCATCAATCATTAACCACATTCACAACAATGTTTCTTACCTCCATAACATAAACATTAACAGTAAGCAAGGTGATGATTTCCGAGAGCTTTTGAATTAAACATTTTTAACTTCATTGTTATATATACACTCCCAATATCATATAACAAGTTCTAAAAAAAATCAAACCACACCAACAATATGGTTAACTGAAAACAATGATAAATCCCATCATGCTTATAATGTTGCCCTAACATATAGTTTAAATTATGCTTTTAATTAATTTTCAAAATGACTTGAATATACTTGAAAGATAATAAAAAATAAATTATTAAGGACATTATCATATTGTTTAATCCAACTAAATAATTGAAATATAATGAATCCCAGGTATGAAACACCTCTATCCTCACATGTGCCTCCAATCAGGTGACAGAGGCCACCATTCAACGTCATGTCCCGACTTTTCCTTTTCTATTTCTTTATCGAATTTTATTTATCATTAAATTTATTATTATTATTATTTTTATTATTATTATTATTATTATTATTATATTTTGTTTGTTAAAAAATATTTATGATGACAATAATGATTATTGTAGCTCTAAAGATTCACCAAGATGATTATGAGGATCATCATAACAATCGGGGAGATGAATCTGCTACGTGTTCGTCTTCTTTATCTGATATTTGAGGTTATAAATTAAAAAATTAAGCTTGTTAGAAGGGATTGAATTCATAGTTCTGGAACAACCATTTCACACTCAAGTCAATCCAAGATTTATAATCACAAAGATGTATCAATATGAGAGTGTTATAAGAAAAGAATAAAGGCAAGTGAAAATGGAGTTTATCTCATGTAATAAACAAAATACTGATTAAACAAAACAAAGTATTGATTTAGTTTTAGGGCTAATAAATTTAGGTTCTTAAAGTTGATAAATATAATTTTATTAGAAGGAAAATATAATCTTGCTGATTAATAAGATGCCCCATAAAAGGTAAGGGTTCAAATCTCATAGTAAAAAAAAATTATTGTTCAAAAAAAGAAAAATATACAAAAGATTTTGTTTTCGTAAGGGTTAATACTATAAAATACAATATATTTTATGTTAAGTAAAGTTAATGGATAATAATCCGAGTTCCAATATTGGCCTACAATAATCCCAATTATTTGGGTCTTGGAATTCATTGGGCCACCGTTAATTTTTCACTAACTCCGCTAGTACTTGCTGACGTGGCAGGTGATGTGGCATCATTTTTGCTGACATGGCAGGTGATGTGGCATCATATTTGCTGACGTGGCAGGTGATGTGGCATCATATTTGCTGACGTGGCATGTGCCACGTCAGCACTCAACTAACGGAGTTAGTGAAAAATTAACGGCGGCCCAATAATTTCCAAGACCCAAATAATTGGGATTATTGTAGGCCAATATTGGAACTCGGATTATTATCCGCCAATACCCAATAACTTGGATTATTTAAGGAAAAATGGACACTAATAATCCTAACTATTGCCTATTGGCCAAAAATAATCCTATCTATTTTTTTGTACATAATCAGTCTTATAAATACACCATGTTTTTTCTAATAATCTTTTTCATTAAAAAACTAACCCCGTTAGTTTGTGATGACGTGGAGGACCTATATTGTCATTATTCAAACTTGTTTCTATTTAAAAATCTGGGGGACCAATCTTGTCTCATAATAAAAATAAAATAAAAACACCCCTTCTCCGACGAAATCCGTCTCCGGCGACCCCGTCTCCGGCGACCCCGTATCCGTCTCCAGCGAAACCTGCAACCGGCGACCCCGTCTCAGCCTCCGGTGAAACCCGCAACCGGCGACCCGAAAAAATCTGTTAGAAATTAACAAGATCCGAAAATGGATGTTAGGATCGTAACTTAGAAAGGGGAAAACCGAGCTTGAACATGAAGACAACACCACACCTGGACGAGCTCATCGAGAATCGCGTCTAAGGGAGCTATACGAGATCACCCCACCGCTGGAAGACCTGGATGAGAGGTTAGCGGCGCCACCGCCGGCGTATGGTTAAACCCTAGCCGCTGACCGCTGCTGTTGTCGTATTTTGTTGTCTTTCTCGGCCAAAAATTGACTCGGGAACCATGGACATGACACCAGGAGAAGAAAGGAAGAAAAATGAAGCAAACGGCGACCATCGGCGTCGGCCACGGCGGCGCCACCGCCAGACCGCCGCTGCCGGCTGGAGTTTCTTCACGGGTTGGGGTTGGGAACCAGGCGACTTCTTTGATTTTTTTTCTTTTCTTTTAGTTATATATTATATAAACTACAAAAACAGTCCCTCCATTTTAAAAGTTTACATATTAGTCCTCCACGTCATCACAAACTAACGGGGTTAGTTTTTTAACGGAAAAGATTATTAGAAAAAACAGGGTGTATTTATAAGACTGATTATGTACAAAAAAATAGGTAGGATTATTTTTGGCCAATAGGCAATAGTTAGGATTATTAGTGTCCATTTTTCCATTATTTAATTCCAATTTTCCTTATTTATTTTAAGAACTTAAAAACCAACTTAAATGAAGGATAGTTAAGTAGTTTTATCCTTTCTTTTTGATTTATCCACTACATTTATGGTAAATATCATATTTCTATTGTACAAACTTGTAAGAACCAAAGGAAAATTCTTTCAAATAAAGTTTTTTTGGGTAATTTGATATTTTTTTAATTTAATTTCGCGTATATCCACCCGATGACTTAAAAAAGTATTTTTTTTTTGTTTTTTTGTCTGTCCGACTATGTTGTATATATGCAACATATGAAACATACAATGTTGCATATATGCAACATTGTATGTTTCATATGTTTTATATGCAACATACCATGTTGCATATATACAACATTATATGTTTCATATGTGCAACATGGTATATTTTTCATATGTTTTATATGCAACAAACCATGTTGCATATATGCAACATACCATGTTGCATATATGCAATATTATATGTTACATATGTTGCATATATGCAACATAGTCGGACATAAAAAAACGATTTTTGTTTAGTTTTTTATTTTTTAGGTCGTTAAGTTGACATCATGTGTATAGACATTGAGGAAAAAATAAAAAGCACAAAAATTATCTAAATAACCTTCATTCAATTGAAATTTAATGGTTTATACATTAGTTCTTAAGTTCTTACAATAATATTGGTTTGTACTATAACTTTACCCATTTTATGTTCACTAAAACTTTTTAGCTATTTTTCACACATAAAAATCAACGTATTTTCTGTTTTATCTTATAGAAGTTCCTCAATATATTTTTACACATTAAAGTCTTTTATGTTAAATTAGAATGTAAAAATAAATTTGTTTCTTCAAACAACTATCGATACATCAAAGCTAAAATGTTTCCACACGCCTGAATGAGACGATGACGTATTTGGTAGCACACAAAGATTTTCACTCCTCAGAACATTTACAATAGATTCTTCATCTTTACATTTTAGAGTTCTTTTCTTAGTTTCATCTTGATTGGAATTTCCATCTCAATCTCCATATCTAAATATAGAGTTTGATAAATAGAGATTCTCAAAGAATTATATTTCTAGCCTCTAAAAATATTGGTAGATGTTTAATAAAGAGACAATATAATAAAATAATTGTTTATGAGTGATATAAAGATGGAGATGAAAAATGGGATGTGGTAGGTTAAACAATATTAAAATAAAAATATTAAAAAAATATGATATATAATAAAATAATAGAGATGGAGATTCCATTGACGTTCTCCATTCACATCCCTATAATTTAACTAAAACCTCTAATTTCTAAATTTATATAGCATTTTCTAAAATCTCCCACACCTCATTCCCCATATCTATCCCTATTCAATTAAATAATACTTCTGTATTTTATTTTTTATTACATTTTCTCTATCTACCACTTACATCCACTTAATTACAAATAATATAAAATAATACATATCTGGGGTGAATAGTGAACATCAAAATTGAGAGAAGGGTGTGAGTTTGGTTTCCCACAAATATATGAGGATGGGCCAATGGGGTATGGGAATAGGGAATAGAACGAAGTGACTATTTTAGTGGTTTTTTATGTTTTTCCAAAAAAATTGATCTTGGGATGGAAAATGGAGAATGGGTTTTAAGTGCTCTTTGATAATTGACATCACATTCTCCATTTGTAACTCTATCATTAAATTTTGAAGAAATCACTCCAACTCATTCTTCATCCATATACCTCATCTTTATATATTTAGAGAAAACCAAACTCATTATTTAATTTTGATGTTGCACTATTCGTTCTTCATATCTATTCCTTTATACTTTTTATGAATGGAAAAAAAAAGAAAAAATAATAAAAAATAAAATAAAAATTATTATTTAATTCAATAGAATAAAATGGAGAATTGGATGATGTAGATTTAGAAAATTATATATAAATTTAGAAAGTAGTTTTTTTTAGTTAAATTATAAAGATGTATATGGGAAATAGGCTGTGAATCACAACTCATTCCCCATTTCTAGCCTCATCCCTAAATTATAAGAAAAACCACTTAAAACATCATCCAACTCATTCTCTATCCTCATATATTTCAGGGAAACCAAACTCACCCTCTCATATGTAGAGATGGCAATGGGTCGGGTATTAGTAATTCCATTCTCATACCCAAAATAAATAAATGTGTCTCATACCCGACCCATTACACACCAAATATCTCTTGGATAATTACTCATCGGGTATCGGACAAACTATGGGTATCGTGTATACTCATTAACTAGTTAAAAATTATCCATTCGGATTTTATAATGTAGATAATTTTACATGTATAAAATTTTATGCTCCTAATAACATAACACATTGAATATGATAAATACATATATAAATAATAAAATATATCAAATCTAGAATATATAAATTTTCATGCAAATAAATTTAAATGAGCTATTGCCCGGAATATATATATTTACAATTAGATAAAAATAAAGAAAAATACCATTAATAAATAAGCTATCAGGCATGGGGGCCTCTGGGTTTATTCAGCAGTCGAGGCCTCCTCTTATGCCTTTGTGGCATCGAGAGCCCAATCCTGGGAACTGCAGGACCACATCCTACTACGAGAGTGGGGTTTGTAGCATGGACTCGGACTACACGTGTGCTCTAGCTCATCTCCATGATATAATTCCGGGCTTTGATCCAAGCGGTTTCACTAATAAGGACATCGCCCTACCCAAATCCCAACATGTGTTTGGCGTGTGCCCTCTTTAGTAAAACTATGCAAGAAATGGAGGCTCTTTTTTAGATGACAGCCTGACAAAAAACCATCTTGGAATGCTTCAACAACCACATGCCCAAGACTTCCTCCTTGCCCTCCCAATTGATGGGTTGGACCAACACATGTCGCCTGTTGAGTATCAGGCAATTCTTAAATATCGCCTCATGATTCCCTTGTTCCCACCTGATGAGAAATGTACTGTATGTCGCAAGGCATGTTTGGACTTGTTTGGGGAGCATGATGTCTACTATAGGGAGCTCCCCTGATTCAAGTACCGACATGACTTGGTCCAAGATAATTTGTTTGACATTTTCAAGAGGGCAGGGATCTCGGCCAAGAAGGAATCCCCGGTAAATTTCTTGTCGGACCCCCTGGACGGGCGTTCAACACTCAGACCGGATGACATTCTTGTTTTTTGATGGATGAGCGGGAAGCATGCGTGTGTGGATCTTATTGGGGTTTCTCCACTTGTGGGGTTGAGGCCCGGTGCGTTCTAGGCTGGTCAGGCGGTTTCTAAAGCGACAGCGAGAAAGGTGAATAAACACGAGAAAGCGTGCCTCAAAAATCAACATGTGTTTGTTCCCTTCGCATTTGATACCTTTGGTTACCTCGCGACTGAGTGTCTGAGGCTGTGGACACGCTCAGTCGGATCCAAAAGGTCATGCATGGTAACATTGCAACTCTTAGGATGATGAACGTCGTTTTCACACGTCTAGGTTTTGTTATTCAGAAAAGGCTGTCGACGCAACTTATTACCCGCCTTCCCTGTATGTCGGAAGAATTGTAACTGAAGCTTCTAGGATGTAAAGTACTTTTACCTACTATTAAAATAGTTAGACCGATTAAAAAATAATAAATAATCTTTAAAATAACATAAATATAATATTTAGAACTTTGAATATATATTTACCTCGTAACCATCTTCATAGTCATACTCGATCGTTTTACAATATGCATCGCTTTCTTTTGAACAAGTTGCTTGTTTATATGCAAATGAAACACATTTAATATATAAAAATAATTAAAAGAAACTTGTATAGGAAAATTAAAGCATTATATATATATATATATATATATATATATATATATATATATATATATAATATTTTGGGTATTGTTTCGGATAATATGTCGGGCGGGTAATTCAAGTCGGATATCAGACTGGGTATCAACTAATCTCATGCCCGTACCCGTCGAAATTTATTCTATTAATCTTGTACCCAATCCCATACCCGAATATTCGGGCCTATACCTGGTCCGAATGACTCGGGTTTCGGGTATACCCGTGGGTCTTGGCCTTTTTGCCATCCCTACATATTTGATGTGTAGTGTTCATCCCCGTATCTATTATTTAATATTACTTATGAGTTGATGTGAGTAGTAGAAAAAGAAAAACTATATAAAGTTGAATAAAAAGTATTATTTAACTAAATAGAGATAACATGAGGAATGGGATATGGTTATTTAGAAAGTGCTAGTTAAATTTAGATTTTTTATAATTAAACTAGGTTTGTAACCCGTGTGTTACACGGGATGATGTGAAATCAATTGAACACAAACGTAAGATAGAATTTTAAATTGTAAATTTGTTTGGTGTAGCACGACATTGGTTGGGTAGCTCAATGAACCAGTTGGCACGCCAATTTAGACGTCACCTTTATATGTCCCGAACAACATTTTAATACAAAATATGAAAACACTAAAAATCAGTAATTTGTGAGCATTATATGCTCCCAAACATGAAGTACCCAAGTTGAACAACGTAGCATAGCTTAAGATACTTTGGTTCAGCAACAACATGATATATTATACAAATGCCTACGAACAATTTACATCTAATCTATTATGGATATCATGATGTTGATACATTAACGAAAAAGATAGTGTTCTTATATTTTAGCACCACCCTTAGTGAAGATATAGGTTATAGTCATGTCCTTTGTTTGCAATGCAAGTCTTTCTTAAACCTAATGGCTATCAGAGTACTCTGTGTCGAATAAGAGATACAATGTCAAATTAAAAACCGAAATTTATAATATGAGCTAAATATATATGATATAAATAATACGCGAAAGCAAACATGAACCATGAACCATATGTATCAAAAAATCAAACTAATGTGTCTGCCAAATTAAGAAATCAAATTACATTGCATTACATATAATAGTGAAAAATGCATATAATTATGAAATAAAAAGTGGCATAATTATTTATTAACATTCAAATATTTATGTGCATGCATTTCAACTACTTGAAACGTATGAAATCTAAGAAAGTTTTACCTTTCTCTTAAGTCACATATGACTTATTCGTCTTCCATAAAAACAGCTCCAAAGGAACATGAAACTGTAAAATTTGCAAACAAATCCAATAATAATCATATACAAATTTTAATCATAAATGCTCAACTTTTACCACCAAATTAGATATCAGATGGGAATAGGTGAAACAAATATCAAACAATCAAAGAACATCCTATATCATTAAATAACTCTTAAAAAATGAACATAATCTAAATCGGTTGTTCATAACCAAATGGCTGAACATGTCACAGAAACAACAATTATACGACTCAACAACTGTTAACTATTTGTTCCAAAGTGACTAATTTCACAAGGTGCTTCACCAACGATCTTACTTAGCTTGACGAATGCTTATGTAGTCGATTGACGTGTCAGCCTAAATCAAATTAAAAAATTAGTGAGCATATTTGTATCAATTTTAGAATATTTATATCATTATCATATATAATTTGCATCAGCAAACCAATATAGCTCATCTGTAGGTCACTTTCAAGCATGTCATGTAAACCAACATCATCCTAGAGAAGAGGTATAATACCTCTATCATTCAAGAGAAGAAGTATAATACCTCTTTGATCCTTTGTAGTTTGAAGACATCCAAAAGAGAGATACTTGAAGAATATTAAAAACATATAATTATCAAATAGTTGTATGTAGTGCGTTTTATTTATGCATAAGGGAGCATTATCGTGCAATTTTTTTTCTCTTCTGAAAAATTAGTAAACACCAGGATGTGATTAATCTATGAAAGTGTCAATAAACATCTTGATATATTTTAGAAGTAATCAAGAACTTTAAAACTACCAGGCAATTTCATATATAATCTCATAAATCTTAGCAATTTATAACATCAAAGATGTCTTGCTCATTCAATAGTGAACAGGTTATCGTTTACTTATGACAGGAAAAACAGTAATGTGTATACCTGATGACGTATGTCCGGATCGGGCCAAATACATGGGCTTGAGCCCAGACATGGTTTGGCCTACACAAGGCTTTGGCCTAACAGGCCCAATCCAGGCCCACTACACTTTCCTATAAAGGGAGGCTTACCCCCTCCCTTAAAGGGATCTTCAGCCACTTTACTCTCCTGATGGCTAGCAGTCGACCTTCGGCCTTCGACCTTAGGGTGTCGACCTTCAGCAGTCGACCTTTAGCAGTCGACCTTAGGCTGTCGACCTTCAGCAGTCGACCTTCAGCAGTCGACCTCAGGCTGTCGACCTTCAGCAGTCGACCTTAGGGTGTCGACCTTCAGCAGTCGACCTTAGGGTGTCGACCTTCAGCAGTCGCCCTTAGGGTGTCGACCTTCAGCAGTCGCCCTTAGGGTGTCGACCTTCAGCAGTCGACCTTCAGCTGTCGACCTTCAGCAGTCGACCTCAGACTGTCGACCTTCAACAGTCGACCTCAGGCTGTCGACCTTCAGCAGTCGACCTTAGGGTATCGACCTTCAGCAGTCGACCTTTAGCAGTCGACCTCATGGCTTCAGCTGTCGACCTCGTGGGTCTACCCCATAGGTCGACCACACAAACCCACTTCCACCACTCTATGAGTATCTCTTTAGATACCCCCTTTACATATTTACATTCACATATATATACATGTGCATACAAACTATCTATACAGTCTTACTTACTTGACCGTCGGAGGGTGGTACAGAGACCCCGGTCTCTGTCCCCCTTCTAACGGGTTCCTTCTATGTTACAGGTTTGGGAGAAGACTTGGGAGAGATAGACCCGACTAGTCCGGTTCAACGACTCGACCCCGACTCTTCTACTATGTGGATCGGTACTATACCCGATGGCCCGTCCTTGGCCATGCCACTCCGACCATCCGAGGTACGCCGTTTCTACATTGGCGCCATCCGTGGGACCACGAAGAAAAACACTCTTTGTGGTCTCTACTCTCTATACATTGGCTAGATACGGTATTTCTATGTGCTCCACATGATAATGATCTTCTTTTCGTAACTAAGGTTATAAGTCTTAGATCTCACATTCTCTCTACTACAATTTCTTTAAAACATATTTGTAATTTTATAAAATATTAGATCCGTACATCTTAGCATACGATTACATGAGTGAACCTAAAAGTTCATACTCTAACAAACATCATAACACCATATTCATAGTTCCATACCCATACATTACTAACCTACACATATTAGAAAATGCATATGTGGTCCTTGGATTATTCAGTTAATTAAATGGTAAATTTGGATGTCCATTCATATCCTAGACAACAAACTAGCATGTCTCGTATCTTTATCTTTATGTATTGCTTGCAGGCACACGATAGACAGCTCTCATATAAAGTATCTATAGATGCATAGCAGAGAAATATACATTAAATGCTTTTACATAGAGTATTAAGTATAACATGCATTAACTTTATCCAGTGGGTAAAGCAAAAACATTTCTTGTCATCACAACTCAAATGCACAACCTTCTTTTTTATTATAGAAAAGCGAGAAATAATTCGGCTAGTTTATCACACTATTCTGGGTGTAAAATCACATGAGCAAAGAAGGGACCTCGAATCTCACGTAGGTTGAAAATTGTGAAAAAAAAAATAGTACAAGTTATCTTTTTTACAACTTACCAAAACATGCATTGTCCCATCAGATCAGAGAATCATTCTGACATGCATAAAAAGCCTGACACATAGAGTACCTTTTCACATTTATAAAAAAAACACTATAGGCCGATCCTTTACGAGGTCGAGCACCGTATTTCCCGAGTGAAACACTTCGGCCCTAGGCAACCCGTCGCCTTTGTCAGAAGGACATGTGGTTGCATACCAAACAAAAAACTCTCTCCGAACTAAAACCAATATCCGGATGGAAGACCTCAAGCACTCCCATCGAACTGAGCTTCGGTCGATTTCACTATGGGAGCTAACAAGGTCAACGATATCATGGTTGGAAACACGAGAGAACGCCGGACGACTACAAACTACATCCCGGCTTACATTCCACCTGGATATCCTTCGCCGGACGTCTCGTTGCCGAACTACACCCACCAAGATCCGTGTTATATCCTACCGGACAACACATTTTCAGACGGGTCCTTAGCACCGGACGACTTGCTCCCTCTGCCGGTTGGCTGACCCGGACTACCGACGTCCTTTTTGGCAGGAACACATCACCGTTTCAGCCGAACGACTTCCTTTCTGGGCAAAAATTTCCCCAGGACGAAGTCCCGGACTGGTTCCGCCTTAAATATTCAGACACGGAGCTCCACCATCTCTATCTTCGGGGTAGGCTACCTTGACAAAGATCTCTAATTTCCCAACGATGACAACAGTTCTCCTCCGGGCGTCAGCTCAATAATCAGTCTATACCGGAAGTTACATGAAGCATCGCGTGAAACTATGCCAGACGGTGGCTCACACCCGGCCCTACCAAGCTATCTTCCGGACGAAACAATATGTCGGACGGTAGCCATTCCCGACAACAACCTTCGAGGGTCACTCCCTTCCCGAACGATGTCTTATCCAGGAAACGACTCTCATATATACACCGTCTCCATGGTCAGACCCTTATGTACATTGTTCCCGGCCGATGTGGCCGATCAATTTCAATATGAACAGACCACATGACCGAAGCATGTACATGAAATTTTCCGTTTTGGCCGAGCTGACATCGTTCCCCACTGATTTCAACATTCAAAGTTTATCTCCGGACCCATGTCAGGACGATCTGCACCATACCTGGATTAAATATCTGAGGGAAAATTATCCTGAATGAATGGTGATTCCCGACGAAGTCGTCAGGTCAACGCACATCACCGGACGTCTCATGGTGCCGAATGACTTCCTTAGATTCGGGTGGTCGGTTAGTCTATGACCAGACGGTCTTCATACCTGGACTCAACCGTTACCGAACGGGACAAACCTTCTTCCTCCGAATGCCTTCAGTTAATTCCCGACTGGCCCGACAAGGTACCCAGCAAGCTGGGCATGCAGCGACACTAAGAACTGGTAAACAAATGTGTACACCCCTGTCGTTTGGAACACATCCCGCCGGACCGTATCAAGGTCCTTGCCAAAAACAGGCCGAACATACACTTTTAGCCAGACGATCGACTCTGGACAAGTCTTAAATACCGAGCGATTCATCCTCTCCACCGACCGTTCGGCTCCGACCCACCTGCGTTTCACGTCACCTACACTGGATCACACATGCTTCGGTTGCGTCTGCTCCGTTTAAACCTGCTCCGAGCGTCGCCAGTTTTGGTAAAACATTTCTAGAATGTGGGTTTTGATTAGTTAGCTGCTTCTGGGTATAAATCCCACATGGCAACGAATACAAATGATACTGTCATTTCTGGAACTTTGAAAAAGATATGGTACATACCCCATACTACTCGAAGTTGTCGCCTTTCACCCCTACTCATTAGCAAATATATGTTACACCCTCTCAAGTTATTTCCATAGCTACACATGCTGGCCTACATGACGACATGACGAAAACAACGAAAAAACATTCTACTTGTTTATTTACAATGAAGTATGGCTAATGCTTATACCGAGCAATATCTAGTGTCGGTCTTATTATTACAATCAAAGTCAATCTTACATACGAATATTATTACACGAAGATCCTACCTACGGTTATTATTACATGAAGATCTGACAAATGGACATTATTATTCCTTTCTAATCTGAAAGAGGACATTATTATCATCAACGGTGCGAGTCAGATATTATTCATCCTCGACACAAATAAACACCGATTCATCATTATTATCAGCACGAATGTGATAAACATGTTTCGACATCATGACATATATCCTAAAGTTGAAGGAAGAGACCATATTTATTGGTCATGGTGGTCGACTACCACCTACACCAGTTCATTACAACCATTGGACGCAGTTACCCATCTGGCCTAATTATTATTATTATCATGGATCAGACGATTGTATAACATTCTTTAACGAGGCACCTTAAAGCATCGATCAATGATCAACAGGTTATGTAATTTTTAACTCTTCTTATCGATTCATCTACATTCAATTACAGGTTTATAATTATGGTAATCCCATGCATTATGACTTTCTGTATTACTCAGTATTGTCAAAGCACAGAACGACCCTTCGACAAACTTGACACACTTATGTTGTCATATTACAATATTACTTGATAAAATATTTCGTAGTTTTACTACTACTAACAAATATATGTAGCATCAAACAAGCCACTTGAGATGGCTCTTCACATGGTTCACACAATCAACCTCTTGTCACGTAGTTACTCATGTTGACTAGAAACCTAACTTATTACATCTGTTTTTTCCTGTACATGCTAAGTAATCAAGAAAAGATAAAGATGTATAAGTAACTTACTCAGCCTTCACGGCTAGCTATGGCAACCTATGAATGGAATACTAAACTCATGCAGTAACATATGTGGTCGCTCGGATTAGTCCGAACCACTCAGTTTCAGACGACTATGTTGCCTTACACGGCTATACACATAAGAAGATATCCAGAATACTCTGGTCCATTACGCTCTATCGAGCATTACACGAACATTATGTTCTATCGAGCATTACACGAAGATATCCATAATACTTTGAATCATTACGCTCTATCGAGCATTACACGAAGATATCATAATACTCTCGACCAATTCGCCCAGCCGAGAGCAATATAAGGAACTATCCGGGCTACCACGAACCACTGAAATATTTTACAAGTAGACGACTTGTTGGGCAATACGTAAGTCCCCACTTTTAATCAACAAAAATACAAATTCTCTTGGATAGACTTTCAAATATTTTCAATGCCAGTTATCCCTGGCCTAAACGCGACTATATAGTTACGCAAGTCGGCTGGCTAATGCCGACTTAACTATAATACAGTTCGTTAATACATGATAATCAGATTCAGACCAGCCGATAATGGCTCTAACTGCCTAGGCATAGCGGCCTAACTATTATCATAGCAGGCCAAAAGGTCTGCTTTGCTATAACCAAAAGAAGATAGGGTCACAACGGGTCTGCGTTCATCGATACTAACAGGCCGACCTTACTCATCTAGGTTAAAGTCATTCGTAAGATAGGTTATCCGTACCGGGCTATACAGGAAGACATCTCATTGTCCATTTCTCACAGCTCTATTAGTGGGTGACCAGCATGGATTCGTGTCATCTCAGTCGAGCAGTTAACACTCGACCTATGGGATGCTCGACGCAGTCTGGACCACATAGACCGAAAGACTTCGGTCGAACCTAGGTATAAACGCGAACTTATATATATTTTCTATCGATCATATATTTCGGACCGTACATCCGCACACAGTGGCGCTTGGTCGTTGACCAAACCACTCAGCTTTTACAGCTTATATTGTGGTCTTCGGTCGTTGACCAAACCACTCAGCTTTTACAGCTTACATTGTGGTCTTCAGTCGTTGACCAAACCACCCAGCCTTTGAGGCTTATATTGTGGTCTTTGGTCGTTGACCAAACCACTTAGATTTTATATCTTACATCGTGGTCCTCGGTCGTTGACCGAGCCACTCAGCCTTTACGGCTTACACAGTGGTGCCTGGTCGTTGACCAAACCACTCAGCTTTTACAGCTTACATTGTGGTCTTCGGTCATTGACCAAACCACCCAGCCTTTGAGGCTTATATTGTGGTCTTTGGTCGTTGACCAAACCACTCAGCCTTTACGGCTTACACAGTGGTACTCGGTCGTCGACCGAACCACCCAGCCTTCATGGCTTACATATATATTGGTGATCGGTCGATGACCACATCACTTAGCCTCTCACGGCTTATACAAAGTGGTTCCCGGCTACTCACCAGACCACCCACCCTCCGAAAACTTACATATGATTCTTGGTCACTGGCCAACCTCACATCTTACATAAGGTGCCTCGACTATTAGTCGAACCTTAGAAACTGCGACGATTTATATAGTGTTTCCGGGCCATTAACCGAACTACTTAGCCTGTAACGGCTTATTATGATAACATATTAAGTACATACGGTATGCAACTAGCAACCATCATACGCAACAAACACACGATTTCTATAACAAAACCGAGACCCGGACTACATGATGATACATACTTGTAGAGAAGCCTATCCCGACCAGACATCCAAAGCAAGATGAGGTAATATACTAATATTTTATGCAGACCTTGGAGGGAAAAAGCTCAAAAGAACAAGATAAGTCTAGTATGGTGTAGCTAGCACTACACCATGCTAGACTGGGGGGCTGATGACGTATGTCCGGATCGGGCCAAATACATGGGCTTGAGCCCAGACATGGTTTGGCCTACACAAGGCTTTGGCCTAACAGGCCCAATCCAGGCCCACTACACTTTCCTATAAAGGGAGGCTTACCCCCTCCCTTAAAGGGATCTTCAGCCACTTTACTCTCCTGATGGCTAGCAGTCGACCTTCGGCCTTCGACCTTAGGGTGTCGACCTTCAGCAGTCGACCTTTAGCAGTCGACCTTAGGCTGTCGACCTTCAGCAGTCGACCTTCAGCAGTCGACCTCAGGCTGTCGACCTTCAGCAGTCGACCTTAGGGTGTCGACCTTCAGCAGTCGACCTTAGGGTGTCGACCTTCAGCAGTCGCCCTTAGGGTGTCGACCTTCAGCAGTCGCCCTTAGGGTGTCGACCTTCAGCAGTCGACCTTCAGCTGTCGACCTTCAGCAGTCGACCTCAGACTGTCGACCTTCAACAGTCGACCTCAGGCTGTCGACCTTCAGCAGTCGACCTTAGGGTATCGACCTTCAGCAGTCGACCTTTAGCAGTCGACCTCATGGCTTCAGCTGTCGACCTCGTGGGTCTACCCCATAGGTCGACCACACAAACCCACTTCCACCACTCTATGAGTATCTCTTTAGATACCCCCTTTACATATTTACATTCACATATATATACATGTGCATACAAACTATCTATACAGTCTTACTTACTTGACCGTCGGAGGGTGGTACAGAGACCCCGGTCTCTGTCCCCCTTCTAACGGGTTCCTTCTATGTTACAGGTTTGGGAGAAGACTTGGGAGAGATAGACCCGACTAGTCCGGTTCAACGACTCGACCCCGACTCTTCTACTATGTGGATCGGTACTATACCCGATGGCCCGTCCTTGGCCATGCCACTCCGACCATCCGAGGTACGCCGTTTCTACAATACCTATACTCGCTCATTTCATAACAACAAATATTAGAAAGGATAAAAGAACATGAAATAACTTTGGGTGTATATTATTATACCAAATATGTTGGAACTATATGGATTATATGTATTGCACATTAAAGTAACATGACCATTATAATAAGCACAAGAGCCTCTTCCATCTTCTCCAAATATAGCTATTATGATATTTGATCAGGTGAAAAATAGCAGGAGTAATAGTTGGTGAAAGGGCACCCATGTACTGATGTACTAAAGGGTCATTTTCAGTAAACTACACAACTGCCTTATGTTTCCAACTTTAAAATTTATATGAATGCGTTATATTTTTGAAATGAGAATAGTATAAGAACTTGTATTGATTTAATATGCATGAAACAAATCAGATCCTTAGTGGGTCACGGAATTGATGATGCCAAAATGGAAAATGTACATTTATTATGATTAATGGTTGAGCAATTTCTAAGCATAGATTCCAGTGGGAACTTCTTCCTTTGGATTATGAAAGAAATTGAGGTGAAGGAGATGATGGACCAAGTAATGAACTGTTTTAACAGAATAATGGATTTCCTCAATGGTGCTTTAAAGAACCCTTGCAGAATTCCTGGTCTGTATTTTTTAGATTGATGTACATGTACTTAGTTGCCTGAGCAAAAAGAAACTAAACTTCTAATTTTCTTTGTTTGTAACTTCATTGTCTTTATTTCCTATTTCTTTTGGGCATTAGCTACTAGCTAGTTAGTATTAGCAAACCTAGACTTCAGAACTTGAGTTTTGATAATTTATGGCTACATTCATCCTTATAGTTGTAAAATTGAACTAAAACCAAAGAAAGAGGATGCATTGAGTTGTGTCTATTTCTCTTGCACTCTAAGAAAAGATTATTATTTAGTTGTTTTCCAAGTGTCTTTAGAGAATTAAAATATAAAACAATAAATAAAAATCAGCTTATTGCTAAGACACCAAATTTTGTGCTTTGTAGCTTCTAGGTATCTAAGACCAAGGCCATTACAAGATGACAAAATGTATTTACACGGGTTATAGGCTTGATACCTACTTTCCATTTAAGCTAATGGTTCTTACCTCACTTTACCAGTCTAACCCATCAAAAACATAACATGACCTGAATTGACAAATGATTACAAGACACATGAAGATGTGAAACTTGCAAGAAGCATACTTTCACCCCTGCGGATGCTGTGAATAAAGGATCTCAGATAATAAAGAAAATAAACCTATAAAGAAAGTTCTTGTGCCAATAGTAATCCTCTTCTCTCATTCTCCATGTTTAATTGTTCATCATATTAGGATTCAACTTCTAGTGCAAAACCCCCCAAATTGTTTCATATGTGAATATATTGTTTTATAAATTATCAAACAATAATAATTTATAGTTCCATATACATACATACGAACCTTTGAGTTTCTCTGGTACTTAACCAATTTATGCCATCTATATACACATACATTTTTTAGTTATACATATCCACAAACAATTAGTGTGCAAAGCAAAACTATGGTATTAAAACCTAAACTTGAACAAAATTTAGAAAAACTAAGACATAAAAACAGAAAAAAAGAGGTGGAAAGCAGAAACATGCGTATCAAATGTAAAACCAACAACATAAAAATACAAATAATAATCAATAACAGTAGTGAACAATTACCTGAATAGAAGATTAGATCAAGCCTGAATCACATCCAAGCCGGAAACTACCTTCACATATCAAGTGTTCGTCAGATTGAAATAAGGCTGAAGAGATCAAATATACTATTAACGGCGATGAAAGGGGATCTAAAAACATGTTCAAGGTTGAGATTGACATTTTGATTGATTTAAGTATTCTATTAAAGTTCAATTTCAGTGAGGTGATTGAACTCCAAATTGGGGAGGATTGAAATCCAAAACTGTGATTACAAGTGGTGAAATGAAGGTTTACGAGGGATCAAGATGGAGGAAAATTGGCTGGAGATTCAACATACCTGAGGTAAAACGGCAGAGAGAGAGAGGGAGGGAGGTAGAAGAATGCACTTTCAGAGCCAGGCGAAGAGGAAGAGAGCGATGAAGGCACGGAATGGAGACTAACGACGGTTTATGAGGAGGTTTTTTTAGGAAACCTCCGCCGCTTCACATCCCAATTGATGACATTGATCAAGCCATTCAATTAGGAAAACGAAACAATTATTGTTGTTAGGGTTAGAGAGAAAGAGAATCATGCTTTTCAGTTTCAGAATGTAAAAACTGAATGTCGCTTAGGTTTCTTAGGTTTAGGAAGAACGATGGGAGCGCGTGAAGAGAGTGATCCGCGCCAAATCAAGATGAGAGATATACCAGGAAAGAGACACGTGGCAAGAAAAATCTTTACTTATTAAAGTAGTAGATTGTAGGGAGTGGATAAAGAACGGTGTTGTAAATGCTAAAAGGGAGTTAGGGGGTGTGTTTTTTTTTTCATTTCTTTAATGAATGAAAAAAAAAATTTAAAGGTTCGAAAAATACCAAATGGATATAGTCACTGTAAAAGGAGATGTTAGTAAAATTGTATATTTCATTTAATTCCAATGTGATAACCATATAGGATATTGAAATAGTAATGGTCTATTTTAATTCTTTAACCATTTCATTTCTTCTTTCATTTTTAGTTCTCTTTTTTAATTTTTAGTGTATAACGAAAATTAAGATCTGAATGCTCTAACAATCAACATCAATGTTGTCAACTTGGGGTAAAAGGGAGGGACCAAGATGGAAGATGATCATGAGGTATTAAGGGGTATGAATCTTTGACTGATTTGGTCTCTGGACAGTTTCCAGGTCTGCAACTACAGGCCAATTCAAGTGTTCCTCAATTATAATTTATTTATCGGTATAAAAAGAAGCCGTCTCCATTTTATCATTTTTATTAAGGATCCAATTATTGTGTGTGAACTTAAAACGAAGGTGTAGCAACTGAAAGCACTTTAGGAGATGGGTTAAAACCTTAAAACCTTGTATAAGTTAAGCTTAAAAAAAATAAATTTAAATGAATATGTTATGCTAGTGGGGTGCTCGCACAAAGCGCCGCGAAACATAAGACACTAACATACACTGGTAAAACGTTTCGACAATTATTTAATGAAGTATCGTATATACTTAAAGATTTAATGAAAGTTACATGTATATAAAATAAAAATGGTTTTTAGAATTTAGTTAAACATTGTTAAATAATTATATCTCTAAATTCGTCATTAATTATTTATTCAGTTATTATTATTATTATTTGTATTTAGTAGCATAATGGACAAAGACCTTATATGTATTATAAGTATATAACTAGTGGGGTGTCTACGTAATACGGCGGAGAACCAAACACACTAATACACACTGGTAAAATGTTTCAATAATTACTTGATAAAGTATTGTATATACTTAAAGATTTAATGAAAGCTTATATATGTATATAAAATTAAAATTGATTTTTAAAATTTACTTAAACATTGTTACATAATACATCTATAAATTCGTTATTAATTGCGTATTCGGCTACCTTTTTGTATTTAATAACATAATAGACAAAGACTATTTTGTCCCCTTAAACTCTTAATTTTTTAAGTAATCACAAGTTTGTCGTCCTTATATATTATAATATAGTATAAATATAATATAGATTATATAAGTGTATATATTAAGGGGGAAGTGAGTATGAGTCATCACACACCTAAGTTTGTTGTTAATCAATCAAAACTAGGTCATTTTGATTAAAACTAATTAAAATTGATTTCAAATTGAACTCCTAAAATAATGCAATCTTAATTTCTTTTCAAAATTAGATGTGTAATTAATTTGCTTTCAAAACTTAGATATGTACGTTATTGATCAAAACGACTTAATTTTGATTGATTTCACACATAACTTAGGTGCGTGTCATCCTCATATTCACTTTCCCCGTATATTAATGATCAAAATAAGTAATTGATACATATTAACTAGATTTGCTACTTGTGCATTGTCGCGGGATAATACGGGTACATGAAGCAAGTGCATTCAGAAAATATACAAAAATTGGAGTAAACGATGTCAAAATTGTTCGAGTACCGCCTTTTGCGCATCCATCATCTCCTTCACCTACATTTCTCAAGCCATCCGCATGGCTCTCATCTCCCCTCTCTCCTTTTTTTCCCTCGATTTCCATCTCTTTCATTATCATGAAATCTTTCACCGCCTCAGCCAAACTTGAATTTGTGCTTGACGAGGACTCGACCAATCTCTTTCCCTTACGAGTCAGTCGTGTTGGTGTTGATTCATCGTTCAAGTCGGGTAAATTTGCATTAAAAGGTCCATCGTTTGAAGTTGAATAGTTTTGTGACTCCGAATTCTTTGTCCTTTTGGATGACTCCTCAATCGTCCCACCCGCTCTCGGAACGGACGACAATGTCAAATGGTCCTTCATTACGTCCCAAGCTTTAACGTTCGAAAAACCCTTTTTCAAATAGAGCTTTTTATACTCATTCAACACCATCTTCATCAAATCCGAGGCCGATGTACCACTAGCTCGTACATGATTCTAAAAATATAATAAAATTAAAGTAAATATATATGGTAAAAAAATAAAAATGTTAAAGTAAAAAAAAAAAGGAAAAATTAAAAATCATACCATTTGTTGGTAAAGACAATTGAAGTTGGTAACCTGCGTAAGCATCTTGTTCCATTTCGAGTTTAGTTGGTGAGTGTTTCTAGCCGTCCAACCACGTTGTTTGTTAAAATGTTCAAGTACTTAATTCCAAAAACGATTGGACTTTTGTTAATGGGGCATTTGCATATATCCCCCTCTAAACTTGAGAAACTGCATATATCCTCAAATCATGCTTAAAAAACATTGTACATATGCATTGGAACCTTGTATTTTGGGTAAATATGTATTTTTTTCCAAAGTAGGGGGATGTAAGCAATTTTCCATTTGTTAATTACTAATAATCTTGTCTTCGAATACGTGAAGCCAAGATCTTGCCAAACATGCTTCTTCCGAACCAATCCAATTTGTACGAGACCCTCGGGTAGGAAATTTATCTTTTCGTAGCTGCGTTTTGAGGACCATTTCAGCATCCTCCAAGCTCAGAAAGTATCCATGTTGTTCTTCTTCCTTTTCATCATCATCGAAAATTTCTTCTTGACGTTGTGGTTCCCGAAATTATTGGTTTTGATAAAGGTTGGGTGGTTGAGATTGAAATGGGAGTGAATTGGATAAAACAAAATGATCGGGTGCCACTTGAACGGCATGTTGGGACCAGTTGTAGTCGGGTAGTAATTCGTTTGTGGATATTGAAAATGGTTTTGGTTAGGTTGTTGGTATTGGAAAGGTTGGGATGACATCGGTTCGTTGGAAGCAACTCGTGGTCGAACTTTTTTACAGTTTTGGTTGGGTTTTTTTTATTTGTGGCTTTGAAGAGCTTGATAGGTATTTGTCTATGGTTTTGAGAGAATGTGTATAGATTAGAAGAGAATGAAAGGTAGAAAGATTGGGGTGAAAAAAATGGTCAGATAAAGTGTAGTATTTATAATGAAAACAAAATCTCGTTTGTTTAAAAAAAAATCTGATCGTTCAACGGTCTAAACCCCTTGATCCCGTGAAGCTCCAACGACTACATGTAGCCGAGTTCTCTTGCCGAGGAAGTTAGCCGCTACAGCGACGGCGATGTAGCCGCCCAAGCCGGACTAACCAATGGTGCTAGCCGCTATCACTCCACCCAGCCTATTTTGTTGATTTTTTTAAGTACGAGCTTTTTTTTCTCTTTAATTTGAGTATAGTAATGATATATAAAAAATTTAAAATAAAATTTCTTTTTAAAAAGTGTAATAGTTTGTGATATATGTACTGTTTTCAAAGAAGTGTACAAGTTTGTAGTAATTATATTGTTTTACCTTTAAACAATATAGAGTAAATTACGGATTTCGTCCCTGTGGTTTGTCAAAATTTCACCTATCGTCCTAAGTTTTCGAAAATTACGGATTTCGTCCCCAACGTTTGCCAAAACGTTACGGATTTCGTCCTTCCGACTAACAAACGTTAAAAAGATCTGTTAACTTCTTTATAATTCCTAATATGCCCCTATACATTTAATTTTAATAAAAAAAATAAAAAATATAACCCAACCCCAAAACACCACCGCCCCTAATTCTTGTTGGGTTATATAACTTTTATCAAAACACGAGTACGCAGCGGAAAGAATCCTATGAATTAATCTAACTAACCGGTATTAGAACGTGTACCTTTTTAGCTCGGCAAGACTTGATCTCTTGGAGGATTTGATATAAATCCCTCTACGATCGCACACACGACACACCAATGCTATGTGCTAGCAACCGATCACGAACCTCTTCTTGATGTAGGCTTGGTCGAACCACACAAGAAATCGCAAACCCCTAGGGTTTTCTTGTTGCCGATAATTAGAGAGATTAGAGAGAGAATTAGGGTTTTGCCATTATCTCATAAAGCAGCACCTAATCCTTAAACCCAGAGGGTCTATTTATAGGATTAGAATACTTGATAAACAAGCAAAAGGGATAGGCATAAGAGCCCTAGCGAAATCGGCCTAAAGGCCTTATCCACAACCTTTTCTCAATTGTAATCCAATTACAATTCTCTCTAATTACAACTAACACCCCTCTGTTAACAATTAACTGTCAGTTTTTAACGAAACCTCGTTAAATGTTCGTGATAAATATTAATTAACTATTAATTAATATTAATACATTTGGTGTCGAGACGTGTGACCCCGTAGGCTTAAATAATATCCGGACATACGCTTACTATTACATGATCATATCCCTACAGCTCCCACTTGAGCTTGCAATAGTAAAGGTAATAACATTGGTTAGCGTCTAGCAACACGCCAATGCTCCCAGAAATATTTAAGTACAGTTTCTCAAAGTGTATTTAAATGGTACAGTCATTTACTACCCCTTTGTTACCGATACCTTGTTAAATATGGATATGGATCAAAGTCATTCCATACTTTAACGATTCTGTTTCTCATTCTCACAACTAACTTAAGATTACCAAATTGCAAATCGAGACATCTCTAGATTTCATTTGGGCATGGCCATGCAAACATCTTAATTAGTCCAATGAGGGGCCCAGTGGTATCTGCTTCAGCACAAAGCTGAAGGAACAAATCCTCTTGACTACACGTGTCAAGTCACATACTTCACTCCACTTACTGAAAATAGCCCTTTTGTACTACCTTATTCAGGATAGTTAGACCTATATCAAGTAAGTGCAATCCATACATGCATGACCTGCTTGTATCTCAAGTCTAAGGATAAGTAAAGCAACCATTTACGAATTTCACTCAATGACGACGATCCATAAAGTGATAATTCGTTAGTGGGTCAGTCCATTATGCATCCAATGAATACCATGTGAGTTTGGTGGGACCATCCAAACCAATCACTCAGATTTTGTCTTAGTTTAACTATACTCCCATATAGTTAATCGACAATGGACAATTTAGAATACTTGACAAGTACTCAAGGATTAAACATGCAAATATAGGACACAACTTAACCATTAAATGAAATCAAACATATCAAATACTTTATTTCATTATATAAACAGAAATTGCTTAACGTCCTTTATCCAAATACCGAACATCAGACATACATGATTTAACCAGCCAATTTAAGTCCCATGCCCTCGGCATGCCTTTCAAGCTTCGGCCTCGACAAAGCTTTCGTGAAAGGATCAGCTAAGTTAATATCTGTGTGAACTTTGAGTAATTTGATTTCACCTAGTTCGATTTGCTCACGAACATAGTGATATCTCCTGGCATAGTGTCTGGCGCCCTTCTGAACTCCAGGTTCTTTGGCGATGATCAATGCACCCGAGTTATCGCAGTACATGTCGATCGGCAAGTTACTTGTGGGGACAAGGTCTAGCCCACTAATAAACTTCCTTATCCAGACAGCCTCCATTGCAGCTTCCGAAGCAGCAATGTACTCAGACTCTGTTGCAGACATAGCAACTGTGGTTTGTTTCTTGCTTTTCCAATCCACAGCGCCTCCATTCATAACGAAGACGTACCCAGACTGAGACTTCGTGTCATCTCTATCAGTCTGAAATCCAGCATCACAGTATCCGGTCACTTTGAGCTCTTGATCTGGATTTCCCCCATATACCAAAAACAAATCTCTAGTAGCCCGTAGGTACTTGAGAATGGTCTTAACAGCAGTCCAGTGACTTTCACCTGGATTCTGTTGATAACGGCTAACGATATTTTGCGCAAACGCTATATCGGGTC
The DNA here is from genome assembly GCA_039602395.1 of Deinandra increscens subsp. villosa. Classification (NCBI taxonomy): domain Eukaryota; kingdom Viridiplantae; phylum Streptophyta; class Magnoliopsida; order Asterales; family Asteraceae; genus Deinandra; species Deinandra increscens. The sequence goes on from JBCNJP010000019.1 coordinate 23,912,177, forward strand.
TAGTGCATCTCACCGCATACATGATAGATCCTACAGCCGAAGCATAAGGGACTCTCTGCATACGCTTCACCTCATCAGGTGTAGAAGCACCTTGTTTGACCGACAGACCAAGTCCTTCCTGCATTGGTACTATACCACGCTTGGAATTCTCCATCTTGAATCGCTTCAAGATCTTATCAATATAAGCACTTTGACTTAGTCCAATCAACCGCTTAGTTCTATCTCTATAGATCTTGATTCCAAGAATGAATGCTGCTTCTCCCAAGTCTTTCATAGCAAAACACTTTCCAAGATGGGATTTTACATCTTGCAACATTGGAATGTGTTTTCCTATTATCAATATGTCATCTACATATAAGACAAGGAAAGTAACATTACTCCCACTAGCTTTGCGATATACACATGGCTCATCGGGATTCTGAACGAAACCAAACTTTTTGATTTCTTCATCAAACCGTTTATTCCAACTCCTCGATGCTTGCTTTAGTCCATAAATAGACCTTTGAAGCTTGCATACTTGGTTGGGATGTTTTGGATCAATGAACCCTTCAGGTTGATCCATATAGACTTCTTCATCCAAGTAACCATTTAAGAAGGCAGTCTTAACATCCATTTGCCATATCTCAAAGTCATAGTACGCTGCTATGGCTAAGAGAATCCTAATAGCTCTAATGTCTGCTACTGGTGAAAAGGTCTCATCATAGTCAACGCCAAAACGTTGAGTATAACCTTTCGCCACGAGACGAGCTTTATAGGTGTGTACATTTCCATCCATGTCGGTCTTCTTCTTGAAGAGCCATTTGCTCCCAACGGTTCTTGCGTTAGGAGGAAGATCAACCAGGGTCCAAACGTGGTTATCTTGCATGGATTTCATTTCCACATTCGCAGCTTCAAGCCATTTGTCAGATTCCGGATCTGATAATGCAGCTTTGAAGTTCGGAGGCTCATTGAGATCTCCTGATACGTTATCCTCGGATTCGACTAGACCAATCCATCTATCCGGTTCACGTACGACCCTTTCGGATCTACGAAGTGGAATCGCAACATCATCGACTTGAGGTTCATCTCTTTGAACATTTCCCCCCCAAGTTGATGATTGCTAGTTGTTTCAGAAGGTGACACATCTTCTAGTAGTTCTACAATTCTCCCACTGTTCTCTTGAGCTATAAAATTCTTTTCAAAGAATTCAGCATATCGAGCAACACGAACAGTGTTTTCGGAGGGATTATAGAAGTAGTAACCCATTGTTTCCTTTGGTTATCCCACGAAGATGCACTTAGTAGTCCTGGGTTGTAATTTGTCAGGCGTATCACGCTTCACAAGTGCCTCACATCCCCAGACTCTTAAGTAAGACAACACAGGGACTTCTCCATGCCATAATTGATATGGTGTCTTTTCAACCTTCTTGGTTGGAACCATATTTAGAACGCGTACAGCGGTTTCTAGAGCAAAATCCCAAAATGATAATGGGAGAGTTGTAAGGTTCATCATCGACCTCACCATCTCTAGTAAGGTTCGATTCCTCCTCTCAGATACTCCATTATGCTGAGGAGTATAAGGAGGAGTAAGCTGTTGGACAATTCCACACGCTTTAAGATAATCCTTAAACTCTTGGCTTAAGTATTCTCCACCACGATCCGATCTAAGGATCTTGATGGTCTTACCGAGTTGATTTTCAACTTCGTTCTTAAACTCTTTGAATGTTTCAAATACCTCATGTTTATGTTTAAGCAAGTAAACATAACCATAACGGCTGAAATCATCCGTGAAAGTTACGAAGTAGCTAGCACCTTTTCTTGACACATGTCTAAATGGGCCACATACATCAGTATGGATGAGTCCAAGTAGCTCTTTTGCCCTTTGCGGCTTGTTCGGAAAGGGTTTTCTAGTCATCTTTCCTGAGATACAGGAAATGCATTGATCAAATGATTCATCATTTGATTGTAAGATCCCTTCACGTTGAAGTCTTTCAATGCGGTTTTTGCCAACATGGGCAAGACGACAGTGCCATAGATAGGTAGAGTCCAAGCTAGTTTTGGCTCGTTTGCTAACTGTGAACATTGAATTATTTGAAGCACAACCACGCATATCAATTTCATAAATGCCATCACAAGGAATAGCATCAAAATAATGAACATTATTTTTAGAAACTGAAATACCGATATCATTAAAAACATTAATGTATCCTTGGTTTTTCAACAAAGAAACTGAAATAACACCTCTAGTGATAGAAGGTGCATAATGACAATTGTCTAATACAATGGATAACCCAGAAGGCAGAATTAAACGAAATTCTCCTATAGCTTCCACAGCTGCTGGCAAACCATTTCCAACGAACAGCTGCAAAGCTCCAGGCTTCAGTTTCCTCCTCTTTCTAAGACCCTGTAACGAATTACAGATGTGAGTTCCACAGCCGGTGTCATACACCCATGAATCACTCTTAGAAAAGGAAAATAATTCAATTGTGAAGATACCTGAAGTACTAGTCCCACTAGTATTCTTTCTCTTCTTCATCAACTCAGCTAGGTAGGTAGGACAGTTCCTCTTCCAGTGTCCGACTTCACCACAATGGTGACAGATCTGGTCCTTAGCCTGATGCTCTTTAGGGGCCGGAGGGGTTTGCTTGGCTTTAGGGATATGGGCAACAGCCTTGCCTTTACCCTTGCCATCAATCTTGCCCTTCCCCTTTTTCGGTGGTTTAGCCTTTTGGATCTTACCCCCCTTGATCATAAGAACTTGGGGTGTTTCAGTGGCCTTTTTAGGAATCGTTTTTTTATACTCGACAAGCATAGCATGAAGCTCAGGTATAGTCTTAGTCATACTATGCATGTTATAGTTGCGCACAAAACCCTCAAAATCCTTCAATTCGTAAGCGATTTGAGGATCATGCCAACTGCAACAGCACGATTATACCCATAATTGAGCGATTCCAATTTGTCAAAGTAGCTCTTCATCTTGAGCACATGACTACTGACCGATTTACCAGTTTCAAGCTTCAAGTCGTGGAGTTCCACAACTAGGTCGAACAATTCGACACCAGCTTGTTTTTCATACATCTTTTTCAGCTCTTTGATCATATCACAAGGTGTATGAAATTCGTATTGCTTCTGAAGATCGGGAGTCATACTCGAGATCATCATACAAGCAACCTCATTGTATCTGCTGTACTCTGCGTTGTAGAACGCTTTCTCTTGCTCAGAGGCATCAGCAGCTGGCTCGGTCGGCCAATGATGTTCAAGGACATCGGTCCTCCGTTCAACTCTAAGGACAATCCTCAGTTGACGGTACCAGTCATTGAAGTTAGATCCGTTCAACTTTTCTCTTTCAAACATTTGACGAAAAGCATGACCAACATTGTTTTGAGGAGGGTTTGTTGCCATCTACAAAACAGATTAAGTTCAAAAATCAGTATTTTCGATAATCTTTTCCTTAATAAATTTAATTACCCAATGTTTAAACATTTTAAACAATTAAGCTTTATTAAGGCTAGGATCCAATTGACATGCCATCATTTCATCAGTTGATCTGCTAGAAATGATGCATTCAAATGGTAAGTGACGATCACTAATTGTATTCCAAATACAATTCCTAGATTTTATGGGACCTACAACTTGCACCAAGTGATTTGTAGTCATGTTTCATCCCATCTTTTGCCACGGGCTAAGGGTCTCACCGCCTAGCTCGTTTTAAGTCGTCCAGCCAAGAACGCACAAATTTTCCACCATTGTGTACCAATGAGTGGGAATTTGCCATGCAAATGCCATTTTACCATTGTGTACCAATGAGTAAGATGACATCCACAAGTGTCCTTTACAAGGTGGATGGCAAAGACTTAAGTTTGGTTTGGGTCAAAACAATTTTGATGCGTGATCAAAAAAGTTATGTGTGAAGATTCATGCACATCTTCATCACATAATGTGTTTATAAAATTCTTAGTTTGTCATCCAAGTCAAAAGAGCTCGGTAGCTCCATTTGCAACACACAAAGAAGCGTAGGGGTGAGGTTTGCAACTTTTGCAATTAAAAACCTACCACTTTAGGGAAGCAGAGCGACCCGACTTATACCTCTCTTAGAGTGTGTTCAAATGGGTGAGCCGGTGTTTCTTTTGACTTTTAGGACACAAATTTTATTTTATAAACAAAATCATATTTCAATAGATTATTTAAGCAAATTTTGATTTTCACAAAACAAATTTGCAATAAACCTTTTATTATGTCACAATTATCAGATAATCACATAATCGTAGGGTTTCTAATTATCACATATAATTTTAATTTAATCCTCTTTCAATTAAGTAATAACCATGAACGATTTGCATGAAACATCATGGTTTTTACTTCTTTTTAACACTTTAAAATCTTAAAGGTACAACATGTTGTTCATAACAATTATCTAATAATAACAAAAAACTTGGATTTAAAATTTCAGATCAAAAAAAATCAAATTTTAGAGCTAAAATAAGGGTTTCCGATTCGTCAAGAGGTTTTCGATTCATTATTTGAGTTTTCGATCGGAAAGCAGGGGTTTCCGATCGAAACATGGTTTTCGATCGGGTACTTTTCGATCGTGGACGTTCGATCGGGTCGAAAAGCCTTTCCGATCGGAACCTTTCCGATCGGATACTTTTCGATCGGCCCGAAAAGCCTTTTCGATCGGTTACTTTTCGACCAGTTCGTAAACACTTTACGATTTGGATCGAAAAGTAGGGTTTCCGGTCGGAAAACAAGGGTCTCCGCACCGGAATAGGTTTTCCGATCGGAAATCAAGGGTTTCCGATCGGGTCGAGAAGCGTTTTTCGATCAGGGACTTTTCGATCGGGTCGAAAAGTCCTATTCTGTCGAATTTTTCATTTTTACCAATTGCGAAACCTTTTCCAATTGTAAAACACGATTTTTAAATGAATCGAAAAGCTAGAATCTTGTTTTGGTTACCCCCCTTCCAAGTTTTATGCCCGGTAATTAATTAAAATCATAGGTGGCTCGTGATACCACTGTTGAGTTATATAACTTTTATCAAAACACGAGTACGCAGCGGAAAGAATCCTATGAATTAATCTAACTAACCGGTATTAGAACGTGTACCTTTTTAGCTCGGCAAGACTTGATCTCTTGGAGGATTTGATATAAATCCCTCTACGATCGCACACACGACACACCAATGCTATGTGCTAGCAACCGATCACGAACCTCTTCTTGATGTAGGCTTGGTCGAACCACACAAGAAATCGCAAACCCCTAGGGTTTTCTTGTTGCCGATAATTAGAGAGATTAGAGAGAGAATTAGGGTTTTGCCATTATCTCATAAAGCAGCACCTAATCCTTAAACCCAGAGGGTCTATTTATAGGATTAGAATACTTGATAAACAAGCAAAAGGGATAGGCATAAGAGCCCTAGCGAAATCGGCCTAAAGGCCTTATCCACAACCTTTTCTCAATTGTAATCCAATTACAATTCTCTCTAATTACAACTAACACCCCTCTGTTAACAATTAACTGTCAGTTTTTAACGAAACCTCGTTAAATGTTCGTGATAAATATTAATTAACTATTAATTAATATTAATACATTTGGTATCGAGACGTGTGACCCCGTAGGCTTAAATAATATCCGGACATACGCTTACTATTACATGATCATATCCCTACAATTCTGTCCAAATTGAAACCCTATTCCCCCCTGCAACTGGTCCACCGGCACACGACTGCAGATCTGGAACCCTATCCCCTCTCCCCTTGCAACCGGTTCGCCAGCGACCACAACGACAGCAGACCCCCGCCAGCGTACTCCAGGGCCTGTCAATTAATGCCTTAGTGAACCGTCACCATTCTCAAGGCTCGTCGGAATCGCGACCCTACTTCGAAATCTGAGAGATGGAAGCTTTTGAGGTCGGCGCCGTGAACCAAAGACGAGGAGGAAATGGTTGTTGGTTGCTGGAGGTCGTAGAGGTGAAGGGGCCGGAGATGGGGTTTGTCGAGAGTTTGGGTTCTTGCCGGAGATGGGGTTTGCGATGAAGATGAAGGAGCCGGAGTTGGTTGCTGGAGATCGCAGTGGTGAAGTGGGTCTGGCCTATTTCTGTCTAGCTCAATCTCCGGCGATTGAAGCCACACCGCAACTATCATCAACTCCGGCCACCGTAACCAACATCCTCTCCAACCACCGTACCATACCCATCGTCGCAATGCCCCAAGTAGCTGGAAGTTGTTCCAAGTATCTCCTCCGTTCAAGATCTGTTTTTTTGGTGGTGGTTGGTGGTTGAATACACCTTAACTCATCTTCTCCTTGCAATTTTCTTGCATCGTGCAGTGCTCATCAGAAATAATGGAGGGGGCGAAGCTTTCTAGGGTTTTTTTTAATTATTTAATTATTAAATAAAGAAAAGGGTATATTAGTCATTTAACAATCGCTTAACAGAAAAAGTTAACGGTTATTCAACAAAAGGACTAAATCCGCAACGTTTTAACAAACGTTGGGGACGAAATCCGTAATTTTTGAAAACTTGGGACGATAGGTGAAATTTCGGCAAACCACAGGGACGAAATCCGTAATTTACTCAACAATATAATTTGTATTGTTTTGCACTGTACGTTTTGTTTTGCATTAAAACAATTATTTTTATGTTGTTTTTGTATTAAACCAACACATTTTATGCCTTTTTAAAGTAAAAATCACATATAATTGTTTTGGTTTGCATTAAAAGTGTATTGGTTTATATATGTACTGTATTACGTTAAGATAACATTATTTTTATTGTTTTACGTTACGACAACATTATTTGTATTGCTTTAAAGTAAAATACCACGTATAATTCTGTTGGTTTGCATTATAATATCTGACACAAAATTCATAATATCTGATTGGAGAAGAACCCAATGATGTTTGACAATCGCAAACGTGAAACCCTATGGGACTGGAAATTATCACTACCGCAACCCCAAATTGCTTCCCTCACCTCGCCTATTGTGGGGTTGCTATCCAAGAAAGAAACCGATGACTTATCTAGCTTTTTTAAACGTTCATGCGCACCACAATAATCCCGAGCTTCAAAGTGTTCGGACCTCGACAAATGAAATTGGAAAAACGTCTCTTTGATCTGCTATGGCTCTTCGATCCATTCCCCATCCCTTTGAACACCCATAATAGCTAATTGTCTCCCCCGCTTTTTTACTAAGGGGTTGTTTGATAGTTGCTAACTGGGTAAGAGCTGATTGAGTAAGAGCTGAGTGAGTAAGAGCTGATTGAGTAAGAAACTTTGGTTGAAACTTGGGTGTTTGATAGTAGGTGACTGGGTAAGAGCTGACTGAGTTTTTTTTTTTTTTTCTTTTTTCTTTGAACTCATTATCCCAACAGAACCCATATGCGATTATCAACATTATAGCCATTCTCAACACACATTCAAACACCTTGAAAACACAGATATACAATTACAAATCCTAATAATAAGAGCTGGTTGAAATCAAAGAGCTCATTGAATTTTTGATCGAATAAAATAACTAGTTACGATTTCAATTTCATCTCAATTAGCAGTTGGCTAATGAAATCACAGAAGAGGGGCTGAGGAGGCGAGGAGTTGGCGACGGCGGACGATGATGTGAACGGCGGAGGAGGGGTCGGCGACGGTGGAGGCTGATGTGAACGGCGGAGGAGGGGTCGGCGACGGCGGAGTATGATGTGAGCGGCGGAGGAGGAGTCGGCGACGGCGGATGATGATGTGAACGGCGGAGGAGGGGTCGGCTACTTCTTCTGCGCTTGATGAAAAGAGAAGTAAACTAGGGTTGAAGAGGGACTCGGTCAGGGAGAAAATTATGTGGGACTCGGTCAGAATACTCTGATTCGGTCAGCTATGCTTGTGATGATATCAAACGGGCTGACTGCTGACCCGGTCAGCAGTAAGGGCTGAATTGACCCAGTAAGCCCAAATCAAACAAGCCCTAAGGCAGGAAAAAAATTGTGTTCTCATATCCATCAATGACTCATTCAGATTTGACCTTTTTGACAAATCTCAAGATGTTTTAAGTTCTCTAAAACCTCCAATTCATTAATGAACGTCTTTCTCATAATATTGTTTTCACAAATATTTCCAAAATCCATTTCAGTTTCAATAACTTTAAGTTTTTGCTGAAGGTCAATATGTTTCGACATTTCCTTGGCCTTCCTCGCCATATTTCAATTTTTTTAATCTTGTTTCAACCACTTCAATTTCTCCTTAAACCAAATGAAAGGATTACGGTGAACTTTACCACAAATATCCTCTCACGATGATTTCACCACACCCGAATAACCTTCCAAATCCATCCAAAAATTAAAAAAGAAAACAAAAGAAAAACAAAAAAAAAATTGTAAGGAGTAGGGTCAAAGTCGCTATGGTTGATGTACAATTAGATAGGACGGTGATCAGCCACTTTTTTTATCCAGGGCCAAAACTTCCAACTTAGGGATACAATCACAAATATTCAATGTTTTAAAACCGGATTGACCCGGCCGGTTCAACCGGAAACCGGTGGATTTTCCGGTTCGATTATACCCGGTTTTTAGCAATACTGGGTCAGAAAGTGAACCGCCGGGTTTTCCGGTTCAACCGGATAAAAACCCAGACCCGGAACCGGATTGAACCGGGTTTGTTTTTTTTTTAAATTAATCTAAAGAAAAGGCAGGAAGCACTACAAAAATATAGGGTTACGTTCACGGATCACGTTCCACTGGAAACCAAAAAGGCGCTACAAAAAACCCCAGAATCCACGAACAACGTGATCGGCCATAGATTCTCGAACTTGGATGAGATCGACGCTACAAAGTGAACCGCAGAGGGAACGATCGACGAACTTGGGGTACAATCGACGAACTTGTGATAATTATAACTTAATTAGGACTTGTATTTGTATTGATGTTATTTTGGATGATTGTAATTTGTTTTAGACTTTATTGAAGTTTCTTTCTTATATTTGTTGTGGTTGAAAGTTTATAAAATGTATATTGTAAATTTATAGGTTTGAGTAGTCAATTCGGTTCGACCGTCCGGGTCACCCGGTTCAACCGGTTAAACTGGACAAGACCGGTCCGGTTTAAAAATCCGATTTTAAAACATTACAAATATTCACTGACAAGAGGAATCTATCCAATTTAGCTTTAGCACCATCCATTTATAATGTCTTGGGTACCTCCCCCTAGACAATTGGGCTAGAAATCATTGGTGCCCCCCCCCCCCCTCTCATTTCTACTTCAACTAAAAGAGAGCCATCAATAAACTCATTAAAGTCTATAGCCCCCACCGCGTTAAATCTCATTCCCATTCTTTTCGATTCACTGTTATCGTCGATAGGTCTTCTAGAAGTACTTGCACACTGGTCAAACTGATTAGTTCATAAATGACCCGAAACGAATCGCTTCTGCCAGAAAACATAATTCCCTAGATGATTATTCATAAAAGGGTTATTGGCTTGAATTAATCTCAACTATCATTTATTGGCCAATAAGTGATAGTTGGATTAATTCAAGCCAATAACCCTTCATAAAAAACCAAGATGAAACTCCATAACCTTCTCGTTTCCCTAATCCCTTGGGAAGCATAGACAATCACCGGATTCAAACTACTTTCTGGCTCGTCACCTCTATAATCAGGTGCAAATCATATGATGTACTTTTGAAAACATGACTAGCTTAGGAATTTGTAAACATGAAAGGGTTTTTGATAATAGTCTTTTGTATACAATCTATCAACCTTCAATTTCTTGTGCTTTGAACATTTTAATGGTTTATATGTGATAGTCATTATGTTATTTTAACAACAATATATGAAAAAACTTAAAAGTAACATCATTTTAACGACTATATACCATGGAACTAAATTCGTTTGATTAGGGATATTCACATTTCACAGTCTTGAATCGTAACCGAGCCTCTACTTAAGATTTTGACAAAAAAAGAAAAAAACAAAGGCAATCGTCCTGGTTGTTTGGGTCGGCCAAACCAGCCATTTTTTTTTTACTGTTTTCCGTAAACCCTAATCTCGTAAACCCTTTTCTTGGGACCAAATCTCTCCGATTAGTATCGGGTATTCTTGAAATTACACTGAAAATGGCAACAACTGGATGGTTTAGACCCCCAATCGGAACAACATCACTACCAAATCGCTCAGTTAATCGCCAATCCTCCTTAAAGCTACGAGACTGTTTCATCGAATACCCTCTAGCTAGCAAAATTATCGTCAGAAGTAAGTCCCTCTGCTTTCAATTTCTATAATTACTTGTATCTGTATGTTATCTGTATCAAATATTAACCAATTCCTCTTCAAAAACTTGTACTGGATTTAATTACTGTTTATCAGATATTCTGCTAATTAGTAGTTCCAGAAATTGATAAAAATTAAGGAAATTTACCATCGGTTTGAACTCAGTTTATGGAATCAAATGGTGAATGTTCATAGAATCATTTGCTGAATTTGATTATTCAAGGCTAACCGTTAATTTTTGGATTGTAGATTTATCATATACAACTAATGAAAGCTGTTTAAAGGAAGAGTTTTCAAATTTTGGCCAGATAGTTGAAGGTATGCATTTTCTATTTCCTATTTCAATGAGATTTATCGCCCGTTTGGTTCCCAGAATCTTATGAAATTGGAAGTGAGATTGAAAAGGTTCAACAACTTTTTTACTATCTAGAGTATTTTGATTTCTTTAAATTCATAACTGAATACTAGCATAAATACAAGTGGACAATCACCCAGACGGACAAGGGAGGCGGGCAACAAGCTGCGCCGCCAAGCCTTTCTGAATAGCAAAACTGAGTCTCGTGAAAACAACATCTCTAGCACCAGAGGTCACCACATTACCATGCATGACCCGTTGAACTCTACCAAGAGTTTCCACAGCCTCAGAGGCGAGGAACCCAAAGGTGTCAAAGGCAAAAGGAACAAACACATGTTGATTTTCAATACACGCTTTCTTGTGCTTGTTCACTTTCCCCATCGCAGCCTTGGAAGCCGCCTGGCCCACTTTGAACTCCCCAGGCCCCAGGCCCACCAGAGGGGAGACCCCAGTTAGATCCAGACAAGCATGCTTCCCCCCCATCCACCCAAAGACCAAGATGTCTGCCGGTCTAAGAGTCGACCGTCCATCAGACGGGTCCGTCAGGAAGTTGACCGGAGCTTCCTTCTTTGCTGAAATCCCTGCGCGCTTAAATATGTCATATAAAACATCCCTAACCAAATCGTGTCGATATTTGAACCCAGGGAGTTCTTTGCAATGGACAGCATGCTCCCCAAACGAATCCAAACACGCCTTGCGACAAACGGGGCATCTCTCATCTGACGGGAAAATGGGAATCATAAGGCGGTATTTAAGAATGGCACGATATTCCACCGGTGACATGTGTTGGCCCAGCCCATCGATAGGGATAGCCCGGAGGAAATCTTGGGCATGTGGCGCTTGTAAACATCCGAACACGGCTTTTTGTCTTACGGTCATGTCAAACTTCGCTTCCATCTCCTGCATGATTTTACCAAAAAGGGCACTCGCCAAAACTTTTTGGGCTTTAGGGGGGGCGGTGTCCTTTTCAGTGAAACCGCTAAAGTCAAAGCCTGGAGTAACATCCCGAAGACGGTCCAATGCACCCTCATACTCAGAGTCCATGCCACACATCCCACTTTCCCTCAAAATATGATCTTGAAGCACCCAAGATTGCGCCCTTGATGCCACAAAGGCAAACGAGGAAGCCTCAATCGCAGAATATAATCCAAGCCCCCCGCACCTGATGGGTAATGAAGCAAGCCGCCATTGGAGATCTCCAAAGAAGGGGCCCCCACAAACCACCAAATTCTCGATTGCCATGCGCAGTTCTTTATCAAAAAAGGAAGCAGCCCCCATCATGTGTAAAGGAGGACATGTCCTTAACCCAAAGAAAAGTTTGGCTATACCCATACATGAGCGTAGAAGAAGGAGTTCACTCTGCGGATCCCCCAGCTTGGGGAGGAGGCGGATCAGATCAACAGCGTTGGAAGCTCTTTTCGTTGCCAGACCCTGGATAAAATCTGCATTCCTGCTAACAGCTCCCCCTAAGAGTTTCACCCCTAGGCCAGGTCTGCTAATGTTCTCGGGGAAGAGACCCACACGAGGCTTCTTACCGTCACAAGAAGGCCAAAAGAGTTCAGTTTTTCTAATGTTGAGTACAAGCCCCAAGGAAGGCCCCCTGTCTTTAATGATGTCCAACACTTTGGCAACCTCCTCAACATCCCCAATAACAGTCCCATCATCGAGGTACCAAGCATGAAGGAGAAGTTTACAATTGTCTCTGATATGTGTGGTATTGACTGTTGAGTTGTGTTTAGTTAAGCTTGTTAAGGGCGAAACCTCAACGAAATCAAAAGGGTATGCATTTGTGCAATATACGAATCAAGATGATGCCATGAGTGCCCTAGAAACCATGGACCGGAAGGTTTCTCTTCTTATAAGTTTATGATTTTGGGTCATTGTTTTCAGAAACTAACATTTACCGTTTCGCAGTATCTAGATGGCAGAGTAGTGTTTGTGGAACTTGCAAGACCCATTGACAAAAGGAGTGCATATCCGAAAACCTCTGGACCGCCTCAGGAATCACCTTATTCCGGTCAAAAGCAGACACAGGGTTAACGGTCAATGTGAGTTCTTACACACAAACAATAGTGATAACTGTTAGATGTAATAAAGTGACATAATGTTTGATTCCTTCTTGCATTTGTTTTTGTATGATAAACATTTTATGTATCAAATACATATCAAAATTGAAGGCAAACAAAAAATGTCCATTACAACATTATGCTACAAAAGTGATGTATATAACTTTGTCATATATTAACTAAATAAGTTAGAAGCCAACAGTTTATGGCCTGTGCAGAAACTTCATAAAATTTATTACATAAACAAATTTCCAACTTATATCAAAACCTATGGCATAAGTCATAACCCAACATTTACATATATTGTATCAAGGCTGCATGTTTCAGGTACTAAACAACAAACTTCATTGTGAATCGGAATACACTTCTTCATCGGCGCTATAATCATAATAATACTCCTCATCATCATCAACATTAACGTCAAAATCAACGTCAACATCATCATAATAATCATCATCGTGATAATCATCATCCGAGTCTTCATATGTGAGTTCCCCTGAGTTCCCTCTCATCAACTGTACTTGAATTCGATCCCTAATCGCAGTTCCCTGAGAGTTCGGTAATATATTTGTTAAAGACGGTTAAATCTTAATCTACTTTGTTGACACATTTAGCATCAATGTGGATAAAGATCTCACCATTTTATGGAAGCCTTCTTCAAACATTTCAAGAAAACCAGCGACCAAACGATCAGCATTCTCAACCCAAAGGTTATGATTCATACCTGCACTTTTTGCCACTGTATTGATCTGCAGAACCGAAATTAGGAGCAGAAGTATTTTATTAAATATCAACCATAACAACAAAGAATTTCAATAAACATACCTTCTCTTCCACCTTTTCTTGTTGTTTCTTCACCTTTTCATGCCACTTCTTTAAACTCATGTTCACTCTCAACCTCTTTTCCTGGTACATTAAAACATAGATAAACTCAAATATTAACATAGAATAGCACAAGAATACAATATAGGATACAAGATACACACCAAACCTCAGTTATCCAAAGGTGAGTTTGAAATAAGAGTATACCTTCACATAGCTGACACCAAGGTCCCTTCTTGAATACCCTCGATCCAAATTGCGCATTACATAGTTGTTGTAATCTTTCACGATTCTCATGATTATATCTGATGTGGATATACCTTCTGTTCGTTTCGTCTCCTTAAACCTCCCAATAGATTTGACCTAAGCAACGATTATTTCAGAAAAATTACATTAAATCACGAATGCACCATTCTCTGAAAAAAAGTTTGCACAACTAATAAACACATCCTACAAGGAACGAAAACACAACTGACCAAAATGGCTAATATTTCCAGTTTCTCAGACCATGGTCTCGGTTATAAAATGATGAATCTGGACTCGACTGTAAAATTGCATTATTTTCAACCAACTAAGCTAGTTTTTAAGTCAGATTAAACTATTCCACTTCCACATAAATATCTATATGGAATAATGTCTGAACTTACAAATTCATAGACGTCATTTGCTGCTCCACTTGCATCAGCATAACTGAAAGTTTAAGAAACCAAAAGCAATTAACACATCACATATATGCTAACAAGCACCACTTCATCTCATTATGTTTGTTATTAGTAATGAATACCGAGTTTAAGAAACCAAAAGCAATTAACACATCACATATATGGCTATGTTTCAAGATTCAGGAATCACATGTCCTATTGCCATTTACAAGTCTCTATGCATATAAGATGCATTTATTTTAATCTTAAGGAATCATGTCTAACTTAGAAGTCTCCATGTTCTACATTATGCTATCATTTAATGGCTTGATGTATAGAGAGTTAGAAACTTTTTTTTGTGATTTGTTTTATCAAGTATGCAATCAAGACAAAGAACAACTGTTGGTTTAGGAACAAATTAAAAATACTTTCTGGTAGGTTGAACTTACGGGAGAGAGTCGTGAGCAACATAGTCAATCCGATGTTTATCGATAAATTCCTGGTCCATAACCCAAGGTGCATCTGGGATAACTTCATCAACCCACCTGCACAAATGCAAAATCCAAAAACTTTCAAACCAGATTCATCAACAACTAAAGAACTTTAAAGTTAAAACCAAAAGTATAGGAACCATTACTCAAAACATTTGTGATAACACATCATACGGATATCAAACATACATACTTGCAATGACGAAGGGATTCATAGCGTTCTGTGTCGGTCATGACTGTTTTCCCCTTCAAACTGTGGGTCACTTCATCATTGCAGCATCCAACCAACAGATAAGTATTTGGAAACCTATTTGGGCATATTACAGAGATCATAAGATTAGAACAATATCTGAAAGAAAGAAAAAATAAAAACTAAATTATTTATGCCTGATTATCCTTATGAATATTAACTTTCTGATATATTACAGAACTTGAATCCAGTTTCAACAAATCACAAAATTTGCAGCAATTCTGTTAAAACTATGAGGGCAGATGGAAGTAAATAACCAAAAATTTCGAAATCAGGCATTCGAATCTAACATATAAAACCAAATCATCATAAAACACAATTTGATTCCGTGAGGGAAACAAACAAAAGTGCAAACAATGGTGGCGGGAAACAGAAGAAATTGATTTGAGGATGATGAAGAGAAATTACGATTTCTTGGCTTGCTCGAGGGAACGGGCATGGCCGAAGTGGAAGAGATCGTAGATGCCGTCGGCGTAGACGCGGACCGGCCGGTCCGTGGGGGGATCGAGCATCCAGAGAGTCTGTTTGTGCTCCTTGTGATCATCATCCTCCATGATGCCAGATCGGATCGTCTTCCCTGTCGAATTTTCAGACAGATTTTGGGGAAATTGAGATTTGTGGAAACGGAAAGGAAATCAATAGCCTGCAATTTGTTTCTGGTTTTTGAGGCTGATTATATACACACATGTCCGTTTATTGTTCGTTCTAAAAGAGGCTAATTCTCAGCACGTCGGTCGTTTATAATAATCATAAAATAATGATATTATCTATACATTCATTATTTTAATCTATAAAATGTAAAATAATGAACAAAAGAATCACAGCATTTAAATCTTACTTGACAAATAACTAACGACTTCATCAAATGTTATAATTTTATAATTATGTGAGTTAAGATCATGGTGTCACTATATGTAATACGCGTCTTTCCTTCCTCTTGGCACACATCCATGTTTCTAAGGAATTCATCCATGTACACACCGTTATACTGCTATAGCTATTTATGTTCATTTGTTATTTATCTTCATTGTTAATGAATTTTTCTTTCTTAATTTGAAGCAGTATGTGGGTTTGTGCTTAAGCTTAATAGTTTTTCATTTATGTTTTCAAGTCTATTATTATAAGACTTTAGGATTTATGTTTTAAAGGTAAGAAGAAATCGATGCAAAAATATAGTTTATTTACTCTCGATTGTTCATTTTATTTCTTTGGAGCTTGATCCACTCTACGGATCTCTACCAGTTTTGTGCTTTCATTCTCGATCGCATCTTCATCTTCAATCATGTCGTTCCGCAGTGATTCATTTCTCACTCACGATCTTGTTAAGGTCTTCTTGGAGTTCGAGAAACTCGACCAATTACTCATGATTGCCATCACTACCGTTGCTTCCTAACAGACCGAAAACCTCCATTCTACGCTCGATGCACAAGCAAGTACTTTAGGTAAACTGGTTGATCCCATCCCTAATTTATCCGGTCACAACCCAGCACACCATGAGCCACCACCAACACTGCTTCCCAAACCGACTTTTTCACCAACGGCGAAACCCACCACAACCCTAATACCGCCACACCGCTTCTACCGACTCCACCAACTAATCCACCTTATGTGCCATTTAAAAACAATAGATTGGGGCTGAATACAACAGCTCCTACAAAAGTTAGTTCGGCTGCAGTTTGCTAGGTTTACCAACCATATATCTGCACCACTTTAACCAGTTTAAGACAGCTAAAACGGGTGATTTGCAGCTGCGTTTACAAACCGTTGCGCAAAAACTTGACATTGTGGCAGGTATAGTAGGTAAACCAGGCTTAATGTACACGTTGAATATATATGAATACCGAAGAACCTATAGAGAGCATCGAATGCCGACATGATTGGTGTCCGCCATGGCAATACGTTGACACCACTTCAAATGTCGTGGTACGTCACGTATAGGCCTATACAGGCGTGTATAATGATGTAAAATTAGAATGTGGGGGTGTGTATATAAAAATCAAGCTAAAAATAATAAGGCTTGATGGTGCCATGGGAGGGTGTGATTTGCCCACACGGCCAAACCCCATTCATAATCTAGATGAAGCTAACTACTGCACTACATTTGGATATAGTTATTTAACCACTCCTGCTTTGGGATATTCTTATAATACATTATACTATTATATTATAATAAAATAAATATAAAACTCAAGTTATTTATTTACTCAAACAAAAAATGTTTTATTAACCTACCTCTAATCGTTTATCAATAGTTCATCATGACGGAGCAAACACCCATAAACACCACGATAGAGACTGAGAAACGGGTAATACGAGAGAACGTACTCATCAACTACTCGGTCACTGTGTTACTACATATTGCATCAATATGAAGCTAACGATGTTTGTTTTGCCTAAACAACTACCAGCAATATTTGTATATATACCTCACCCGTGAGATCAAAGGATACAACCCGCTACCCGATGAATACTTTCTTCAAGAAAATATACATTTTTGTCCAAAATGGTTTAATGTTTACCTTTTCATTAGTTCCAAGATTTTGACAAAATAATGTATAATAATAAGAACACTTACTAGTACTAGTATTGTTGTTATTATATTTAAGATCACTTCGCATGCAGAAAAAATGTTAATTTCACCTTATTACATTCAACTCATATCAAATATTACACCTTAACCCGTTTCTCGATTCCGGGGCAAAACCAAAAGACCATGGATCACTCATGGATCATAGTCACTAATATACAGTAATATAAGTGACCTTAAAAAAAATAAAGTTTCTGCCTCCACACTGCGATAAAAAGAATTCGCATTTGGTTAAAGAATATTAAAAAATCATAGATTCTGATCGACCAAAAACCACACAGTCCCGTTAATCTGTTTTTCCGTCTCGACCACAACAACATTCCCACTTACATTCGACACGGCATGTCCTCCCATCCCCTCTTTTCCCCATCCACCGTTATAAATCGAGTACTGAACATGCCTTATTCGGTCCGGAAAAACCAGCACCGGCGAGAAGTCCGCCACCCACACGCTCCCACTCCCCGCCACCGCCATCTTCCCCACCGTAGATTTCAGCCTCATCCCGCCATTCACATTGTTTCCATCGATAACAACTTGCTCAACATTCGTGAACACCCCGTCTATCTCCACAACACTTCTCGAGTCCCCGGAAAACATGTTGTTCACAATGTTGAGCCCCGATATCCGTCCGCTAATCGACTTCAGAACAATGTTACCTCCTCCGAGGAAAAACCCGTTGGTAATGTGAACTTGCGAAGGGTCGTGTACGACGATCGAGTTGTAATCCAAATAACAGTTGTCGATCCGGATTTGTCCCGTTTTTATCAAGATCCCGATCCCGCCGAAGAAAGTCGCTTTGTTGTAACAATGTACCCCGGTGATCATGTTCGCCTGGCCCCGTAACACCATCCCGATGGCGGCCGAGAATATAACCACGTCTGTAACCGCATTATCGTTGCTAGCGAGATCGATGGCCGTCCCGAGGAAATCACGTTCGTGTTGGTCCCCGCCGATGGTGGGGATCTGTCCCATGAAGCAACTAGATATGAACGTTTCGTGGCCTCTCCCGACTAGGATTCCCTCGGTGACGAAATGGAGGAAGAAACAGTTGTTGACTCGAGTCCGGGCGGAGTCCACCACTAGGAGGCCTCCGCCTGTGTTACTCGAGTCGAAAAGGATGTCACGGAAAGTGATGTCTTCGTAGTATATCGGTTCGTTTCGTGTTTTCATTTCGGTGAATGTATCGTGGGATTTGTTGGTTGCTGTTGTTGTTGTTTTTGTTGTGGTCGAAGGTTTTACGGAACTTGGCGAGCATAGTTCGATAAGATAGCCGTCAGATGGAAACGTGTTAGACGCTCGCAATGTACCGCCCTTTATCTATAAAATTAAACGTGTTAGATGTCATATATCGTAAACGATAGAATATATTCTACTCCTACTTTTAAACTAAAAAAAAATTTTAAAAATTAAAAATTTGACTTGTTCTTAGGGGTGTACAAAAAAACCGTAATCCGTAAAAAACCGTAAGTCGAACCGTATCTGTAACCAAAAAAAACCAAACCGTTATACAATTTCGGTTTTCGGTTCGGTTTGTAACCGTAACCGAAATTTTAATTCGGTTTTCGGTTCGGTTATGGATTATAAATTTTATAAATTTCGGTTAATACGGTTAGTTCGGTTTAAACCGAAAACCGAATTTTATTTAATTATTATATATTTATATTTTTATATATATCATTTAAAATTAAAAACTTAAAACATTAACCATTAAACCCTCCGCTGCTCCGCATACGATCGACTCCACACTCCAGCCCTAATCCTCTCCACTGTCGCCCTAATCATCTCCTCCGCCGTTCGACTCCAGCCCTCCGCCAGTCCAGTCCTCCGCCGTTCGACTCCAGCCCTCCGCCGTTCGATTATCAGTCCATCTCGCCATCATCGCGCCTCCAGCAGATTGTCAATCACGTAAGTATCAATTGTCGTTGTTTCCGTTTGTTTTGTCCCTTTTCGTTTGGTGTTTGGGATGTCCCCCTCGGTGGTTGGTGCTTGAATGAATCTGCTTCTTCAAGTGCAATTGTATTTTGTATTCTGCAGGTTTATGATTTCTATTTATCTTTTGCTTTTTTGTTTCTAATTTGATTTCGATACCTCTTTTCTGTTTATGCTTCAATCAATATTAACTTTTTGCTCAAAGTTTATATGTGTTGCTATTCACGGTTAAATGTGTGATAAAGAAAGAAATGGATATTATGGTTAATTCGGTTTTCAACCGAACCGAACCAAACCGAACCGAATTGCATATGGATCGGTTTCGGTTCGGTTTGAGTTTTAATTATTTCGGTTCGGTTCGGTTTACGGATAGACTTTCAAAATTTTCAAAACCGAATTAACCGAACCGAATTAACCAAATTAACCGAAAACCGAACCGATGTACACCCCTACTTGTTCTAAAAAAAAAAAGAACACGTAAAAAGCGGAGGTTCACATTCTTAACATGGGACGCGACGCACTACATCATTCCCAACACTACCATTGCCTAGGAAAAATCCAACAGCGACTAGGCATTTACACCAATTTAATGACGGCAGATAAAATCGCAACAAACAACTTTAAAAATTGTGCAAAATTAAATAGCTTTTTTCTTCAACCGGTTAACATCATTTTAGAACTTTTTACTGTATAATTCGAATTAAATTATAATTTTAATACCAGTTATTTAAATATACGATAACACATGTATAATTTAAAATTACTAAATTTGTTATTTAAAAAGAATATAATTTACCTTTTTCAACCTGCCCAGGTGAGAAAAGCGGTTAAACACAAAAGACCGACCGTTCAACATCATTAGGTGAACTTCGACCCTCGTGTTTTACTTTGCATAGAAGAAATAAATACATATTTCTTTTTCCAATAATCACATTTAAGTTAAATTTCACAAAGAGTTTTACATTTTAATATAGATTTTGATAAATTCGACTTAAAATTTTTGTTAAATTTATAAAAATTGTAACATCATCCTTTTTGAGAAATTATGTATTTAACAGGTGTCTACATTTCGAACGGTTGAACTTTTGTGCACGTGATATGCATATAGCTCAGATTGTACGACGGAGTCCAAATTTACAAAACTAGACACGAAATTAAAGAACCGAAAGGGGTAATTTAGTAAATTACCACAAGATTGCCGGAATTCGGAGGAATAGCGACAGGTTTAGAGATCCTGAAGCTGCCACCTTGCAGGTCAACGATCGCGCCACCCAAATCGTTGACTCCGGGAAGCAACTGCCCCCCGTTTCCGACCGCCGACGAAGCGTCCGCCACCGCACCCATAATCGCCTCCGTGCTATCCTGCGCGCCACTCGGGTCCGCTCCATACCCGATTGGGTAAAACACCCTACCCGAACTCTGCCAAAATAAATTCCACAAATAATGAAGATGAAATCTGGATGTACAACACGCATTAAAATGTGTACCTTTATAGGATCGGGAGAAGATGAAATCTGGAGAGAGTGCTTTTGAAGCTTGGTTTTGAAGTCGTATAATTTCTGTTGCTTTTGAGAACAGTTTACTTGTTGGAACACCAAGACTACTAAAACAACTAGCAAACAAAATGGTCTCATTGTAGATTTGTAGCCCGCGGTTCGATGGCTCGAACCGGTGGCTAGGTGGCTCGGGGGGGGGGGGGGGTATAGGGTCAGGGTTAGGGTCGAGGGCTCGAGATTGTGGGGTGGGGACTTGGGAGGAGGATCGGAAAGTGAATAATAATAGGTTTGAAGTAGAGGGTTCGGCATGTCTATGAATCTATATGTTGTTTAGTTTTTTCTTTTATCTATTTCTTTTTGTATTTAATTTGTGCTTTAATAAATGAAAGTATCAAAATTGGTTAGGTTTTAATTGTATAGTGCATTTTGCCTCTATAAATCCATCTGTTAAAGGGCAAAAGATCGTTTCTTCTTTGAAAAGAAGCAAAAGCTGCCGACTTTAAAGAATTGTTATACGCGTCTTTTCAAAAGGAGTAGCTTATATTGGTTACTAAAATTACTTCTGAATCTATATTGTTATGTAAATTTGTATGTAATTTAGTCGTTAAAAGTTTTTTTATTATCAGATCGGAGAAAACGAATAACTTATACAGTTACTAAACTACTTAGATTTATATGAATGTATGGAAGATATTAAGATAATAGAGAAAAAAAAACTTGTAATTAAAATATAAAATCTTCAACAAAAATTGTTTTGATTAAATCAAGGGTTAAATATTGAATTCATTAAGATGTTAAATGTGTTGAAGGGGAAATCGTGATGTGTAGGGATCGACAAGCTAAGGTACGTATGCGTTGAAATCTTGTAATTAAGTTGTCGATAACTTTACCTTAAAATATCAAGATGTATTTAGAATTTTATTATTTATATATATGAGTTAGACATCGTAATTCAAAGATTTTGATGTGTAGTGATTAGCTAAGCTAAGCTTAGTTTGTTGGATATATATTGTATATTCAAATCCAACAACATCAACAACCCAATTCAATCATAATTAGAGTTACATTAAAGACAACGAGATCCGAACACGCTTAAGCCATTAGTTGATGTTCTATGGAAACAAAATGATTATTATTATTATTTTTTTTACTATATATATATGTATATAAATAATAATTAATCATTAAATATTATTATTAATTTATTAATAATAACTAGTAGAAATATTTATTATTTATGATTATTAGACTCGTAATTACAATACATTTAACATATGATGCTCAAATACGGATTTGATACTGCACTCTCTTTCTAGTTCGTTCCAACAGTTCAGAATAAAACTTTGATATGATCAACAATTTGGTTAAGAATGTTGTTAAGCTTCTTGGCATGTTGAAGACTGTGCAAATCAACATTGCCACCAAAGCTCCCACAGTCTTGGTGGTCTAGCCCGCTTGTGTTAAGAAGCCCGATCCCAATAAGAAAGCGTATGGCAAGAAGGGCAAGGGAAAGGCTGTTGCTGTCAAGGCACTTCTGGAGGTATTTAGCCTTATGTTATATATTTTCACTGTTTCCTCCAAAATACTTATGCGTAATGCACCTTATATTGCAGGAACTTGAAAATGAAGGAAGCAAAGCTAATAGGACATGGATACATTTGGTTTCGTGTTTTAGAACCATAGTTTGCTTTATTAATCTATTGTACATTGGATTCATGCTTTCCTATATAATTGATCTTTTGGACAATTGAGTTGTTTTCTCATAAGTGTTTAAAAGTTCCGGTTCAAAACTTTAAAATAACATAACGTCATTCCTGGTAAAATGATTCATTGACTAAGCTTACATCATATGCAATAGAGGATGCTACATCCTTGGTAATTGCTAAATGTAACCATGATTAGTCTAATAACTACTTCACTTATTAAGTGAACAGACTAATGACAAAAAAAAAAAAAAAAAGCCTACACATTATCATGGAGTATCTAATATGTCTAAGACAATGAATCATGCCCAACCTTATTAATGTTCGTAAAAGTACGTTCATAATATTATGCAATAAAATCCCATGACTCAATCAAGCGTTTGTTCAATCAAGTTGCAAACACCAACCCTAAATAAAATTATATAAACCATTGTTTTGATTAATGATAAAAAAAAACTCGAGATCTTAGTATTCCTATAATTGAACTGATGTGTTTAACAAATTGTACACAAAATTCATATTCCTACAATACCCTGATGGGTGAAATATCCAGGAATACAGTGTCAAGAGATGACACTTATTTATAAATAGGAAACTTTGTGCCTAAATACCCTAATTAGCCAACGTAATCTAATAATCCACCACTTGCCTGCTCAAGTCTAGTAACAAGAGGAATTTTGCTATTGACTACAGGTGACCATAAATATTATTTCTTCCTCCTGAGGGAGTAATGTTCCATCTAGAGAAAAGGAAAAAATTTCCATACTCCGAGGCTTTAAAGAAACGAGAAATATTCAAACCAAATAATCTTGTACTTTTATTACAAGATTAAAAGTCTCTTTAAAAGACTATAATGGATAAACAAGGTTGACCTTGCTGATATCCTAAGGGTTCGAAAAGATAACCTTAAAGAACGCTATATCCGTAGGTCTAGAAAACGGATCTAAACTCAATCCGGCACGATTTCACACGTTGATCGAGCTTAAAAGAGCTCGATTGATAATTTTCTCGTAGAAGATGATGAAGAACATAAGGATGATGAAGAACTGATAATGAACATGGTCACATACAGAATTGGAGAGGGTAATAATCTTCAATCAACTTCAATTGAATGATTCAACGTGAAAAGAATGTCTACACACATCAGTGAACACCGTCTTTATTATTAGCTCTTAGAAATTACTTATGAGTGATAGACTTTTAGTTATAGGACCCTTAAGCATATCATGAATGTATTCAATACACAAATTTAGATTCCTTTACTTGTTCATAAACGAACAATAATCTCATATTGAATATTTAATGCAACTTCACTCAAACTGTTACTGTTCGAGAAAACATGGTAGTTGATTTTATCACAAACAGTCTACAATATGCTATTTATTTGGAGTTACTGAATTATGAGTCCGCTGATAAATCTTCCAACAACATTTAGTGACAAACATATCATGTTACAATAACTTAGTTGTTATAATTTTCTTATGACTCATCCACGAGATAGATATGTCTGCAGACATAGGGATATAACCCGAAGTTGATATTTCGTTTTCTTTGAATACAATTAAAGAAAAAAATAAGAGTAGTCAACCATTATTAAGTTTCTCATTTCTTATACAATTCAAATTATAGTCTTCTTTTTCTTATAGATACTAGAATGCCATCTTAGATGCTGAAATATATGTTTTTGGAGGCTACAAGGATCGAATTAGAGACCACCCAACTCACTTGTTAATTGTTATGTTATGTTACACGACTTTACCTATTACACCATACTACTCACTTGTTAATATTGTTGTATTTACATACATTTTATCTATAAAGAGAACGTTTTTTTTTTTTTTTGACAAAAAAAACTACTAAGAAGACTTGTCACAAGCTATGAATAACAAGGACTAATCACACAAGCACTAAAATTATATTTTGTATTATAGAATGTAGTTTAAATCTTTCAAATGTGTAAGCAATGTAAATTAACCTTATACTTTTATCTTTTTGGACTTATATGATGCATGTGATGCAATAGGCCATCACCTTGGCTCTTTACCATCCAATATATGAGCTCCTCTTGTACGATATAATCATTGTAGTACTTTACTTGTGTCGATTAGTTTTTTTAAATGTTGTATACAAGTGGGTCAACCCGCGCTTCGCCGCGGAGTTGACCCGTTGGCATTTGCTATTGATTTTGTGCTTTGTAAAATCAGAAACAAACACTAAGTCCAACATAATCGTCCGAACATGCATAAAAACATATGAAAATCAGAAACAAATGCCCAAACAAAACACAACGGAAAAACATCTATTAACAGCTAAATTGACATCCTAAACTCAGAGATGAAGTGGCCATCGAAAAAATTTACAATACTCAAAATCGGAACTCACACTACTGGAAGCAGATGAACACCAAGACAAAAATTGTATCTTCAACAGAATCTACCTTATATACAGGCAAAGAAATCAAACACGTATGTGGGTGCAGATTGAAAATGGACGACTAAGGAACACGTGTATCCCATTAGGGCTTAACATGTATAGCGGGCAAAAAAAACGCTACCATTTCCAATCGGGTGAGGCTTGTGCATGTTGTATCTTGCAAAATAAATCAAGTCAAACAAATATTAATTTCAACAAACATTATTGAATTTGAACAATCGCACATATAATCACAGAATTGATAGGAAATAATAGAATAAAGTGGAACCTATCTACGAAACCATCGTAGAGACCTTTTTTTGAATGATTTTAATCAAATTTTGGAGGTTGGGCGAAGAATCGAGACATACCGAGAAAACCCCATCGATGCTGTGAATGTCGAGAATTGTTGTGGAAGGATGCAGTTTCCCCTCTCACCTCAGTTTTATCCCAAATCATTGTGCTCATACAAATTCCATCAAACCAAGACAATTATGTCTGATCAACAACCAAGGGAAAGCAAATACATGCAATCAAAACAAACAGTAAACAAACCATCAACATCATACAAATTCCGTCAAACCAAGACAATTATGCCTGATCATCAAAAATCATAAACGAAATTAGAACAAACAGAATTCAAGCGATCTAACAAAATAAACAATAAATAAAAAAACTCACCATTAGGAAGATACCATAACCCAAACCTGCAAAAACACAGCAGCGGAAAAGTATTAAAATAACATACACCAACAACATACAACAAATATATACAAATGACATTACTTAGAAACTATCAGCACGTTTATAAGATGTAGCCTATGAACAGAACAAACTCAAAAAACAACATGCATAGAAAATGTAACCTATAATAGAACCATGGCCTATGCATGTAATTTGGCTCGATTGCATGCCGTTTGAGGTGTTTTGATGGTGAATAAAGTGTTGGCTTTTCAAAAAAAAAATAATAAGCATTTTCAAAGAGCATATATTATGAACCAAGAAAACGCCCTCCAACATTTTATTTTAGAACACCACCAACACACATTATGAATAACCAAGCATAATCTTATAAAGTTGCTAACACCAACATGTAATTTCAGACTCGGTTTTTAATGTTTCAGCAAACCCTATATAAATCGAAGGTGTTACCACAACTGCACAAACATGTACTACAAAAGGCCTACTGTAAGAAAATATGAGAATCCAAAAAAAAAAGAACATCAAGGTTCAGCAGGAGGTCTGCATCAACCATGAGAGATCCATGTCTATTCTTATCTAACTTTTATCCATGTAAGCAATTAAAGCATGATGGTGCTATTTACTCATGAAAAAAATCAATACAAAAAAAAGGAACAACGTGCAAACTGAAAAGAAGACTACAAACAGGTTAAATCACATGAACAGGTAGCAACAGGTATCACAATTTGCCTGTAAGAAGAAAATTAACCTGTAATATCCAATATAACAGAGAGCACCATCACAAATACATGTAATTTGACATGCATCAACATGTCAAGTCTAATATCTCTACAACAGTTGGAAAAGTATGTTTTGAAAATTTCATATGCTATATACCATGTATGTTAAGTCTCAATATTGCATCTGTTGGATCATGGTGTAGTGCTTGAAAGCATCAGATAACTTTGTATGCATTTTTAGTCAAGGTAAATAATGAACATTTGTACTCGGCAAGCATGAAGAGAATATGATGATTTAATGAGAGTGCTAAAAGTGATTACCTATCATTGGGTTTGATGTTCTTCCGAAATCACTCTCTTTCATTATATCCATAAATTCATTGTTATTAATTATTAGTATTTCATGTAACGGGTACCTGCACTTTGCTAAGTAAGAACATGACCTGTACACAAAAATGAATAATGACCAAAGTTAATAACACTTAACATTACAAAGTATTGATGTTAACGTAGCGGTGGCTATATAATTTATTTCATTAAATGATTACCCACACAAAGGACAATATTTTAGCAATCCCTAAGAGGCCAAACAACAACCTGGGACAATGTTGGGCAAACAACAGATGGGTGAAAACATAACTTTAAAAGCAACTAACGTCATACTCACCACATAGACGCTGCTGAAATTATCAAAAAAATACATCACAGCCTTGATTTGGTAAAAATGGACTACAAAATTGCTTCAACTGCACGCATTTTGTCAAAAATGCATTTGGTAAAAGACATTTTACCACATGTAGATAAATACTTTCCTGAACACATGTTGCAAGGTCCCTGCAAATAATGATAATATCACCAATTAAAAATACCAAATAGACCTACCTGCGTAGACGTTGAAGGAGCACGAACGACTCATCTTAAGCCAAGAAAGCAGTACAACGCAATCCAAAGACCTGTCAGGAAAATACGACCACAATCAATAACAATTATACAACCAAATTCTAGTGGTTCCAATTTTAGTTTATATATAAACTTTTTTCAATGTTGGTACGGTCCTCTTGCCTATACAAAATGATTGTTTTGTTTTGTTTTTGCAAAGTAGGTACATGAAGGTAAAACACCACACACAACAAAAACAAATAAGCAAAGCAATCATACATCTAGAAGAAGACCCTATGTAAGTACCTCTAAGCGGAACATAACAACATGAGAGCAAATATCTGTAGAAATTGCCAAAATAACAGTTAAAAAATATAGCTTTGAACAACTAAAGGGAACTAACTTATTTAACAGGCAGATACCTCATATAAGTAGAAATCAATCCCCAAAAAGAAGCAGGTATACATGATGACTTATAACATTCTTTAAATAAAGGCATCTAAAGGAACAGGAAGCAGGAAAAAAACGAAATCTATTAAGAACACACTAACAAAATATGGTACCTCAAAAGATTTTGGGTCCTTCCCAATACCTGCAACTACACAGCATCAAGAAAACATAAACCGTCATTAGGTTTAGCATCATATTTTTACAAAAGTACAACCGAATTCCTCTGAAATCGTATCGTCAAAAAAGGGGTTTTTTTTTTACAAACCCTAACTCGTTACGGCAACGCGAGATTAGATGATTCATCGCAGCAGATGAGGTGAACAGAGATGCTAAGATGGGAAGGGCAAATTCAATGACAGAAGAGTTGTTCAGCCATGGTTGAAACCTAGGTTATAAGAGAGACGATGAGTCGGTTTAAAGGGACGTTTGCGAGGCCGGTGATGAGAGAAATGTAGAGAGATAGAAACCGATTGTGTGCCAGAAGTTGTGATGGTGGTCGGAGAGAGGAAGGGTTAAAGACGATTGCTCCTTCGAAAGTGTTTCATCGCCTCTCTTTCTCTCTGCAATTGATACGGATTGACTGTTGAGAGAGATGGGGAGAAGGTTGCGTGTAAAATAAAACTTTGATTGAGATTTTGATATCGTGCAGCAGGCAAGACTTTTTCTATCAAAGCTTCTTTTCATTGTGCAAGTTTGAGTTGTAAAGCAAGCTATAAAAATTGTACAACATATGCATTATTGACTTGTACCATATGTATTAAAAATGGTACAATGGGTTGTATTATGTATATATAGGGGGATATTTATGTGTATTTTAATTAAGGAATATTGGATTTTAATATTTATAGTTATTATCTATTTGTCGATATTAATTAGTACTTTATTTTTTTCCTATAATAAAACAGTTTTTAATAATGTTAAAAATAAACAGATCACTGTTAAAATAAACTAACTTAGTTAAAAGTTTTTCTAATGATTGGGCATTACAGTAGCATTTTATGTGTCATGTTTTTTATGACTGGATCAAACACAGAAGTTTTTTTTCGGATTTTTATATGTTTTGATGTTATGAAGAAAAGTTTTTTTTTGAATTGTTTTATTTTTTAGTCATGAATGGTTATTTTAAAAAAAAATAATTATTCACATACATAAAAAACATGCCACATAAGATGCCACCATGATATACAATAATTAAAAAGTGTATTTTTAGAAACAGAGTTAGTTTTATTTTAATGACGGTCTGTTTATTTCCAATAGAAAATAACTGAGATATTGTATGGTGAGCCGATTAATATCGGTCAACATGCCATAACTGAGATTATTAAAAATCCAGTATCCATTTAATTAATTAATTTTTCAAATTAATGTTTATTTCCCTTCAGAGATCGTTACTTAAACGAAGGAGGTATATGTACAAGTTACATTTTCAACCCATCTATGTATCTATAATTACAACTAAGTCCCTAACCTATTTGATATGTAACATTTTTTAGCAACAATATTGACACTCAAGATTTAAAAACGACGTAATTTTATTTTAGATTGGTACAACCTACCGAAATTGTACATAAAATCGATATTCTTGCGACTACATTGGTCCACGTACTATTACGATAAGAAAAGATCTGAAAACTAGCCTACATTTGTTCAAAATCCATGAATTTTCCACATAAATCGAAAAAAAAAAATCCTAAATACTACATCTAAAATTTGTGCATCTTGCTCAAAATTCAAAAAAGAGTCACTGGAATTCAAGTCAGATTGTTTTTAAGAAGAGTTGTCACAACAGTAAAAAAAGAACAAAAAAAAACCTTACATGTTACGCCGCATTAAATAAATAAAAAAAAAACATTTACACGTTGTACCTCTAAAAAACATAAAAATGACCTCACCACCATTCTTGTTTATGACTCATGCACTATTGTATTTAAGCACAAAATTGAGCGTCACAACTAAAAACCTCATTAACACTTGTAACGTGCAACACAATCAATCATAGTGAATAGTAACCGATTCACAATTACAAAAGTTTAGTATACGTCATTTGTAATATCAATTATTTAACTCTTAATGAGTATACCTTTTTTATAATGTTTGGAAATGTGAAATAAGAAACTTTGTTTATATGTTTGTGCGTCTATATGATAGAAGCAATGATCAACATATAGATTATTATTGGCTAGTGAGTCGTATTTTAGATCAAAATTTAAATGAAATTTAAAAAATAACAAGATTGTATGTGATATTTTAACTCTCTTGATCTGTCATGTGACTTGAACCGTGACATTCAATCTAAAAATATAACTAGTACAAGAAGATGTAAAATAAGAACGTTAAAACCTTTCACGGAACTACCGGCAATTATGCTAAGCAATGAACACCTACAAACATGGGAGTCGAACGTTAGTGTTATTCAATAAAAAGAAAAGAAGGGAAACACCGGAAATTAAAGAGAGCAAAGTGGGAAGATTACTAAAATAGACAACTCTGACTAATAATCGCGTAAACAAATATTAAAAGTGAATACAAAATTAATAAATTCAGTGTTCATTTGAGTTGGACATATATAATTATAAGTGTATACGAGTTAGAATACGTAAGTTGCGTACTTTCGAACTTTTGTAATTCTAGTTTTTAGACGGGCTAATCATTTAATTTTTATACGAGTAAAACATAATCCGTTATCCGATTTCCGTAATTCCATTTATCAATCTAGTTTCCCTTTTATTGATATAACTAATTCTGTAAAGCATTAACATCTAGCACCAGTGGTCTAGTGGTAGAATAGTACCCTGCCACGGTACAGACCCGGGTTCGATTCCCGGCTGGTGCATTTGCGATGAGGAAATAGCGCTCTATGTGAAGTTGGGTCTTCATAGTCTTTCGATTATTCGAATTAATACAGCGCATCTGAGCTATATATTTTTCCCTTTTTACAAGTTATCAGGATGTGAGTTTCATTTCAAAAAGTGAAGTGTTTGATTATTAACCTTGTATAAATAAAACCTTTAAAGGTTTGAAAGTATTCGGTTCAAGCTTTTCATTATAATCAAGAGGATTGTGAGCCATTTAAAGGTTTTTATGATCATGCTTCTTTTATAAATTTATGTTCAAAAATTTCAGGATATTTAGTCTCAAATGTTAGATTGTTTTAACTCCTTAAAATTGAGTTGCTTACAGAAGAAGGGAGTGGTGTTTATGAGAGCATGAAAGGCTCACACTCTACTTTCCGGGATCATACCCGGTGGTCTGAGTGTAACATATGTTGTAGTCTAATCCCTTATCACCGAAAGTAAAGTGGTAATTTTGTGTATAATATGTGGTATTCTCGGTTTAGTCACTTGGCAATTTTGAAACATTGAAGTGGTAAGTTCTTAAAATGTTTAGAATACGAGTTAAAGCCCTTAAAATATCCTGACATGCGGTGATATGATGACAAGGATTAGTAACTTACAAAGATGAACTCAAAATCTTGAAACACCAATATTCAAAAGTGCCAAATTTGCAAAGCAAGAACATGTTCAACTCATGGTGTGACATACTCGCTAGCCTAAAATGAGATTTTCAGTAGAAACCAAATCATGTCTACCATCAAATGTTGTTCGATCATGCCCTCTCTAGTGACAGTGTTCTTCAAAAGTCTTCAACAAGCTTTAATAAATGTTTTGCTTGTTTTCAAGTGTTTAGAGTTGAGGGTGACATTTCTAGCATTTTTCATCTCTCTACTTCTCATTAGCTTTACATCACATTCCGTAAGCTTTCTCCATTCCTTCCCTAAACCTTGAAAATGGTCATTTTGTTGTATCTTCTATAAAATTTCATATCCCTCAGCTCTCTCAATTTTGTAGGTGTATTGATACGTCCCGGGTACCCGACCCGACCCGACCCGTATTCTACTCCAAACCCAAATGGTTGTTAGATCGAGTCAAACTTGGAAAGCAAGTGTGGAAGTTATCTTCCACGTAATGCATGAAGCCACTTTCCCATGTTCCCATTTTAGCTAAATGTTAGGAATTGCAATTGTTTTGCTATTTAAGTATTTGTTTTAGATTGAATAAGAAATAATGAAGAAGATAGAAAATTACTCCATTTGTTTATGTTTCTAATTTGGCTGCAAGTTATTTCCTCCGTCAAGTTTAGTTCGTATTTAATTTTCATTTCGTTATTTCGTTTACGTATTTCGTTCATATCATGTATCTTGTGTTAGAGTTTTACATAACAATAATTTCAATTAGTACTCACGAAAACTCTCACCTCATATTCCGTCCTCTTAATCTTTCTCCCTTAAGAAAAAGTTATAATGTCACACTCCTTTCCTGTTTTCGAATCCACAATCCCACACCCTCACACATCATTAATTCTCTAAGGTGTTTATAAAGTTTAATTGTTTATCTTAGGTCTTACTTAGTTTGGCCTTACTTAATCGTTTATCTTTTGTTTTTTCCTGTATGTCTTGGCTAGTCCCTTGTTGGTCGGTTTTAATAAATCGCTCCTTGCCGTTAAAAAAAAAAGGTTTATAATATCATAAAAATATTAAGCCCTAAATCATCCTTCAAGCCCCAACGGTCTTGCTTAACGTTCACGCGCATATACACAAACTACACGCTTTCAAATCTCTCTTCGCCTTAATTTGATGATTAGATCACTAAAACCCTAATTTGATGATTATTCACGGGTTTTTTTTTTCGGATTTTCGGAAGAACGGCAATTGCTCGTTCCGTTGCTTTGAGCGTACGAAGGGTTTAGGCTTTCTAATCATCGTGATGGTGATGCAGCCGGGAATCATAAACAAAATACAAGGTACGCCGATCGCTTTCTTGTTTTCCTTCTAATAAGTGAAGTTTTCTGCTCTTCTATCCAAATCCATTTGTGTACTTTGACGATCATCTGATTTCCTGGCGAATTACTGACGTTTTTTTGGCCCTAGATTAATTTATCTCTAATGTGTGGTAATTGCAAGGTTTCCCAATTTGAATCTGTTCCATCTGTTGGTTGAGTAACAGCCAGATAACAATGGTTTGTCTTGATCACTTTTGATTTCTATATTTTAAAAAGTTGTTCGGGTGATTATTATGTTTTATGGATTTGATACATGAGAAGATTAGATTAAGTGAAAAACCACATTGATCAAACAGAGTGGAATCAAGATACTCCAAGAGGTTTCTTACCCTTGCTTTCTGTTTACTTTATTTAGTTTTTATTTTGTAAGGGATAGGGTGACTTACATATGCTCTCAAAGTTTTCCATTGTTTTTGATGTCCAAACTCACTTGTTTTGTATACTTTTGGTAAAATTTATTGTGTGTTTTGTTAATGTCTGTCTTGTTTACTGTGCCATTATTTTCCTCTAGCAAGATTTTTTTTGGCAAGTTGTTTGCTTCTACACTCTTGTGGTAATGAAAATTTATCACCTCGCATTCGACTTAAATCATTTTTACTATCTAACGTGCATAGATTGGTTTTATAATAAAGTTGCTTTAATTACTACTACATTTTGGTGTTGCTGACTCCGTTTCTTATTTACCTTTAATCTTTCATTTGAGAATTGAGAATCCCTTTGCTATGACACCTAAACACTCTTTTCAACATTTCATGTACTTTGATGCTTGTGCATTGAAGTTGATTGCGTGTTTGTAGGTTGTTGTAGATGAGGTTGCTCACTTGACGAACATTCTCTTAATTCCACTCTTTTAGTGGGTTGAGGCTTCTACTTTTATGGTTAATACCGTATGTAGGTTATTGTACGAGGATTTGCTTTCTTAATAAGTATGTTTTTGTTGATTTTATTTACTTTGTTTAATTTAACTTCTTTCTTAATAATGCTATATATTTTCCTATACTTTATTACTAATGACTAAACGTATATGAGAATCAACTTACACGAACACCTAAACACTCATTTCAACGTGTCGTATGCTTTGAGGCTTGTACTTTTCCGTTGATGAGGTGTAGTTAGGTCATGAGTGTTCTGCGACTTGCTTTCTTGATAAAGGTCTTCCATTTTTCAATTCAATTGAGATGATTTTGACTTTGTTTTTCATTCTTTTTCTTGGTGATGGGCTTTTTCTTAATAAGGATGTATTTGTTGATTTGATTTTTTAAATTTATCTTCATTCTTGATAATGCTACATATTTTCCTATGCTTTATTACTAATAATTTACCTTATATTCGAGAAGTGAAGATCAACTTACACAAACACCTAAACACTCATTTCAACGTGTCATGTACTTTGAGGCTTGTACTTTTCCGTTGATGAGTTGTAGTTAGGTCGTGAGTGTTGTGGGACTTGCCTTCTTGAAAATGGTATTTCATTTTTCTATTCAATTTGTGATGATTTTGACTTCGTTTTTTCATTTATTTTTCTTCGTAATGGGGCTTTTTCTTAATAAGGATGTTTTTGTTGATTTGATTTATTTTTTTAATTTATTTTCATTCTTGATAGTGTTATATATTTTCCTATACTTTATTACTAATGACTTACCTTGTATTCGAGAAGTAAGGATCAACTTACACAAACACCTAAACACTCATTTGAACGTGTTATGTACTTTGAGGCTTGTACTTTTCAGTTGATGAGATGTAGTTAGGTTGTGAGTGTTGTGGGACTTGCTCGCTTGATAATGGTATTTCATTTTTCTACTCAATTTGTGATGATTTTGAATTTGTTTTTTTTTCATTTTTTTTCTTGGTAATGGGATTTTTCTTAATAAGGATGTTTTTGTTGATTTTAGATTTAATTTTTTTTAATTTATCTTCATTCTTGATAAAGCTATATATTTTCCTATACTTTATTACTAATGACATTGACTTGCCTCCCATTCTTGAAGTGAGAATCAACTTACACGAACAACTAAATACTCATTTTAATGTGCCACGTATTTTGTGGCTTATACTTTTCCGTTGAAGAGGTGTAGTTAGGTTCTGAGTGTTGTGGGACTTGCTCTCTTGATAAATGTTTTTTTTATTTTTTACCTACATTAATGATATGAGATTTCAATTCCAAAGTGTTTTGTACTTTGAGGCTTGTTGTATCGAGGTGGTTGTTGTTTTTCAATTTACTTGCTTGTTTTCTTGATTAGCCTTTCACTTTTCTACTCCATTTGTGTTTATCTTGGCTTTGTTTTTTCATTTCTTTTTCTTTGTAATGTTTTTTATTTTTATTTTTTTATATCTGATTTATTGAGTTTTTGCTTTGAGTTTCCTAACTCTTTGATTTGGCACTCTTATACCATGAGAAATGTCACACCTACATTAAAGATGTTAGATTCCCATTTGAAAGGGTCTTGTACTTTGAGGCCTGTTGTATTCAGGTTGTTTCACAGTTTAGATGCTTGGTAAGGTTGTTGTTGATCTGTTTATTTTATTTACCTTTTTTCCTCGTAACGAGGTGGCTTCTTTTACACTTAACCTGTTTTTTCTTCTTGACTTCACTTACTTCTTTCTTTGACATTTTAATTAAGCTTATGATTTTTTTTTTTTAATTATTATTACAGGTCTTTATTTTCAATCATCTTGTATTTGTTGTTTTCCAAGTTCTGTTTCAAGTATCTAATTTGAAGATAATACCATCTATAATTCGGTCTTCCTTTATTATTGGTGCTTTATATAAAAAATAGGAATTTTGTGCAAAAACTCATCCCATCCTATTTTGATGCATTACCCACCGTAACCTGGCTGCATGAACTAATAACAGTGAGGTTTGATAATATCAGACTCCCTATAGTTCGCAATGAGATAGATGACAACAAGAGGGTATTGGTAAGCTCTTTTCATATGTGTTTCTTGAAGTTCTGATACGAACTATAGTAGATTTTAGATATGCCCGAAAGCATTAGACATATGCTGTAATTATATTGGAACCAAATTGTTTATAGATATTAGATATATGCTGTAGATTTTAGACATATGCTGTAGATTTTAGATATACACGATACCATTAGAAGTTTTGGTTTAATACTTGCTTCTTGTGATCATGTGCTCCTAGTATAGGGTGGGCCTTGGAGCAACTAGTAAGGTTGTTGTTATGAAACCCTCTCTTGCACAACAGTGTAGGGTAAGGCTACATACATCATATTGCGAAGCGATCCGGTCCCTCTCCGGACCCTGCTCAAAGCGGGAACGCTATGTCAAGCGATGGGTACCCCCTATCGGACTTCAAGTTTTACCGTTTGATATAACCAACTTTCAGAACTTACCTTGTGATGTATTTAACTTACAAAAACTTACCTCTTTATGCACCCAACTCTTAAAGCTTTTTACATGGAAATATCTCCAACTTTTATGCCTTTTGAATCAAATATATATGCCCCTGATACATACAATAACAACGAATATCAAGTTGGATACATCTCCAAGCATGATGCACTGCTTATATACGAGTTAATCGGTTTCAGATTTGGATTGGAACTTTTGTACTTAGTAGTTAGTTGGTAACAAAATACAAATTATAAGAATGTTGTGTGGTGCTAATTGGTTCAGTATGTGTTAATGCTTGTGTTCGTATTTGTCGAGACAGGTATGAATCTTTGACAAAGTGACTCACTCTGCAACTTTCTTTGTCTAGTGAAGTCTTGTACATATATGCATTAACTTTACTTAGCATGGGAACTGAAGAGGTAACCTTTTTCCATCTACAAAGAATAAATTATTTTACTTGTTATTTGAGTTTTAGACCTATATTGCATAGCTTTTGGCATAAAGTTTGTATGTAATTTGTTGAGAATTGTTTGAGATTGTGGAGGATTAAAGCGGGTCAAATAAAAAGAACTTAGCTAAAAAGGGAATTGGCCAATAAAATAGCCTAGCAAAACGGGTTGAAATTTTTATTCAAAGATTTAAATTAATATTGAAATTATGTGGGTTTTGTTAGAAATAGAAAAAAAAATGTGTTTGTGGGTTAACCTAACCCACCTCCCCATTTCAATTTGTACGAATAATAAAATCCATTCCCCAATGTGCTTGACTCTCTATCTTGCCACCTCTAATATTACATATTGAACAATATTCTTGCATCAGAAGCAAGTTATAACCAGATGCTTTTCAGTGTTTTGTAATGGGTTAAAACATGCTTTAGTTGAAACGGTTCACTTTTTAGTAAGGGGCCCAGGGGCTGAGCTACAAATACTTTTTTCGCATTTTTGAATACTTTTTTGTTAGTAATTACTATTTTGATATTGTTTTGTAATAAGATTACACACAGTGATTTAAAAAGCACTTGCAGGTCAATCCAACCTAATCTAGATTGTTTTAAACCGGTGTATAGATCTATCCGTTAGTGACCCTCTAGTTGATGCCATATGTTAGGTTGTCGCAACGATCACGAAGTTGTACATTCCAACATCTTCCACTATTCACACGAGACATGCAAATTGAATAATGTCTAAACTTATAACCTTATATATGCATTGTTTCACAAGTAAATCGAATAATGTCTTAACTTATTCCATATTTATGCATTTTTGGACTTTGACAATAAAGGAAATGTCTTGCCTCGCATTTGAGAACATGGAATCCCTAAATTGCAATTGATCCTACGAGTTAGAACACTGCAATGGTCACAAATTTGTACTTTTTAACATGTTACATACCTGTGGTAGACCTGGCAAACATGGCCCAACATTATAAAACATGGCTCATTGTAATGGAACGTTTCAGACTGGGTTGCTATTTTTTTTCTCAACGGGTCGGTTCAGACTGGGTCAATACATTTTGTTTGCATCTTCTGAGCGGGTCAGAATGGGTTGCTATTTTTTTTCTCAATGGGGCAAAATGGGTTGTTAAACTTTTTTGATCTGGCTGATATGGTTATAAAGCTTCAAAGTTCAAACTTCAAACCCAATGAAGTTTTTAGCTACTTTCAGCAAAAGATACACTATTTAGAGCAATTAAATACTGTTCTCAGTGAAGGCAAAATAAGTTGCAGGTTCCGGAAATTACGTGCTGATTAATCGATCGAGATAATGATCTGCAACTTAAGTAGCAAACGAGATCAGATCCGTGCATCAAAGCTTTTCAGCAATGGCAGGTTTCAAAATCATGTAACAGAAGTTAATTACAACAAGCGAGATCATCGAGCTTTTTGTCTATGGCGGATTACAGAAATAATGTAACAGATGTTACAACAAATGAATATTATTCTCGACACATGAAATAAGTTGCAGGTTTCTAAAATTGGAGATTGATGATGAATCGAGATGATGATCAGCAACTTAAGTAACAAAATGAGACTTGATTTTGATCGGTGCTTCTCAGCTATGGCTGATTACATAAATTGACAGGCTAATAATGAATTGAGAAAACAATCGGTAACTTGACTAGTGAAGCGAGACTGGTCATCTGAAATTTACGAAAATTATCTTTTTTTTTTTAATATGGCCCATTTTGACCCGAACCTGTTTTGACTTGAACCCGTTACCCGAACCAAGATGATCTTTTTAATTTGGCCCGTCTTGACCCGGGCGTATTCTGACTGAACCTGTTTTGACCCACCACCTCGTCCGACCCGTCCATTTTGCCAGGTCTACCTGTGGTCTAAACTCATACCTGTTTTAAATTAGATCAAGGTGTGGCAAAAAGGTAATGGTGCAAATAGGTGAATATGTCTTTTCAATTCATAAGATCTAAAGTTCTAAATTGGTCTATTTAAAACGGGGTTAAAAAGTTTTTTTTTGATATTTTTTTAAAATAAAATCCCTGATGCGTTTTTTTGATTTTTTTCCACATAGAGATAGCCTATAACCTAAAGAATCACTATAAAAAAATTGAAGGAAAAAAAACTTTTTGACCCCGTTTTTAAAGAGTTTCGAAAGTTTTCCTAACTCGGAGGGTTTTCACCATAACCATCCCCTATATATATATATATACATATATATATATATATATATATATATATATTTCTGCCTAGTTTTTTTTTATTATTATTATTTTTTATTTTTTATCATTGATGTGTTTTTTAAAATCTCCATTTGTCCATTTATTCCAAGTTTCAAGTATATAATATGAAGATATAAATGAGAAAGAGCTTAAACTGTTGTACTTAATCGGATTTGACAAGCAAAATGTTGCTATGTTGGGTCTTCTAGTGAAGTCTTGTACATGTATGCTTAACTTTA
Source organism: Deinandra increscens subsp. villosa (assembly GCA_039602395.1). Classification (NCBI taxonomy): domain Eukaryota; kingdom Viridiplantae; phylum Streptophyta; class Magnoliopsida; order Asterales; family Asteraceae; genus Deinandra; species Deinandra increscens. The sequence continues at coordinate 23,951,014 of JBCNJP010000019.1, forward strand.
GGTTATGATCATAAGCTGTTTTGTTCACATAAAACCGAATGGGTCATGGGTCAAAGTTTGATGTCTGTCTATTCTGTGGTTAATAAAACCTTTCATAGTTTGAATTTTTCAATGGGAACAGCAAAGAAGGATCAATCGAATAAGATTTAGGGATTTTAGGATTTCTTTTGGATTTAGACTGCGATTCTCGATGGCTAGATTTTTGGAGTATAGAAAAATTGTTAAAATCGACGATTTAGACATCACTCCTTTCGCGTAAGTTGCAATTCGCGTAAGTTGCAAGTACATAGGAAGAAAGCATTCAAGAAAGCAACTTTAGTTGGTTTAGTTAGTCAATGGCAGCAAACTAGTTTTGATACTTCTTATTCATGACTTATGGTATTTAATTAGGTAAGTTCAAAGTTTGAAACTATTGTGCTGATTTATCAATAAAAGTAGTTCAACCCATAATTTGAAAAATCTAACCTTTTGACAAGTGAATACAATTCAGAATAAAGATCCAAGAATAATATATTGAACACTTTTACAAATTTCCATTTTGTATTTTTGAACCAATTTATAATTTGAAAGCTAAAAAAGAATCAATTTCAATTATACGATCCTAAAAATTCTAGCTTCGTTTTGATAATCCTTGATCAACCGTTACAGAAACGGTACCCGCAACCGCTATGTTCGATTCGATAAACACCTTGTTGTTCGAGATATTTCGTAGAACATAGTTTGGGAACACGTTACTTTCACTCGTCATCAACGTATACTGTACGAATTTTATGTGTCTCGGAAACAAAAGTATTTGGTTGAAGTCAACCGTCCACGAGGTGCCATTACCCGTTGTGGCACCTGTAGCGACAGTTGCCTTCAAGTTCATCCCGTTCACATTATTATTATTCACAACAACTTGATCGATATTGTTGAACGCGCCATTCCTCTGGTCGAGTTGAACAATATCAACCCCTTTATTTGATCCCGAAAACATGTTGTCGACGATGTTCACCCCTTTTACCGTCCCGTGAACCGACTTCAAAACAATAAAAGCGTCCCCGAGGAAAAAACAACCCGAAACATGAAGTTGAACCGGGTCTTCCGCGACAATCCCGGTGTAGTCAAAGTAAGAGTTAACGATTCTCGTTTGCGTAAGACCGGGTAACTTCAAGTACACTCCGGTGCCGCCGAAACCCGTAGCCTTATTATAACAATGTACCCCGGTAATAACATTGGCTTGGCCGGAAACCACGATCCCGGTGGCGGCCGAGAAAATGACGACATCGGTGACCGCATTGTCGTTTCCGGCTAAATTGATCGCGGTCCCCGAGAAATTCCGCTCGTGGGGATCGCCACCCGCGGTGATGTGTTGCCCGAGGAAGGAGTTGCGGATATAGGTCTCGTGACCGCCCTCGACCGAGATGCCGTTGGTCGTGAAATGGGTGATGTAACAGTTGTCGATGTTTGTTCTTAGAGCGTTGATCGCTCGAATTCCCCCTCCACGATAATTGCAGTCCAACATTATGTCTCTAAATGTTATGTACTCATAGTTGTATTCACTGTTTGTGGAAGAAGATGAGGATGATAAATCTATGAGATAACTATCTTTCGTGAAATTTTCAGATGCCCTCAATGTCCCACCTGATATCTATCCATAACATGTAAATACATTTTTTCAAATAGGTGAATAACATTTGATTTTTATTGTTTTATGCTGCTCCGATGTCGCATAATATCTTTAGTTTATTTAAGAGTTTATTTTATACACAAACATGCCGTGTAACATGACCTTTAAGTCTTAGATTTAGTCTTTTAAACGTTTTGTTTTAATTTCATATTTTTGTGTTTACATATTCTTTTTTTACTAGTTTTGTTTAAAGCCGATGCATGGTCTTTGTATTTACGTTTTTTTAAGTTGCGTTTTAACAATGCAAATGTTTTATATAACCGTGTTACCTTACGCAATGCGTCTACAAAATATTTTTATTATTGTTTTTTATGAATAAAAGCCAAAATATTTTTCTAAATTAATATAACATATTTCGTAAGAATTTAAAACGACATAAAAAGTTCGGTTCCGTTGGTAAAATTTTAAGTCCTAGCGGTCAAAGTAATGGTCAGAACGTGTCCAATTAAGTCGTGTGGAAATATTGTCATCTATTTTCAACAGTATTAACAATTTTCAACAGAACTTGCTTACCACGATATTTCCAACTCCGGCGACCGGAAACTTCATCGGCCGGTTAACCTTATAAATCCCACCTTCAAGACTTATTTGCACGCCTCCGTGGTTGGTGATCCCCTGCATCAACACCCCATCCCGCTCCTCGGCCACCGCATCCGCTATCGCATTCAGAATCGCGTCGGTGCTATCCGTTTTTCCCGTCGGGTCCGCCCCATACGAGGTTACCGTATACAACCGTGAACTCGACACCTATATTTAATTTAATCCCATTTATCAAATGATTCGGGACATTAAGTCGTTCACGAAATAAGAAAAGGGATAAAAATTAACACTACGCAGTAAAAAAAGAAAAAAAAACGGGAGGGACCAGGGCCTCTCCGGGTCCTATACTTACCGGATTCGTACGAGAAAGTGATGACTTGAGGTCTTGAAGTTTTCGTATTTGTGTGTCGTAATCGTGGGATCGATCGGGGATCGAAGGATGAGGTAGAAAGGAAGATGCAATGTAGACATGGTTAATTAGGATGAAGAAAGTGGCAAGAGGTAGTAGGTTCATGGGAATGAACCAAATGGGAAACATTGGTGTTAATTCTTGTGTGTTGTTTGTTTGATTTAAGAGATGGAACCTATTAATCAGGTCATATATATACATGCAGACTTATATATATATGGTGTATGTATGTACGCGTGTGCATATGTTTAATGATGTCAGGAGATAAAGATTTGGACATGGAAAGAGTGAGGGCTAACTAAGATGTCAATCTTATTTGGAAATGGTTCATGCTGATGACGCCCATATATAGATATTTCAAATACACGTATAGTATATACGTATAGTATAAGAGGAGGATAAAATGAAAACCTCTTTGAGTTTGGAAAATCGTGAAAACCAAGTTAAAAAATTCATCTTTTGTTCCGATTTTTTTTATGGTGACTATTTAAGTTAAAAAAAACCCTCTTTATACAAAAAAAGTAAAAAAAACGCCTATTTTTTTTTAAAAAAAATATTTTATAACCGATGTTACATATGTAATAGGGTAATGTTACATATGTAACATCAGTTATAAAATATATATATTTTTTGAAATTTACTAGGCGTTTTTTTTTTTACTTTTAAGACATTATAAATGAGAGGTCTTGGGTTCAAATCCCACTTGTAACAAAAATTAATAAATAGGGGTTACATGTTGGGCCAAAGGGTTTCCTCATCTATGGTTAGTTTCCTTCTGATGGGGATTGGAGATGATCGGGTGGGTGAGTAATGTCCCCCGTCAGTGATCCAAATTTGCCGTTAAAAAAAAAATTGACAAAATTTTATTATTTGTATCTTTAATACTATATAAATAGACAAAATTTCATGGACATTTCTATATTTTGTATCTATTTTAGAAATATGTTGTATATAGTTTTTTTTCTCCCTTCAAAATGAATATATACACATATCCAAATGTATATGGACATGTGCATATATATATTTTCTTTTGAAAAATATATGGGAGATAAACTTAAGAAATAGTAAAAATATAGATATATACCATTATATTTTTAGCTTTGTTTATTTCATTAAAGTGGTATAATTAATGATCTAGGGAATTGAATTAATGGTTAAGATCTCCTTCGGATTTAATTCGGATTTAGACTAAGTGTAGTGGATAAGGCCCTAAATGTGACGTTATCCGCCATGTGGACGATGACTGGACAAGGGGCTTTATGGGGCTTTATAGTGTAGTGGATAAAGCCCTCATAACGCCCCACATACCTCCCCCTTTCAGCGTTATCTCCCTCACGCCCCTCTCGAATTTTAGCTTCATAACGCCCCTGCGTAGTGGGGCGGGGCGTTATCAGGGGCGTTATGGGTTCTTTTTTTGACCCATAACGCCCCATTACGGGTAGCCTTAAAGAAAAAAAAAATTAAGCTTGAAAAGAGTCGGAGGGTATAATTGGTATTAGCATACAATTGTTGACTTTTAATTACAAGTTCTTCTAATTTTTTGTAAACGTATGTAACTTTTTTGTATGGCATCATTTAAAAAAATACATTATAAAATCAAGAATTTTATCTTTTTTAATTCGAGTATAATATTGCTATACTTTTTTTTAAAAAATATGTTTTTTAAACTCTTTTATATGTCCTCGTATACCTTAGGTGATTAGGAAATATAGCTTGCGCGGTTAGGAAATACAATTTGCGAGATTATTAAATATAGCTTGCGTGATTATCATCAAACACACGCATACAATTTTACCCTTACTTCGTACCTTCGTATAGAAAAAAGCCTTTATACCATAACTTCCTCCTATGTATATATATATATAATATATATTTGAAAACAACATGCCTATATATATGTATATATACTGCATTGTGGACTTTGAATGTGAAAGAAGGAAACTTTTGTGCATTATATGCCTTTAGCATTTGGCATCTCAAGTCATAGTCGGATATGAGAAGAAATTACTACTAGAAGTTTTATCTTCTAACTATAAGAACACATTTTAAAAAAAAAATTGTAACACGGAATATTACTGTAAATGGCACAATGTTATAGTCCAACAACATTGTGTAGCTAGTGTTATAACTAATGTTTTAAAATCAAACTGGAGTGGTCAAACCTTGAACCGTTGATAATCCAGTATAGTCGTTAAGTTACAAGCTACTGGACGAGACACAAATAAACTGGTCGGTTTCGAGTGGAACGGTGAAAACCACTGCAAAAAATGGTTAAAAAAAATATTACGAAAAATTATAATGTTTTGTTATTGACCAACTTGTTGCTTTAAGTTTGATGAGGATGAAGGATGATGGGAATTTTGAAATGTGTAAAGGCATCCTGACTTGTAACGAACAGCATGTTTGTGTGTTACGAAAACCAAAATTAGTGAAAAAGGTTTGTTTGTATTAACAGTATGTTTTTCGGTTGATTCATGATGAGGTTGTTTGTTGGTTTGGTTATGAATGATGCCTTTCTTCCAACGCCATCAATACCTTCATCCTTACGCCACCAGGTTTAATCAAAGCTAACCTTTTTTTTCTTCTTTTTAATTTTTGAATTTATTAATTTGCTTTACATACATTTGTCATGTAGCTTGCTATACTTTATGTACATTTGCTTTTTTCCATTGGAAAATTGGAAATAAATAATCCCAAGTTTTCATGTTTGGCCGGTAATAATCCCAACTTTTAAAATAGCTCCCAGTGGTCCCAACTTTCACTATATTTACCTGTAATGGTTTCATCGTTAAAATCACTAACTCCGTTAACTCCTTTGATGATGTGCATGCCACGTAGGTTAATAGGGGATTTCGAAATTATATAAAAAAAAAATTCCAAGTCATGTGCCACGTAAACAAGGGAGTTAACAGTGTTAGTGATTTTAATGATGGGACCATTACAGGTAAATATGGTGAAACTTGGGACCACTGGAAGCTATTTTAAAAGTTGGGATTATTGCCGGCCAAACATAAAAACTTGGGATTATTTATTTCCAATTTTCCTTTTCCATTTAGTCAAAACCCGATTCATTTTTAATTTTCGTGTGATTTAGGTTTTCGATCCACTAAATCATCGAAGAATTTTGGGTTACTCCATTTGTCACAATTCACATTTATACTAATTATTATGCTTTATATTTAAATTATTATAAACATTTAATTGGTTGATTATTAAATGAAAAAAATAAAAATAATAATAAATTATTTTGGTAGATCGTGTGTCGCGATGGGTGTGGCCCAATATGGCTGTCACCCGCGACTGGGTTCAACACCAGAAACGAGTTATTTTTTTCAACAAATCGGGTTATGCGCTACATTTTCGATCTTTTTTTTCATTAAATCAATAAGGTTTGTATCCCCAATATATCTATAGACCCTATCTTGACCAAACAATTCCCAGTTTGAATCAAACTGGATTAGATCAAAGTTATTTGCTAACTCAATCTCATTCATTTAAATTTCAAATCAATCAACTTGGAAAACCCGAAATTGATCTCTAATTCTCACTCCTATATATATTTCGGTTCCTTCTGGATCATTCCCCTCTATCAATTGCTGTAAATCGTGAAGAACACAAGAAACCCCAATTACTAGAGCTTGGAACTTGCGTCTTTGATTTTGGGCTCAATTCTCAAGCTTTTCGAGTGATCTTTTTTTTCAAACCTGTTAGTTTTTCTTCCTCTACAAAAGTTCTCAACCAATTTCTGTTTTTAACGGCTAATTTGACGAATAAATTTTAGTTTTCATAATGAATTTGAGGATTTTAGGACTTCTCACTAGTACAAAAAGGCCATTTATGACGCGCATTTGCACGTCAAGGAAGCACCCCCATCATAAAGAGAGATGACGCACATTTTGTGTGCATCTGCTTTATAACGCGCATAAATACACATCATAAACACGCATCAAGGTAGCCCCATAAATCTACTTATGACACGTATTTTTTGTGTAATGGGTTTAATTTTTTTTTTTAAATATTTTTTTTTGTATAATAAAAAATTCCCACATTAAATGACAATTAACCTCGTAATAAAATAACCATCTAGCAAAATAATCCATTATTTATATAGGAACATTATAAAGTTAACATGACATAATTCTTTCTACTTCAATAAAAGAAAATTAATTATCTTCTGTATAATCTGACATAATAACACCTTCTCACTATGCAGGACAACATGCCCAAAGGTAACAATGATGGTTTCCATCATAGGTTGAGGCTGACGACCAGCAGCTAAAACTTCAGTTGCTTTAACAAGCTTATCTTTAAATAGCAGCACCAATTTACACTAAATTTTGCCCTGCAATACGACGAAACACAATTAGTAAACCAGTAAAAGATCATCAAGTGGTAATGTGGTATACATGATAAATGGTGAAAGCTCACCATTTTATGCCGCCTCAAATCGTCCAAAATAAAGCAAGCAAACTGACAAGAGATATGCAAAATAAACGATGACACAAATTTCATACATTAGATATTGGAAGAGCCCATCATGACCATCCAGGTTTGGTAAAGAACTCCAATTCTTCTTGCTAAAGAAAACCGAACACAAAAGTCAGAATCTTCTTGCAAGATAAACTACGACATAAATCCCTAACTGTTGTCTAATAACTTACCTTCTTACTCTCGTTTGGTTTAGCGACGAGACAAGGGTGCAGACCTGCATGGTCTTTAATAAATTAACGACGACACTGGTTGTCCTCTTGTGCTCATTGTTCAAAAACATCAAGTAAACACAAAAGCCAAACTTTTATCACTTGTGTTCATAGAGAGGGGTTATTGTAAGAAGTTTGGTTTGGGTAAGAAGGATAAAAAGAAATCATAACCATTAGATCTTCAATTAAATAAAGATTTATGGCCCAAAGTTTTTTCATTGTAGAATTAGAGAGAAAAAGGGTATTTTGACTTTTTATCAAGTTCCCTCCATTGTTTAAGGTTTATTGGATTTTATTAATCCAAGTTATTGCCAGTTGGCCAATATTAATCCCAATTTTAAAAATGGCCCACATTAAGGCTATCCGTAGTAGTTTGGGAGTGAAGTGGGGGGTTATGCGCTATGTGGCAGATGAGTCAGCATAAGGGGGTTATAAGGAAAATGGGTGAAATGGTCTTTTTTTGGGGGGGGGGGGGGGGGGGGGGGGGGTTTATATGGTATTTTAAAAAAAAAAGTAACCAATTGAAAAAAAGCTGGAAAAATCAAGAGAGGAGGGGGGGGGGAGGCGTTATGTACATAGCGCCAGGAGGGATTTGGGACAAGATGGCGCCAGGAGGGGTGGGAGAAGGGCGCTATGTTGGCGCCCCCCATAGAGCCCCATTACGGATAGCCCAATCCTAATTATAAAATTGTTAGATTTCATTGAACCCCCTTTACATTTTTCTTAACTCCATTTGAGATTTTACTCAAAAAATTCCAAATGGGGTCCAATGAAATCAAACACCTTAATCATTGGGATTAATGTGAATCATTTTTAAATTGGGATTAATATTGACCAATTGATGATAATTTGGATTAATAAATTCCAATAACCTATTTTTTAAACCTTAATAACTCTTAGATACGACATTAATTTTTAAAAAAAAATTACACTATAAAAACGAGCGTTTTTTATCTTTAAAACGCATACAATGTTGTTATATATAAAATAAAATAAAATAAATTTACTCTTTCGATTATATTAAAATGTTCAAATCATTGTGTCATATTGTGTCAAAATGCTCAGATCATTGTGTTTTATTGTGTCAAAATATTCAGATCATTGTGTTTTATTGTGTCAAAATATTCAGAACATTGTGTTATATTGTCTCAAAAATCAAAAGAGTGATTTTTTTTTAAAATTTCATATATAGCAACACTATACGTTTTTTTAAGATTAAAAAATGCTTGTTTTTATGGTGTAATTTTTTTTTAAAACGGTTTTAGAGGTTAGTGTTACAAGTTTTATCTGATTATTTAAACTAAAATTATCTAAAAAGTGTAAAAATTGATTTTTGTTTGTGAAAGATGTAAACTTTACATAAAAAAAACTAGATTGCAAACAAAAACTAAAAGATATGATCACACCTAGGGTTCAGGTTTACAAAATCCAAAATTGTTCTTAATTGTTTAACTAGAACATCTTTAAGGGAGACGGTGCAAAGGAATAACTTGTTATAACCCGAGTTCTAACTTAAGTGGTTATAACGTGCGAGTTAACGGATTAATTCACAATTAAGGGTTGTGACGTGTGGATCTTTTACATACACTAAACCAGATTCGATTTACCAACTAAACCGATCCTCAGATACATAAACAAACAATAATAATTAGGAAATTGAAAGAACCCTACACCTAGGATTGATCACGAAATATTTAGCCAATTATAATAACAAACAAATCATATACCGCCACTATATAATTGTTCATTAAAAGCAACCAACTAAAATATTTTTCTAAACTAAAATAAAAAGAAATAAAGTTTAAAGACCTCTTGGTGAAACGATCATGTAAAACACACACAATTAGCTTCAATGTTTTAGAAACCGGATTAACCCGGCCGGTTCAACCGGGATCCGGTGGGTCTTCCGGTTCGATTATAACCGGTTTTTAGCAATACTGAGTTAGAAAGTGAACCGCAGGGTTTTTCGGTTCAACCGAGTAAAAACCCGGACCCGGAACCGGATTGAACCGGGTTTGGTTTTTTTTTTTAACTTTTTTATTTGTTTTTAGTTTCTTTAAATTTTTTATTTTAAATTAATCTAAAGAAAATGCAGGAAAGACGTTACAAAAAAGTAGGGTTACATTCACGGTTCACGTTCCACTGAAAATCAAAAAGGCGCTACAAAAAATACCATCAAATTTGAATTTACCGAACCAAACTTTTTTTATTGATAATCATCAATTTAGTAATTTAGTTCAAGCTATTTCCTTGAGACATATCACGTTTTATGCATGAAACTATTTTTTTTTTATCAACAAGCATACTCATCATTCTACACATCTTTTACTCTTAAAGGTATTTAACATGCTACTTTTGTTCCCCAAGATTTAAACCTCAATCATTAAATTGAGGAATACCATTTAAGGAATACCGGATGAGAGTTGGAGCTAAGTGGTAAGTGCTATTTATCACAAATTCACCACCAAAAGGTTATAGATTTAAACAATAATATTAGCAATTGTTATTAAAAAAGTAAAATTAGTTGATGGAAACATTCTTATTGCGAGTCTATGAACCTATAATAACTTCCCAACCCAACACACGGAAAAGGTCCATTTTATCTCACGTGAAATCTAGCCCAATACAAAAAAGGCCCATCTCTATCTCTCACGTGAAACCTAGTGTTACTAAATTATTATTATCAACTTACCTTCAATATAACCATTTGATGAGAATGTCCTTCACATCAAGTTTAAGAGGATTAAATTCTATCGTTTTCGTTTATGGAACTTTAGTAAGGTAAAAATAAGTTCTGGTTCACAGGTTAAAACAAGCCATTTTTGAGAGAAAATTATCAAAGAGGGTTCCCCCACTTTGTTTATTTTTGTAGTGACTACTGCAAAACGAACTTAGATAGTGAAGGAGACAATAATGGCGATGGACCGATGATGGTGATGACGATGAGAAAGTGGTGGCTATAATATATTATAATTGTTGGAACTTTGGGTAGAAGTTGTGAATGAGAGAAGTGGAGAGTATTCTACATTAGTGGGAATGCAAACTTTGGAGTGGTTTATAAGAGATAGAGAACTATCATAATTAACTTCTTGTGTCGACCATGCAACATGTACCACACTGTGCACGTTTTTATTAAGAAAACTGCAATAGATCGCCAACAGTATTCACACCAAGGTCAGTCTGCAAGGAGCTCCCAAGCTTCCCGCCAAGCTGCTCCCATGCCCTTTTAAGGAGAATCTATTCACATGACCTTTTAAAGTAGCCATAACACAGACTACTCACAATAATATATTTACATAACAATCAAATGGTTTTAAATGAAAAATCATTGTTTTTTTTTTACCTTTATTGCAGGTTTATTTCGGACCCAAAGCATAAATAGTTTTGAATGAAATAGAAAGTCAACTATATTACAGATTCAGTTCTGGTTTACCAAGATAGTCAGTTTAAAAATTCAAACAACACGTGTATTAGAGTTCAAAACTCAATTGTTATCCTATTAAACAAATTCTTCAGGATGCCATTTACCACAAATTTATAAGTGAAAAGATTTTTTTAGCTATAAATGGACTTGTCAACCCACCCATTTGACCCATGCAGATTTTCAAACCCATTAACTCCTAGCACAATCAATAAATGTAACACAAACAAAAAATAAATGTAACACCAATAGTTTGTATACTATCATTGTTAAGTGCAAGGGTCAAATGAACATACCTCCGATCCAGATTGAAGTTGCATAAAGTACCAATTTGGAAGTCTAAATGATAAATTGCATATTTATAAAACAAAAATGTTAAAGAACATAAACCATAAACATGAAAATGAATATACCTCCAATCCAGATTCAACTCATGACAGAAAGGTCCAAGAAATCATCCATCTTTGGCCTATTACCTTGCAGCCTTTAGACAACCCCTTGCACCACACTCGGCACAAGAATTGAAGGCTCCACATTTTCTGGGCTGAAAAAGCTCAAAGAAACACCAAAAATAAAACAACCAAATAAGCCACATATGCATGTAATCATGTACATTAAGAAAACAACATATTTATTTTTTCATTTAGGCTTAAAAAGATATATAGCAGATACAAATTGATTAGCATTCTTTCATGAGTCAGTATGCTCTAATGATAAAGATTCTTTTCAAAATGTAAGTTGATAATAATAATTTAGTAATCCGAATGTTATAGTAGTAGTGCTAACAGGAATGATGAAAAACCAAACCAAAACCCTAACTATTAACAAATAAGTGAATCGGATAGACAGGGGCAGTTGGAGAGAGAGAGAGAGAGAGTAAAAGGAAACCTTGAACGTAGAAGCAATCCATGTCGACGTGAGCAATGATCCTGGAATCAGACGTCTCTGGTCGCGCCACCTGCATCTCTCTCCCTTCGTTTTTTCCCTCCAATTTCAAGTTTCAGAAAGGGTTTCCCTTTCTTTCTTTATAGAACGGAGAGAAAAATGACTCTCCTGTGTATTTCGGCTAACCTTTGTGTGTAGATAGTTGGGGAGAGAAAAGTGTATATTTTGACCTTCATAGAATCCGTAGCCATACGGGATGTATAAAAAAAGACAATATAATCAGACATAAAATTTAATGTTATACGGCCTCGTATAGTCTAATAAACCCTCGTATTGGAGGTAATACATCTCGTATTGGTCAATACACCCCCGTATTGAGGGTTGTCTTTTTCCTATATACCCCGTATAGCCCAATACGGGACGTATAGAGTGTTGAATTTGATTATAGGGGTGTCTAGTTAGGATGACCATTTTTCAATTTCATATCTCGTATTTCAACGCACAGGCTACATAATGTACAACTTTCTATCCGATAAAAAAATTGTCCGATATGACACACGGTCTCGTGCCGTGTTTGGACATTTTGCCCACCCTAAGACGAAGGTTAGGAATGAGAATGGGGTTTTTATCTTACTTAAGTGGGAATGAATTTAGGCTATTGAATAATAAATTGATGGATGACATAGAGTAATATATCAAGTGGAGAAATTAGAGAATGGAGTTATAAAATAGAGACAAAATTTTGTTAAGTTTTCTCAAGTTACTATGCCATAGGGTGGTTTGTTTTTTTAACTTTTATAACGTCTTTTCTATTTTTGCTGGTAGCGATAAACCACATGCTCTTACAAGTGTTTTCCTCCCATTTGAGCATTTGTATGTATGTTGATGGTATAATTAAGTAATCATAGGTTTAAAAGAAGATTAGTGAAGAGATATAGATGATTTTTAGTTAATAAGATACTAGTTTTTTTTGTGTGTGTATGTGTTTTTTTTGTTGTGCTAGTATAACGTAATCAGTGTAACGCTTTAATGATATGATGTTACTGTGTAAGAAAAATGGTGTATTGGTTTTCATTTATATATTTTTAGTTAGAGTTACTAACAACAGAAATGTTATAGGCATAAAAGAACATGAGGCATGGAAGTCATTTGGAACTTTGCCATCTCTTTGGGTTTCGTGTGATCGTATCCTTTTGGATTTTCTTATGGAAGTTGTTGTGTATGAATCTCAAATTTGACTGCTAGTCAACTATTTGGACGATAGGAGACATGTTAAGCATTTATGAAGGGCTGTATGTGTAATTCTTTTACACATGTGTACAAGTTGCAGCTTTCTGGGTCAAGATTTAAAAGATGAGGGGCTTATATTGTAACTTTCGTAGTTTGGTTGTTAAGAGCCGTTAGAGGATATAAGCTCGCGATTAGGAGAGTAATCAGTTAGTTTTTCCGATTTCTTCATTTTGTAGAAAAATTGATTTCTGCTTCTTGATTCTCTGAATAAACGATAGTTGATTCTTCTTGAATTTGTGTTCAATTTCGATTCCAGTTTACAACAATTGGTATCAGAGCTTCGTTAGGGCTCCGATGAAGATCGCAATTTGATTGTTCCGCATTTGATCGTTGCGATGACAGGATCGAAATTCACAATTGAGAAGTTCGATGGCAAGAACGACTTTGGGCTTTGGAGAGTGAAGATGCGAGCGCTGTTGGTGTATCAAGGGTTGGCCGACGCATTATCTGAGAGACCTGACGGAATTGAAGATGATGATTGGTACGAGATGCTCGCAAAGGCACATAGTGCTATCCTTCTAAGTCTGGGTGATAAAGTCTTGCGAGAAGTGTCAAGAGAGGAGACAGCGGCTGCAATTTGGTTAAAGCTGGAATCCCTGTATATGACAAAAAGTTTGGCAAATCGGTTGTATCTAAAGAAGAAGCTCTACACATTTTCAATGGATTCAGGTAAGACCTTAGATGAACACTCAGATGAGTTTAATAAACTCATTATAGGTCTTGAAAACATAGATATAAAAGTAGAGGATGAATATCAGGCGATATTGTTCTTAACTTCTTTACCAAGTTCATATGATCACTTTGTTGAGACACTGATGTATGGTAGAGAAGAGTTGTCTATGGAAGATGTTATGGCTGCTCTTAATTCCAGAGAATTGAAGAGGAAAATTGATCCAAAAGAAGAAAGCAATGAAGGCTTACTGGTTAGAGGAAGAGAGGATCAAAGAGGGTTCAAAAAGAAGGGAAACTCAAGATCCAAATCCAGGAGTCATAAAGTTCTGAAGTGCTTTGTGTGTGGGTCAGAGAAACATCTGAAAAGGGAATGTCCTGAGTGGAAAAGGAAGAAGGGTAACTACAAGGGAATAAGTCAGAAAACTAGCTCTACACAAAATGAACAAGATGACATATCTGAGGGCTATGAGAGCTCAGATGTGTTGATGGTCTATAATGACTCATTGAGTGATGGATGGGTCATGGATAGTGGCTGCTCTTTCCATATGACCCCAAATAAGGAGTACTTTCACAAATTAAAGGTGGAGGATCTTGGTACAATTAAACTGGGAGATCACAGGCCATGCAGGGTAACAGGTAAAGGCACTGTCTCATTGAAGATGCAAAGTGGGTATGTTATGGATCTGCAAGATGTGAGGTATGTTCCTGGTCTTAAGAGAAACCTATTATCTTTAGGTACATTAGAGAAAAGTGGTTATAGTGTAAGCCTAAAAGATGGTAAAGCTAAGGTTGTAAGGGGGTCTATGGTAGTTCTAACAGGTACTAGAAAGGATAATAACATTTACTTGCTAGATGGTAGTGTTGTTGTTGATTCTGTGTCCATGGCAACTGAAGAGGGTAGTAAATTTGCTTTGTTGTGGCATAAGAGATTAGGCCACATAAGTAGCCAAGGTTTGTCTGAGTTACATAGGCAGAAGTTAATAGGAACTCTTGACAGTTGTGAGATACCTTTTTGTGAGCATTGTATAATGGGTAAACATAAAAGGGTTAAATTCCAAACAGGAAAACATGGTACTGCAGATATACTTGATTATATACATTCTGACCTGTGGGGGCCAGCTAGGACTGAATCATTAGGAGGATCTAGGTATTTCATGACTTTTATTGATGATCATTCAAGAAGGGTGTGGTTATATGTTCTTAGGCATAAGAATGAAGCATTTAAGACCTTCAAAGAATGGAAAACCTTAGTAGAAAATCAGACTGGTAAAAGTATTAAGAAGCTGAGGACTGATAATGGGTTGGAGTATTGTAATCATGAATTCAATGATTACTGTAAGTCTAATGGTATAGCTAGGCACTTGACTATTCCAGGAACCCCTCAGCAAAATGGACTTGCTGAGAGGATGAATAGGACCTTGCTAGAGAGAGTTAGATGTATGTTGAATGCTGCTGGGATGCCAAAGAAATTTTGGGCTGAAGCAGCAAGTACTGCTGCATATTTGATTAATAGGTCACCCTCTAGAGCTATTAGGAATAAAACTCCTATGGAAATGTGGTCAGGGGAAAAACCAGAATATGATGAACTTAGGATTTTTGGATCTCTGTGCTATGCTCATGTTAGTCAAGGCAAGTTAGAGCCTAGAGCATACAAATGCATATTTCTTGGTTATCCTAATGGAGTGAAAGGATTTAGAGTATGGAGAGTGGAGGATGAAAGTCCTAAAGTCATAGTGAGTAGGAGTGTCATCTTTAAGGAGGATGTGATGTATAAGGATGTGTTTAATAAAACACAGGTAGAACATGAGGATGATTCTGTTAGGAGGTATACTGTATCCAACAGAGGTGATAAGGGAGTTGAACCTGAGGTGGAGTCCTTAGGTGGTTCTAGTAGTGAATCAAGAGGAGAGAGTAGCAAGTCTAATATGCAGCCTTATTCTATAGCTCAGGACAGGTCTAGGAGAAATATAGTAAAGCCTATAAGATATAGGGATGATGAAGATATAACTGCTGTTGCATTTGCTGCAGCAGAAGAGGAAAGTCTTTTTGAGCCTATTTCCTATAGTGAGGCTATTAGTTCTGATGATAGGAATAAGTGGATGGAAGCTATGGATGAGGAAATGGAGTCACTAAGTAAGAATAAGACTTGGAGGTTGGTGGATAGACCTATAGGACAGAAACCTGTGGCTTGTAAATGGTTGTTTAAATTGAAAGAGGGTCTTAATGAGAGTGATCCTCCTAGATACAAAGCTAGGTTAGTGGCTAAGGGATTCACTCAGAAACCAGGGGTAGATTATAATGAGATATACTCTCCTGTTGTTAAGCATACCTCAATAAGGGTAATACTGTCTTTAACTGCCTTATATGATCTAGAGTTAGAACAATTAGATGTGAAAACTGCTTTCTTCCATGGTAACTTAGAAGAAACCATATACATGGATCAGCCTGAAGGGTTTGAAGTTAAAGGGCAAGAAGATAAGGTTTGCTTACTTCAAAGGTCATTGTATGGGTTGAAACAATCACCAAGGCAATGGTATAAAAGATTTGATGATTATGTGGTGTCTAAAGGTTTCAACAGGAGTTCTTATGATAGTTGTGTCTATTATAGGGACTATGGTAGTGACTGCTTAGTGTTCTTACTTCTTTATGTAGATGACATGTTGATTGCATGTAGGGATCAAAGTGTCATTAATGATACTAAAAGATTGTTAATGATGGAATTTGAAATGAAGGAGTTAGGAAAGGCTAAGAAGATACTTGGAATGGAGATTAGTAGGGACAGAGAGAGAAGGGTGATTAAGCTTTCTCAGTCTAATTACATCAGGAAAGTATTGTTTAACTATAGGATGGATGATTGTAAGGTTGTGAAAACTCCTTTAGGGCCACATTTCAAACTGTCTGCTGGTGACTCTGCTAAGAGTGATAGTGAAATCAGGTATATGGAGAGAGTTCCATATGCTAATGCTGTGGGTAGTTTGATGTATCTTCTTGTTTGTACTAGGCCTGATTTAGGATATTCTGTTAGTCTAGTTAGTAGATATATCTCTAGACCAGGTAAACTTCACTGGGATGCAGTAAAGTGGATTCTGAGATATCTCTCAGGAACTAGAACTCAAGGTCTGGTTTTTGGAGCTAAAACTGAAGACACTGATCAGGTTATTGGGTATGTGGATTCTGACTTTGCAAAAGATTTGGATAGGGGAAGGTCTATCACAGGGTATTTGTTCAAAGTTGGGGGAAGTCTTGTTAGTTGGAAGGCTCAGCTTCAACCTGTTGTTGCTTTGAGCACAACTGAAGCTGAGTACATTGCCTTAACAGAAGGAGTAAAGGAGTCACTGTGGTTGAGCAGGTTTATTGCAGAGCTAGGAGTGAAGGTGAGTAGAACTGTGGTGTTTTGTGACAGCCAAAGTGCTGTTCATTTGTCTAAGAATAGTGGCTATCATGATAAAACAAAACATGTTCTTGTAAAATGGCACTTTGTTAGGGATGTTGTTAATTCAAAGGAGGTGTTTGTGGAAAAGGTTCACACTGATTTGAATCCAGCTGATATGCTAACAAAGGTATTGCCGGGAAGGAAGTTTGATTACTGCATAAGTGCAGTTGGCTTAGGATAATTAGTAAGAAAAGGTTTTCTTATGATTGTAGTGATTGAGATCTCAACACAATAGAGTATTCAAATCCTGTGGGGTCAATGTTGCTCGTTGCTAATGTTGGGAGGTCATGGATACAATTATAAGTTTTTCCTTATTGATAAATTTGAGTTCAAGGTGGAGAATGTTGTGTATGAATCTCAAATTTGACTGCTAGTCAACTATTTGGACGATAGGAGACATGTTAAGCATTTATGAAGGGCTGTATGTGTAATTCTTTTACACATGTGTACAAGTTGCAGCTTTCTGGGTCAAGATTTAAAAGATGAGGGGCTTATATTGTAACTTTCGTAGTTTGGTTGTTAAGAGCCGTTAGAGGATATAAGCTCGCGATTAGGAGAGTAATCAGTTAGTTTTTCCGATTTCTTCATTTTGTAGAAAAATTGATTTCTGCTTCTTGATTCTCTGAATAAACGATAGTTGATTCTTCTTGAATTTGTGTTCAATTTCGATTCCAGTTTACAACAGAAGTTTTAAATTTGAAACCATGTTAAGTCATATCATATTAGGTTGAATGTCTTTTGATGTTTCTACAAATATATTAGTAAAAAGTATGTCCATCAAATGAAATTGATTTTGTTAATCGGACTTGTTATTTGAGCCGGTGCACGCTTGGAAATGTCTTATGAGCATCTTATAAATATTTTAATCTTTGGGCCTTAACGTTCAATACGTTATTCGGATCTTGACATATGGTTACTTTATAACATTAGACTTATTAAAAATGTCAACGCTACAACACGAACTGCACAAAACAGGTTGCGATCCACCTGTATCTCTCATTTTTCAATAATACACTTCGTAAAACGCCAAAACGGTCCGACTCCACCGCAAGCACATGTTGATCCACTTGTACACAAATATATATATATATATATATATATATATATATATATATATATATATATATATATATAGGGTTAGGTTCAAATGAAAATTTTTTATTTTGAGAACTTTTGAGAACTAAATCTCCACCACTAATTTCAGTTGGGGACCACTATAATTCGTGAGGTGGTTTTCCATATATATAAACTAGTGGCTGAGATTAGTTCTTTTTAGTTCTCAAACCCATTTGGTTCTCAAATGATCATCTCCCTATATATGTATATATATATAGTGGGAGGATCATTTGAGAACCAAATGGTTTTGAGAACTTTTGAGAACCATTCTCAGCCACAAATTATATATAAGAAAATCTCCCCCATGAATTTGAATGCTTCCCCCCTGAAAATTAGTGGCTCAGAATGGTTCTTAAAAGTTCTTAAATAAAAAAGTTCTCATTTGAACCTAACCCTATATATATATAGTTAAAATTGAACAATAGAACCATTAATTATATTATATCACGCAGAACACAAGGATCCTCTTGAAATCACCATGGTTATGGTCAATGTTTTAAAAACCGGTTTTTTAGTTGAACCGGAAAACCTTCCGGGCCGGTTCGACCTGTCGGACCGGTTAGACCGGCCGGTTGAACCGGTTAGGGGATATATATATATATATATTTTTATAAAAATGTTAATAAACTTGTACACCCGAACAAAAATAGTTAAAATACAAATATAATCCACTCAAAAATAATACTAAATAGGTATTTCCTAAAAAAATATATGTTTTAAACTTTAAAAAATAATAAAAAATAACAACAAAATTCAAAAAAAAAATTAAAAAAAAAATAGTCAGAAAACCGGTTGAACCGGACTGGTTGAACCGGAAAAAACCGGAAAACCTCCCCGTTCGAAACGGTTCGGCTATGTCCAAAAAACCGGGGATTAAAAAACCGATATGAGGACCGGTTGACGATTGGACCAGTTGAACCGGTTTTTAAAACATTGGTTATGGTGAATGGGTTGACCAAAAATAAAAAAAGAGAAATGGTTAACCAAATTAAAGTCTTAACATCCATCCTAGAGACCTTGTGTGTTACAACGACAAATGTTGGAGCATATTTGCAATTTTTAAACTTCAAATACGATAGGTGAAATCCATTTGAACGTTAGGACCGTTGTATTTTTTTTTAGTATACACAACCAGTCAAATCAAACCAGAAAAACTCGCGCCAGTTGTTGTATCTTTCGTGCCGAATGTTGTACTTTTCACGCCACAAGAAAAATGTTTAGAAATTATATATATATTTTTTTTAACTTAATATACACGCGCTATATTTTTTTACTCACGCTATTTTTTTAAATTTTCGCGCTTGATAGACACGTTGATCCTGTGGGACCCATATACGGTCATAGTGTGTCAGTTTTTCTCTTTTCGTGCTCACTACTCGCGCTATTATGAAAATTTGGCGTTGAAATTAGAGTTAATGGCTATTTTCATAAAACGGCGGGTCAAGGGCCAATATGATTATAGGGGAGTGTTGCAGGGCTATTCTGGTGATTTTCTCTCACAACTCTCCCTTTGCGACTAGATCTCTAGATCTCTTAACACCCCGCCATCACAGCTCCGGAGATCTCAACTATCCACCTCACTGCTGGATATCTCTCACCTTCGTTCGATTTCTCCCACAAATTCGCTTTGGGGGAATCTATAGGGTTTTGTCAGATTTATGTTAAAGTTTTGGTTACTTTTGGGGGTTTGTCAGATTTTATAGGGTTTGTCAGATTTATGTTGAGAAATGGAAGACATTTCGAAGGGATTTGATGTTCCGGCGAAAGCTCCGTCGGAGGAGGATATAAGGAAGTGGCGAGCCGCCGTCGCTCTTGTAAAAAACAACCCTCGCAAAGGGAAATCTGTTCACGAGCGCCCTCCTCGCAAAATACAGGTAATCATACTCTTCATTAAATTTCTGAAAGCACACTGGCATTTATATATAGATTCTCTTCTTACTATGTAATTCATCAATTCTGTTAAATATATGATTTTTTTTTCTTTTGAATTTGGAGAAAATCTGAACGCCCTCGATAGAGATTTATTTCCAGAAGTACAAACCTAAACTGACTATCAGAGTACCAAAAAGTAAAGTAAGGTTAGTTTAGTTTGTGGAATTCGTAGGAATTGGAATGAATTCCATCTACAATTGTGTTTGGTTGGCACTACACACAGAATTTAACATTCCTTCACTACACGGATTGGAAAGTTTAATGATTACTAAAATACCCCTTTTTCTGCATCCAACCACTTAACTGGATAACACAAACTTATTAAATCACAGCAAGAAGCATACACCAGAAAGAGAAATCAAATCGTAGCTAGTGCAAATCAAATCAAATCGTAGCTGGTGCAAATCAAGATGAATAAGTGATGAAGCTTCTATTAAACAAGATAATTGTATTGTAAACATGTGTATAGTATAGGAATATAGGTTATATACTTTGTTATGAATGAAAAGAAGACAAGCTTTGTATTCTATCTTCGTATCACCACGAGTAAATCCTAAAAACATAACCCTCCTCACGTAGAACCTTATTTACGTGTCGTGATGATAGACAATAGAATTATATTAGGAAAAGATTTGTAATTAGTATTTAATATTATACAAAAGTGTATCCTCTATGCCATAGAGTGAGGTTATAATGAGAAGTTAGGTGAAGATAAGAAGTATAAGAAGCCTTCTCATCCGTTAGATCTGATGATCAATGGCCCAGATTTATTCTATTAATTAAAACTAAAAAATAAAAGGTAAAAAGGATTTCCAGGGAGAAGAGGGGCAATTTGGTCAAATTGTCATTTTTCTCTTCCCCCCAATTATTAAAACCTTCATAACTTTTTCATAGGATATTATTTTTTATAAAAGTTACACCATAAAAACTAGCGTTTTTATCTTTAAAACGCATATAGTATTGCTATATAAAAAATCAAATTTTTTTTTTTGCCAATGACGTGAAATATGACACAACGACCTCATATGACACAATTGACTTGAACATATGATACAATGACACAATGACACAATGATCTGAACAATGTTCAGAATGTTCAGGTCATTGTGTCATTGTGTCATATGTTCAGGTCGTTGTGTTATATGTTCAGGTCATTCACAAATTATTATTTTTTTATATAGCAATATTGTAGGGGTTTTAAAGATAAAAAAACGCTTGTTTTTATAGTGAAATTTTTATAAAAAAATTATATCGTATGGTAAAGTTATAAGCATTTTAATAATTGGGGGGAAAGTGAAAAATATGCAAGTTTCCAAATTTGCCCCTCCTTCCTTTGACTTCTTATCCTTCTTATTTGACCAAAACTTCTCACATGAACTTTTCTCCTATGCCATATATACATATGGCTTCCCTGTAATCGTTTCTTAACCCTAATAATACAATTTTGCATTACGTTCTAAAACGTCATCAGAGCCACGATCTCCTTCAAACCCAAAACCCTAAATCAACCACCTAACAGCCGCCACCTTTATCCTTTCTTTTTTTTCTTGTTCCGATCTGTTGCAAACCCATAACCATGGCCATGATCAATGCCTTTACTAGTGTTGAGAAAACCTCACACAACTCCCACAAGTTTGCCTTCAAACTTACACCCACAAACTATGGATTCTGGAAAAACATGACCCATCCCTTTCTTGTTACCAACAATCACTTTGGCTACATTGATGGCACCATTAAATGTCCACCCGCCAAAACCGCAGCCACTACCGATACCGTTTTGTTGACAATCCCAGCCACTTACATTGGATATCCAACTATGCCCATGTTAAAATGATTCTCATCTCAACCATATCTGAATCCTCGTTTCAACATGTTCAAGGAGACACATTTCGTGACTTATAGCTATCTCGTTTCAACATGTTCAAGGAGACACGTTTCGTGACTTATAGCTATCTCTTGAACGTGCTTATGCTCCCGCCAACTCCTTTCGCGAGTACACTCTAAAGACACAATTGTTGAAACTCGCGATGAAACCTCTGCCTCCTACCTCACCCGCGCCCAAGAATATGCCACCGCCCTAGCCAACATCGGTGAACCTTTCAAAGACAAGGATATCACTATGCTTGTGATCTCGGGTCTCCGTGCGGAGTATAACGGTCTCAAAGCTAACCTTCTTGCCCAATCACCACCAATCACCTTTAATGAACTTCATGGCCTCCTAAGTGATCATGATTTTATGATTCACCGCCATGCTCAGCCCACTCCTCAGGCCTTCACTGCTGTTACCGGCGCCCCTGCACCCCCAGCCTCCGCCTCCACTACCCAGTTGCAGACACTGCTGCAATTTGCAGCCCAACTTGGGTACCAAATCAACCCGATTCAGCCTCCTGCACAGCAGCCGCAGGCTTTTTACTCATCCCGCTCCTCCAACAGCAATCGTGGGTCCCGTCGAGGCAATTTTAGGGGGTCTAACAACCCTCGTCCACCCTCTGGACGCAACCAAAATGACTCCCGTGGGTGGCAGCCTTCTTTTGCTTGGGCTTCCACCCAAAATGTGGTCCATGGGCATTGCAAACGTTTCGGAATCAGCCACGTTCTATCGAATGTCCAACTCAGCAGGCGACCTCCTCAGCTCGTGAAGCTCCTCAAGCCAGTTATGCTGCTGTTTCTGATTCGGGCTCCAATGCGGGATCAACAACCTGGTTTCCCGACACCGGGTCCAATAGCCACATCACTCCTGATTTAACAAGCTTGGATAATTCTGAAGCCTACTACGATAATCACTCGCTTCATGTTGGTGACGGTAATCCTCTACCAATTTTTCATATTGGCTCTTCTAAACTTTATTCTCCAAACAAAACATTTAATCTTAACAACATTCTTCATGTTCTTGAAATAAAAAAGAATGTACTGTCTGTTCAACAATTTTGCATTGATAATAATGTCCTTTTTGAATTTCACGTGTTCTTTTTTGTTGTGAAGGACGCGTCTACACGTTCCACCCTACTCACGGGCCCAAGTAATCATGTACTCTACTCGCTCCGTCTTCCGCAACTAAAGTCTCTTCCACATGTCTCCTTCACTGCAACAAAAGCTCTGTCCACAACTTGGCAGCAACGTCTTGGACATCCACATGCTCGTGTTTTCCAGTCTGTTGTTTCACATAATCCATTACCTGTTTCATCTAAAATAGTTTCGTCTTTATGTTCGTCTTGTCAAATGGGGAAGTCCTCAAAGTTATATTTATCTTTATCAAACTTTAAAAGCACTAATATATTGAATTTGGTTTATTGTGATGTTTGGGGTCCTTGCCCGTCACTCTCTTTTGATGGTCATCGCTATTGTGATGTTCGAATCCACATTCACACTAAATTAGAAAACTGTCTAATTCAAAGACTAATTTATGTTCATTCGAATCAAATCGAATTGAGCAAAAGAATAGAAAAATGACACTTTGTACACCATGAAGTTGGTAAATTCCATCGGTATATATAAAATAAAACGACATGTGCTTTTGCAGGAGAACTTACAAGTCAGCTTTTTTGCAGCTCGGGCCGCATTAAGGTATTTGGACACCGCCCACGAGGTATTACTGCATTTAACTATTGCTCCCTAGAAAATTGAAACAGATTGTATATTTTTTTTGAACGGCAAATTTGGATCACTGACGGGGGCATTACACCACCCACCTGATCATCTACAATCCCCATCAGGAGGAAACCCACCTCTGGTGAGAAAACCCCCTGGCCCAACTTGTAACCCCCAATTTTTTTTTATTTTTTGTTATAAGTGGGACTTGAACCCAAAACCTCTAGTTTAGAGGTCATACACCTTTGTTACAGATTGTATATTAATCTGATGATAATACAAGAGAGGTTTCACCTCTGTTTATACAAGCTACAAAATATCTAGCTACAATAATATCTAGATATTTAAATAGTTGGCCTAATATAATATATATATATATATATATATATATATGTAACATCGGGATTATAAAATATTTTAAAAATTTACTAGGCGTTTTTTTTTTACTTTTTTGCATAAAGAGGGTTTTTTTAACTTAGAGAATCACCATAAAAAATCGGAACAAAAATCGAATTTTTTAGCTTGGTTTTCACGGTTTTCCAAACTCGGAGAGGTTTTCATTTTATCCTTCCTCTAGATGTGTTTTTTACATGATCCTTACCCTATATATATATATATATATATATATATATATATATAGTGAAAAGTTCATCATAGACACTCCCATAAGTGTAGACAGGTAGACACCACTTTTCACCATTAGATCTCTTGATCTAATGGTTGTGATTAATTTTCTTTTTTCTTTTTTTCTTTTTTCTCATTAATTAGAAACTTTCACATGTGAAAAAGAGCTATTTCACATGTGAAAGTGTCTACAATGAACCTCACCCTATATATATATATATATATATATATATATATATATATATATAGAGAACCATTCTAAGCCACTAGTTATATATAAGGAAATCCCCCTCCATGAATTTGAGTGGTCCTCCTCTGAAAATTAGTGGCACAAAATGGTTTTCAAAAGTTCTTAAAACAACAAGTTCTCAATTTATATATATATATATAGAGGGGGGTTCCTGTGCGGCAGGGGGTTTTGCCTAAGTCCGGTGCGGCAGGGGGTAATAAAGGAAAATTCCAGATTTCTTCCCCCATAAGTATATTTGTTAGTTACTCATTTCCCCCCAGAATTTTAAACGGCCATAACTTTTTCATACGACATTATTTTCAAAAACGAATTTCACCATAATTCTAGTCGTGATTTTATCTTTAATTTGAGACTAGGTTTGTTCGATTTGAAGAAAAAAAAATTTTGACGTTTTTTCCGGGTTTTTTTCCAGTTTTTTTTTTTTTTTTTTTTTTGAGTAGTACTAGGTGCGATTTAGGCCCCTAAAAATTTTCAGATTTTAATTCGAAGCGTAGATATCTTTTTTTAAATTTTTTTCAAAAACATTGACAGTGTACACGAGCATAGACCAGCATTGACCAGCACAACAGCACAAATCCACCAGCACAGCCAGCACAGACCAGCACAAGAGCACAATTCCACCAGCACAGCCAGCACAGACCAGCATGACCAGCACAGCACTGACCAGCATAGACCAGCACAGTGTACAAAACTGAACTAAAAAATTAAAAAAAAAATGCCTACACTTCGAATTAAGGTCTGAAAGTTTGCAGGGTCATAAATCGCTACTAGGAGAATCCAAAAAAAAAAAAAAAAAAAAAACGTTCTGAAAAACGTCGTAAAAAACGTGATTTTTTTTTTCTCCAAATCGAGCAAACCTAGTCTCAAATTAAAGATAAAATCACGACTAGAATTATGGTGAAATTCGTTTTCGAAAATAATGTCGTATGAAAAAGTTATTGTCGTTTAAAAATTGGGGGGAACTTGAATAAATATGTTTTTCCAGATTTACCCTTCCAGTTTTTAGATTCCCTCCACTCATTCTCTCTCATCTCCTTCAATCTTATCCATCAATCCACTTGATCTAAAGGCCCAAAATGTGCCGCACCGGACTTAGGGAAAACTTGGTGTCGCATTTGATCCGAAACCTATATATATATATATATATATATAATCTTTATTTTAGTTTTAAAACCTTAAAAAGTAAAGTAATAGTTATTTCTCATTCATATCTATCTTTAATACTTTTTTCCTCTTGGATTTACTTAGAGATACAAACTCAAAGAGATATTACCTGCCACCAACAACTTCTCTCATGAAAATCTGATAACAGAAGGTGCATTAGGAAGGGTGTACAAGGGATACTTACTCTCAGGGAATAAGAATGTGATCGTACAAAGGTTAGATTGTAAGTATGGGCAAGGAGACGAGTTGCATACGGAGATTTCAATGGTTAAGAGTCTCCGCCATAAAAATATCGTCTCTTTTCCTAGGTTTTGTGATGAGAACAATGAAAAGATCATCATTTACGAAGCATATCATGGAACTCTTAACCAACATCTCAGTGATCCAACTCTCACATGGTCCCAAAGACTTCAAATATGTTTAGGTGTTGCGCGTGCGTTAAATCACATCCATTATGATGTCATACATTGTGATATCAATAGCTCTAAAATAATTTTAGATGAAGAATGGGAACCCAAGATATATGGTTTTGAACTTTCCACAAAGTATCCTCAAAGTTGGAGGCATCGCCTTCTGTTCTCTCGCTACTTTAACACCAACAATTTGACACCCAAATATGATGTTTACTCTTTTGGTGTGGTATTGCTTGAAGTCCTTTGTGGGAGGAAACCAGTGATTACAAATGATGGTGTTAATGAAGAAGTAGAAGAGATGATTGATCCTAATTTAAGGAAACAAATGGACACACAAACGTTTACACTTTTCACAAGCATAGCTTATAAGTGCCTGAATCAACAACCCGTGCAACGTCCAACTATGGATCACATAGTCAAAGAACTTGAGGAGGTGTTAGAACTTCAATGGGAACATGCCGCTAATCTTGTAAGTTGTAAGCCGAGTTTTTTGTTTTGTTTTTGTTGATTCATCCTTTTCTCATTATTACTTGTTATATTTATGGACTTGTTTTCCATTGTGTTAATTTGTATAGAAGCAACACTCGAATGTTGTGGAAGAAAGTACATCGTCCAACATGTTGAAGGTAATCTACTTTCTTTTAATTATTTTGAGGTGATAGTAGTAAATAAACTTGATTTTCCTGAGTTTGTTTGACCTTGAAGTTCTTAAAATATATATTTTTATGACTTATCTAACCGATTTTTTTCGATTTGTCCACGAGCTGAGTAGCTCACAAATTTGTTTTTGGTTGTTTGAGTGGAAACTTTCCAATGGATCACTCATCCCTGGATTGCTCTCACTCAATGTGAGCTTAAATGTGGCAACTTTGTTTTCTCTCTAGTTTCATTATCATTCTTGCTAGCATGTACAAGCTCCAATTATCCCACACTAAACACATAATTTTGCAGATGGATTTCTTGAAGATCCCTCTAAGAGAAATAAGACGGGCTACAAATGGTTTCGATAGAGCATGTTTTGTTGGGTCTGGGGGCTATGTTGATGTGTATAGAGCAGAGCTTGACATTTTAAGTATCGGAGGTTTGTCATCAAAGGAAGAGAAGGGTAAAGATGAATTTCCCAAGATAACCAAAACTGTAGCTATAAAGCGCATTTCTAGTAGAGCAGATGAGCAAGGTAAACAAGGGTTCTTAACAGAAATTGAATTGGTTACGAGTTGCAAGCATCCAAATATAGTCTCTCTTCTCGGCTTTTCTAGAGAAGCTGGTGAAATGATTATTGTTTATGAGTATGCATTTAAAGGAAGCCTCAGTGATTATCTAGTAAGCATGGGTGTTCTTACTTGGGCACAAAGAATACAAATTTGCCTTGATGTTGCGCATGGAATTAATTACCTACACACCGACATCCAGGGAAAACCAAGAATAATACATCGAGATATAAAGAGTGATAATATCTTATTAGATGAAAATCTGAATGCAAAGCTTGCCGACTTTGGGCTCTCCAAATGCCATCCTACGAATCAACACCGTAGCACTATAATTTCAAAAAATATAGCGGGGACTACTTTGTATATGGACCCAGAATATTTGGCTACAAATAAGTATAAAAGGGAATCAGATATATATTCCTTTGGAGTAGTTTTATTTGAGGTCCTATCTGGGAGAGTGGCGTATGATTCAATTTACATGAACGAAAATGACTTGGGGCTTGCACCGATTGCAAGGAGACGATTTAATGAGGGAACACTAAAGGAATTGATTGATCCTAGAATGATAGAAGACAATGATGATCACATTTTTACTTTAAATAAAGGGCCCAATCAAGATTCGTTCCACACATTTTCAAAAATCGCATATCAATGTATAGCAGAAACTCAAGTCAAACGTCCAACAATCGAAGTTGTCATTGAGGAACTTCAAAAGGCATTAAGAGTGCAAGTAAGTGGATGATTTGAAGAAATTATTGCATTTTTCTTCATATGCATCACTTTTAAAAATACCATGCTCGTTAAGGTTTTAAAAGGATGGTAGGATTTATTCTCACTTTATTTAGAAAACATAAAGTACAAATTAACTTAATTTATTCATATACACACATATATACAAATGCATGCATATACACATCGATTTAAATGGAGATGTATCATTTTGAAAAAACTGTGGATCAGTTTGAAGAAAATGTTGTTTATATCTGTGCATGTGCATGTCCATGTCCTACAATTTTAAAAAGGATAGATGCCAGTTCTCTTTTAATCTCATCATCATTCTTACCTGCATGGACAATATTCTCATTCATTTTATTACACAACATTGCAGGGGGAAACCATGGTACTCTCAAAGTCTCGGCTAAGTGATATAGTGTTTGCTACCCAGAACTTTGCTGAAACACACTGCATCGGTTTAGACACAATTGGGATGATGTACAAAGCTGAACTCGATCATTTTGGCAACAATAGTGTGTCAGAAACAGAAGGACAGAAGAATGGCGAACCTTCCAGGAAACACATTACCGTAGCTATAAAACGTATTACTAGTAGAGAAGGTGGACAAGGAAGACGAGAATTCTTTGAAGAGATTGATATGCGTGCTTGTAAGCATCCCAACTTAGTCTCTCTACTTGGCTTTTGTGACGAAGGTGATGAAATGATCCTTGTCTACGAGCATGTTTCTGACAGAAGCCTCGACAACTATTTGAAAAGCGTTGATAACATGAATAGTTTTACATGGACCCACCGTCTACAAATGTGTCTTGAGATTGCTCGTGGGCTCAACCACCTTCGCACCAAGATGATTAACCAAGGTATAATACACAATGTCATAAACAGTGCCAACATTATGTTAGACAAGAATGGGGAGGCAAAAATTGGATGCTTTGTGATCTCCAAATTATACCTAACAAACCAAAAGATCGACATGAAAGTGTATGAGTGTCCAGAATATGAAACTACGGGTAAACTAGAAAATATTTACTCTTTTGGTGTTGTGCTTTTTGAAATATTTTGTGGGAGGGTGGCATATGACCCAGTTTACATAAAAGAGAATGACAAAGGACTCGCACAAATTGCACGTGAGTGTTACGATGACAAAACTATAGAGACAATAATGGACCCGAAGCTAAAGGAAGACATTTTTGCTTCAAATAAAGAACGCGGTAAATGTTCTTTAGATGCATTTTTAAAAATTGCATATCGATGTCTGGGCGAAGCGACCAAGCGTCCTACAATGGAAACGGTGATCAAGGAACTTGAGTCAGCACTAAACTCTATGCAAGTCAATATACTTTATGGATTAAATTCATCAATAGGAGAGATTTGTGGCCTTGAAGATGTATCTAATCATGGTCTCTATTCTAGCTCAGGGAGTTCATCAATTCCAACCAATCCTGTTTCAGTTTCTTATGGTACTGCTGGCTCTTCACAAGCTGAATCAGATTACGAGACACTGCCTGTGAATGTCTCTCAGTTGAATGAAAAGGATCTTTCCATGTGCAATGCTCTTATTGCTAACTACAATGCAAAGCTATATGGGAATCCAGATCAATAAAATAACGATCGATAAACTCATAATCCAGTCTGATAGTCTGATCCTTAAAGTTTGTCATCCACCCTGGTAGTTGTGTTATGGATTATTTTATTAGTATTATATTCCGTGTTGGGTTATGGATTTTGTGGGGGTGGGTTGTTGATATATGGGGGATCTGCTGAGTATAAAATACTGTTATTGATAATGCTACAGATGATGTGCATATTGTTGTTATTTTCGTTGTCATACTGCCTATATAGTGTGCAGCTTTATGTTGCTTCTGCAAGTGATACTAATCATATTGGTTCTATTTTATGGGTAAACATGTCTGATGTTCACTCTAGTAGTATGGGAATCTGCTGTCTTGATCTGACTTCATGATGCTGCTGCTCTATTGTTTTTCTGAGTTGCTGCTTTCTTAGGATGATAAAACAGGTCAATATTTATAATTTGTCACTGGCTTTGGTTTTTTTTAAATTTCATATATAGCAACACTATACGTTTTTTTAAGATTAAAAAAATGCTTGTTTTTATGATGTAATTTTTTTTTAAAACGGTTTTAGAGGTTAGTGTTACAAGTTTTATCTGATTATTTAAACTAAAATTATCTAAAAAGTGTAAAAATTGATTTTTGTTTGTGAAAGATGTAAACTTTACATAAAAAAACTAGATTGCAAACAAAAACTAAAAGATATGATCACACCTAGGGTTCAGGTTTACAAAATCCAAAATTGTTCTTAATTGTTTAACTAGAACATCTTTAAGGGAGACGGTGCAAAGGAATAACCTTTTATAACCCGAGTTCTAACTTAAGTGGTTATAACGTGCGAGTTAACGGATTAATTCACAATTAAGGGTTGTGACGTGTGGATCTTTTACATACACTAAACCAGATTCGATTTACCAACTAAACCGATCCTCGGATACATAAACAAACAATAATAATTAGGAAATTGAAAGAACCCTACACCTAGGATTGATCACGAAATATTTAGCCAATTATAATAACAAACAAATCATATACCGACACTATATAATTGTTCATTAAAAGCAACCAACTAAAATATTTTTCTAAACTAAAATAAAAAGAAATAAAGTTTAAAGACCTCTTGGTGAAACGATCATGTAAAACACACACAATTAGCTTCAATGTTTTAGAAACCGGATTAACCCGGCCGGTTCAACCGGGATCCGGTGGGTCTTCCGGTTCGATTATAACCGGTTTTTAGCAATACTGAGTTAGAAAGTGAACCGCAGGGTTTTTCGGTTCAACCGAGTAAAAACCCGGACCCGGAACCGGATTGAACCGGGTTTGGTTTTTTTTTTTAACTTTTTTATTTGTTTTTAGTTTCTTTAAATTTTTTATTTTAAATTAATCTAAAGAAAATGCAGGAAAAACGTTACAAAAAAGTAGGGTTACATTCACGGTTCACGTTCCACTGAAAATCAAAAAGGCGCTACAAAAAATACCATCAAATTTGAATTTACCGAACCAAACTTTTTTTATTGATAATCATCAATTTAGTAATTTAGTTCAAGCTATTTCCTTGAGACATATCACGTTTTATGCATGAAACTATTTTTTTTTTATCAACAAGCATACTCATCATTCTACACATCTTTTACTCTTAAAGGTATTTAACATGCTACTTTTGTTCCCCAAGATTTAAACCTCAATCATTAAATTGAGGAATACCATTTAAGGAATACCGGATGAGAGTTGGAGCTAAGTGGTAAGTGCTATTTATCACAAATTCACCACCAAAAGGTTATAGATTTAAACAATAATATTAGCAATTGTTATTAAAAAAGTAAAATTAGTTGATGGAAACATTCTTATTGCGAGTCTATGAACCTATTATAACTTCCCAACCCAACACACGGAAAAGGTCCATTTTATCTCACGTGAAATCTAGCCCAATACAAAAAAGGCCCATCTCTATCTCTCACGTGAAACCTAGTGTTACTAAATTATTATTATCAACTTACCTTCAATATAACCATTTGATGAGAATGTCCTTCACATCAAGTTTAAGAGGATTAAATTCTATCGTTTTCGTTTATGGAACTTTAGTAAGGTAAAAATAAGTTCTGGTTCACAGGTTAAAACAAGCCATTTTTGAGAGAAAATTATCAAAGAGGGTTCCCCCACTTTGTTTATTTTTGTAGTGACTACTGCAAAACGAACTTAGATAGTGAAGGAGACAATAATGGCGATGGACCGATGATGGTGATGACGATGAGAAAGTGGTGGCTATAATATATTATAATTGTTGGAACTTTGGGTAGAAGTTGTGAATGAGAGAAGTGGAGAGTATTCTACATTAGTGGGAATGCAAACTTTGGAGTGGTTTATAAGAGATAGAGAACTATCATAATTAACTTCTTGTGTCGACCATGCAACATGTACCACACTGTGCACGTTTTTATTAAGAAAACTGCAATAGATCGCCAACAGTATTCACACCAAGGTCAGTCTGCAAGGAGCTCCCAAGCTTCCCGCCAAGCTGCTCCCATGCCCTTTTAAGGAGAATCTATTCACATGACCTTTTAAAGTAGCCATAACACAGACTACTCACAATAATATATTTACATAACAATCAAATGGTTTTAAATGAAAAATCATTGTTTTTTTTTTACCTTTATTGCAGGTTTATTTCGGACCCAAAGCATAAATAGTTTTGAATGAAATAGAAAGTCAACTATATTACAGATTCAGTTCTGGTTTACCAAGATAGTCAGTTTAAAAATTCAAACAACACGTGTATTAGAGTTCAAAACTCAATTGTTATCCTATTAAACAAATTCTTCAGGATGCCATTTACCACAAATTTATAAGTGAAAAGATTTTTTTAGCTATAAATGGACTTGTCAACCCACCCATTTGACCCATGCAGATTTTCAAACCCATTAACTCCTAGCACAATCAATAAATGTAACACAAACAAAAAATAAATGTAACACCAATAGTTTGTATACTATCATTGTTAAGTGCAAGGGTCAAATGAACATACCTCCGATCCAGATTGAAGTTGCATAAAGTACCAATTTGGAAGTCTAAATGATAAATTGCATATTTATAAAACAAAAATGTTAAAGAACATAAACCATAAACATGAAAATGAATATACCTCCAATCCAGATTCAACTCATGACAGAAAGGTCCAAGAAATCATCCATCTTTGGCCTATTACCTTGCAGCCTTTAGACAACCCCTTGCACCACACTCGGCACAAGAATTGAAGGCTCCACATTTTCTGGGCTGAAAAAGCTCAAAGAAACACCAAAAATAAAACAACCAAATAAGCCACATATGCATGTAATCATGTACATTAAGAAAACAACATATTTATTTTTTCATTTAGGCTTAAAAAGATATATAGCAGATACAAATTGATTAGCATTCTTTCATGAGTCAGTATGCTCTAATGATAAAGATTCTTTTCAAAATGTAAGTTGATAATAATAATTTAGTAATCCGAATGTTATAGTAGTAGTGCTAACAGGAATGATGAAAAACCAAACCAAAACCCTAACTATTAACAAATAAGTGAATCGGATAGACAGGGGCAGTTGGAGAGAGAGAGAGAGAGAGTAAAAGGAAACCTTGAACGTAGAAGCAATCCATGTCGACGTGAGCAATGATCCTGGAATCAGACGTCTCTGGTCGCGCCACCTGCATCTCTCTCCCTTCGTTTTTTCCCTCCAATTTCAAGTTTCAGAAAGGGTTTCCCTTTCTTTCTTTATAGAACGGAGAGAAAAATGACTCTCCTGTGTATTTCGGCTAACCTTTGTGTGTAGATAGTTGGGGAGAGAAAAGTGTATATTTTGACCTTCATAGAATCCGTAGCCATACGGGATGTATAAAAAAAGACAATATAATCAGACATAAAATTTAATGTTATACGGCCTCGTATAGTCTAATAAACCCTCGTATTGGAGGTAATACATCTCGTATTGGTCAATACACCCCCGTATTGAGGGTTGTCTTTTTCCTATATACCCCGTATAGCCCAATACGGGACGTATAGAGTGTTGAATTTGATTATAGGGGTGTCTAGTTAGGATGACCATTTTTCAATTTCATATCTCGTATTTCAACGCACAGGCTACATAATGTACAACTTTCTATCCGATAAAAAAATTGTCCGATATGACACA
>JBCNJP010000019.1:23985305-24030991 GCA_039602395.1 Deinandra increscens subsp. villosa
ATATATTTCTGCCTAGTTTTTCTTGATCTTTGCTTTTTTTTTTAGTTCTGTTTCAAGTATATAATTTTAAGATATAAATGAGAAAGACCATAAACTGTTGTACGTAATCGATTTGACAAGCAAAATGTTGCTATGTTGGGTCTTCTAGTGAAGTCTTGTACATGTATGCTTAACTTTAGTTTATGGTCATAAGCTGTTTTATTCACATAAAACAGAATGGGTCATGGGTCAAAGTTTGATGTCTGTTTATTATGTGGTTAATTATCAACTTTTGGGTCTAGATATGTTTATCTTGGTTTTACTAACTGTTTATTTGATTTCCTAGTTTGTATAGGTTTCTTATCTCCAAGTTCGTTTAGTTATGAATAGTGGTGTATTTGTATTGTGTGCTTTCATTAAAAATGTTTTTTTTTTTCCTTTACAAAAAAAGGTTGTTCTTTGGTGATATATTAGAGCCACAAGCGGTTCTTGGGGGAGTTTTCGTGAGGCGCCAACAACCTCTACTACTTGATGCTTGTAGTTTGAATTTTTCGATGGGAACAGCAAAGAAGGAACAATCGAATAAGATTTAGGGATTTTAGGAATTTCTTTTGGATTTAGACTGCGATTCTCGATGGCTAGATCTTTGGAGTATAGAAAAATTGTTAAAATCGACGATTTAGACATCACTCCTTTCGCGTAAGTTGCAAGTACATAGGAAGAAAGCATTCAAGAAAGCAACTTTAGTTGGTTTAGTTAGTCAATGGTAGCAAACTAGTTTTGATACTTCTTATTCATGACTTATGGTATTTAATTAGGTAAGTTCAAAGTTTGAAACTATTGTGTTGATTTATCAATAAAAGTAGTTCAACCCATAATTTGAAAAATCCAACCTTTTGACAAGTGAATACAATTCAGAATAAAGATCCAAGAATAATATATTGAACACTTTTACAAATTTCCATTTTGTATTTTTCAACCAATTTATAATTTGAAAGCTAAAAAAGAATCAATTTCAATCATACGATCCTAAAAATTCTAGCTTCGTTTTGATAATCCTTGATCCACCGTTACAGAAACGGTACCTGCAACCGCTATGTTCGATTCGATAAACACCTTGTTGTTCGAGATATTTCGTAGAACATAGTTTGGGAACACGTTACTTTCACTAGTCATCAACGTATACTGTACGAATTTTATGTGTCTCGGAAACAAAAGTATCTGGTTAAAGTCAACCGTCCATGAGGTGCCATTACCCGTGGTGGCACCTGTAGCGACGGTTGCCTTCAAGTTCATCCCGTTTACATTATTATTATTCACAACAACTTGATCGATATTGTTGAACGCGCCATTCCTCTGGTCGAGTTGAACAATATCAACCCCTTTATTTGATCCTGAAAACATGTTGTCGACGATGTTCACCCCGTTTACCGTCCCGTGAACCGACTTCAAAACAATAAAAGCGTCCCCGAGGAAAAAACAACCCGAAACATGAAGTTGAACCGGGTCTTCCGCGACAATCCCGGTGTAGTCGAAGTAAGAGTTAACGATTCTCGTTTGCGTAAGACCGGGTAGCTTCAAGTACACTCCGGTGCCGCCGAAACCCGTAGCCTTATTATAACAATGTACCCCGGTAATAACATTGGCTTGGCCGGAAACCACGATCCCGGTGGCGGCCGAGAAAATGACGACGTCGGTGACGGCATTGTCGTTTCCGGCTAAATTGATCGCGGTTCCCGAGAAATTCCGCTCGTGGGGATCGCCACCCGCGGTGATGTGTTGGCCGAGGAAGGAGTTGCGGATATAGGTCTCGTGACCGCCTTCGACCGAGATGCCGTTGGTCGTGAAATGGGTGATGTAACAGTTGTCAATGTTTGTTCTTAGAGCGTTGATCGCTCGAATTCCCCCTCCACGATAATTGCAGTCCAACATTATGTCTCTAAATGTTATGTACTCATAGTTGTATTCATTGTTTGTGGAAGAAGAAGATGAGGATGATAAATCTATGAGATAACTATCTCTCGTGAAATTTTCAGATGCCCTCAATGTCCCACCTGATATCTATCCATAACATGTAAATACATTTTTTCA
Organism: Deinandra increscens subsp. villosa; assembly: GCA_039602395.1. Classification (NCBI taxonomy): domain Eukaryota; kingdom Viridiplantae; phylum Streptophyta; class Magnoliopsida; order Asterales; family Asteraceae; genus Deinandra; species Deinandra increscens. The sequence continues at coordinate 23,987,376 of JBCNJP010000019.1, forward strand.
AATAGGCGAATAACATTTGATTTTTATTGTTTCATGCTGCTCCGATGTCACATAATATCTTTAGTTTATTTAAGCGTTTATTTTGATAAACGTATGTAAACAAAATATATAGATGATGTATAAATGTATTGGGTAAAATCGTATAATAACATGACCTTTAGGTTATAGATTTAGCCTTTCAAACGTTTTGTTTTAATTTCACACTCTTGTGTTTATATATCAGTTTTTTTTCTACTACTTTTGTTTAACGCAGATGCATGGTTTTTGTATTTACGTTTTTTTTTACGTTGCATTTTAATAATGCAAATGTTATATGTAACCTTCTTACGTTACGCAATGCGTGGCTTATTATTAGTATTATTTTTAGGTTTATTGGATTTTATTAATCCAAGTTATTACCAATTGGTCAATATTAATCCCAATTTCAAAATTGGCCCACATTAATCCAAATTATTAAGGTATTGGATTTTATTGGACCCTCTTTACATTTTTCTTAACTCCGTTTGGGATTTTACTAAAAAAATTCCAAAGGGGGTCTAATGAAATCTAACACCTTAATAATTGGGATTAATGTGGACCATTTTTGAAATTGGGATTAATATTGACCAATTTGTAATAACTTAGATTAATAAATTTCAATAACCCTATTTTTTATGAATAAAAGCCAAAATATTTTTCTAAATAAAATATAACATCTTTCGTAAGAATTTAAAACGACATAAAAAGTTTGGTTCCGTTGGTAAAATTTCAAGTCCTGGCGGTCAAAGTAATGGTCAGAACGTGTCCAATTGAGTCGTGTGGAAATATTGTCATCTATTTTCAACAGTATTAACAATTTTCAACAGAACCTGCTTACCACGATATTTCCAACTCCGGCGACCGGAAACTTCATCGGCCGGTTAACCTTATAAATCCCACCTTCAAGACTTATTTGCACGCCTCCGTGGTTGGTGATCCCCTGCATCAACACCCCATCCCGCTCCTCGGCCACCGCATCCGCTATCGCATTCAGAATCGCGTCGGTGCTATCCGTTTTTCCCGTCGGGTCCGCCCCATACGAGGTTACCGTATACAACCGTGAACTCGACACCTATATTTAATTTAATCCCATTTATCAAATGATTCGGGACATTAAGTCGTTCACGAAATAAGAAAAGGGATAAAAATTAACACTACGCAGTAAAAAAAGAAAAAAAAACGGGAGGGACCAGGGCCTCTCCGGGTCCTATACTTACCGGATTCGTACGAGAAAGTGATGACTTGAGGTCTTGAAGTTTTCGTATTTGTGTGTCGTAATCGTGGGATCGATCGGGGATCGAAGGATGAGGTAGAAAGGAAGATGCAATGTAGACATGGTTAATTAGGATGAAGAAAGTGGCAAGAGGTAGTAGGTTCATGGGAATGAACCAAATGGGAAACATTGGTGTTAATTCTTGTGTGTTGTTTGTTTGATTTAAGAGATGGAACCTATTAATCAGGTCATATATATATGCAGACTTATATATATATGGTGTATGTATGTACGCGTGTGTATATGTTTAATGATGTCAGGAGATAAAGATTTGGACATGGAAAGAGTGAGGGCTAACTAAGATGTCAATCTTATTTGGAAATGGTTCATGCTGATGACGCCCATATATAGATATTTCAAATACACGTATAGTATATACGTATAGTATAAGAGGAGGATAAAATAAAAACCTCTTTGAGTTTGAAAAATCGTGAAAACCAAGTTAAAAAATTCATCTTTTGTTCCGATTTTTTTTATGGTGACTATTTAAGTTAAAAAAAACCCTCTTTATACAAAAAAGTAAAAAACGCCTATTTTTTTTTAAAAAAAATATTTTATAACCGATGTTACATATGTAATAGGGTAATGTTACATATGTAACATCAGTTATAAAATATATATATTTTTTGAAATTTACTAGGCGTTTTTTTTTTACTTTTAAGACATTATAAATGAGAGGTCTTGGGTTCAAATCCCACTTGTAACAAAAATTAATAAATAGGGGTTACATGTTGGGCCAAAGGGTTTCCTCATCTATGGTTAGTTTCCTTCTGATGGGGATTGGAGATGATCGGGTGGGTGAGTAATGTCCCCCGTCAGTGATCCAAATTTGCCGTTAAAAAAAAAATTGACAAAATTTTATTATTTGTATCTTTAATACTATATAAATAGACAAAATTTCATGGACATTTCTATATTTTGTATCTATTTTAGAAATATGTTGTATATAGTTTTTTTTCTCCCTTCAAAATGAATATATACACATATCCAAATGTATATGGACATGTGCATATATATATTTTCTTTTGAAAAATATATGGGAGATAAACTTAAGAAATAGTAAAAATATAGATATATACCATTATATTTTTAGCTTTGTTTATTTCATTAAAGTGGTATAATTAATGATCTAGGGAATTGAATTAATGGTTAAGATCTCCTTCGGATTTAATTCGGATTTAGACTAAGTGTAGTGGATAAGGCCCTAAATGTGACGTTATCCGTCATGTGGACGATGACTGGACAAGGGGCTTTATGGGGCTTTATAGTGTAGTGGATAAAGCCCTCATAACGCCCCACATACCTCCCCCTTTCAGCGTTATCTCCCTCACGCCCCTCTCGAATTTTAGCTTCATAACGCCCCTGCGTAGTGGGGCGGGGCGTTATCAGGGGCGTTATGGGTTCTTTTTTTGACCCATAACGCCCCATTACGGGTAGCCTTAAAGAAAAAAAAATTAAGCTTGAAAAGAGTCGGAGGGTATAATTGGTATTAGCATACAATTGTTGACTTTTAATTACAAGTTCTTCTAATTTTTTGTAAACGTATGTAACTTTTTTGTATGGCATCATTTAAAAAAATACATTATAAAATTAAGAATTTTATCTTTTTTAATTCGAGTATAATATTGCTATACTTTTTTTTAAAAAATATGTTTTTTAAACTCTTTTATATGTCCTCGTATACCTTAGGTGATTAGGAAATATAGCTTGCGCGGTTAGGAAATACAATTTGCGAGATTATTAAATATAGCTTGCGTGATTATCATCAAACACACGCATACAATTTTACCCTTACTTCGTACCTTCGTATAGAAAAAAGCCTTTATACCATAACTTCCTCCTATGTATATATATATATAATATATATTTGAAAACAACATGCCTATATATATGTATATATACTGCATTGTGGACTTTGAATGTGAAAGAAGGAAACTTTTGTGCATTATATGCCTTTAGCATTTGGCCTCTCAAGTCATAGTCGGATATGAGAAGAAATTACTACTAGAAGTTTTATCTTCTAACTATAAGAACACATTTTAAAAAAAAAATTGTAACACGGAATATTTCTGTAAATGGCACAATGTTATAGTCCAACAACATTGTGTAGCTAGTGTTATAACTAATGTTTTAAAATCAAACTGGACTGGTCAAACCTTGAACCGTTGATAATCCAGTATAGTCGTTAAGTTACAAGCTACTGGACGAGACACAAATAAACTGGTCGGTTTCGAGTGGAACGGTGAAAACCACTGCAAAAAATGGTAAAAAAAAATATTACGAAAAATTATAATGTTTTGTTATTGACCAACTTGTTGCTTTAAGTTTGATGAGGATGAAGGATGATGGGAATTTTGAAATGTGTAAAGGCATCCTGACTTGTAACGAACAGCATGTTTGTGTGTTACGAAAACCAAAATTAGTGAAAAAGGTTTGTTTGTATTAACGGTATGTTTTTCGGTTGATTCATGATGAGGTTGTTTGTTGGTTTGGTTATGAATGATGCCTTTCTTCCAACGCCATCAATACCTTCATCCTTACGCCACCAGGTTTAATCAAAGCTAACCTTTTTTTTTATCTTTTTACTTATTTTTGAATTTATTAATTTGCGTTACATACATTTGTCATGTAGCTTGCTATACTTTATGTAACCTTTGCTTTTTACCGTTTCGTCAAAACCTCATCTATTTTTAGTTTTCGTGTGATTTCGGTTTTCGATCCAATAAATCATCGGAGAATTTTGGGTCACTCCATTTGTCACAATTCACCTAGGATGAACAAATTACGGATTTAGTCCCTGTGATTTGCACGAATTTTGGGTTTAGTCCTTAGGTTTCATTTATTATGGATATGGTCCCAAACGTTTGCCAAACCGTATTAGATTTAGTCCCTGACCCCAATGGACGTTAATAAAAACTGTTAACTTTTTTACAATTACTAATATGCCCTATCATTTTAATTTTAATTATAAAATAAAGTTATAACCCCCCCCCCCCCCCCTTCCTCCGTTATTTACCCCAGCGAGCTCCATGCGACTTCTCCGGCCACCCACCCTCTGCCGCCTGCAACCTCCTCCGGCCACCAACACCGGTCACTACTCCGGCCCCCAACTCCTCCATTTTATTATCTCAGGTTGAGTTTTAGACACACGGTTGATTAGACCCAAACGGGAAAAAAAATTAAAGCAATCAAGTTCTAGCCCCTGTTGAAACAATCAATAGTTACCTCAAAACATACTGAAGCCAAAAAACCAAAACTCGGATTGAAGCAAAACATCAAACACTACTACAAAAACTGGCTTTCTTGACGTGCATTGCGCGTCAAGAAAGGGCCTTCTTGACACGCAAATGCGCGTCAAGGATGCGGGGGTCAAGAAGCTTCTTGACGCGCAAAATGCGTGTCAAGAAGCTCTTGACGCGCGAACGATGACGCGCTATCCATGACACTCCATTCTTGACACCCATTTTGCGCGTCAAGAAAGGGTATCGTCTGTGTTTAATAATTTTTAATTAATTATATATTTTTAGTGTCGTCTGTTTATGACACGCAAAATTGCGTGTCATGCATTTTATGACAAAATTAAAAAAAAATATTTTTGTGAATTCACTAATTTCCATATTATGACAATTAGCCTCATAATCAAAATAAAATACACTTATAGCAAAATAATACATTTCATATATAGAGAAAACATTACAACGTTAACATTAGTTTACATTGCACTACTACAAATACCCTTAGTTTCTTCCATCTCCATACTTGCATAAGAAATCAAAATGTAGCTACATCCATAAGAAATCTGAACTGTAACAAGCCAAAAAACCAAACTAGATATCAATATTAATATGTCTAATGATAAGAATGTAAGAAAGATAAGAGTTATGATTAGGTTCCCTTTAAAAGGAAAAGAAATATCAGATCTTGTAGATCAAAAGGGCACTTAACAGATTGAAAAATACCTAGAAGTCAACTGTATTTGTTCAACATAATTGTAACTCACCATAGGAAAGTGCTCCAACAGTTTGTGCGTTCACTTGCTTGTTCAAAAAATTGACAAGCCATTCTTCCTAACTGTTTTAATCAATCAAATACATACCAGCCAGAATCCAAAACCAAATGGGTTCACTTGCTTGTTCAAAAAATTGACCCATCATAGCAATATACTTAGAATTTAAGTTGCAACATTCAATGTACATACCTGCTTCCAATTTCTGTCTTTAGCATCCCCCCACCGTCACACCACAATCCTTAGTTTCACACATTCAATGTACATACCTGCTTACAATATCATTCTGTTATGAAGGTTTAAAAACAAAATTAAAACATATTTCTATGAGGCATATGTTCAGTTCCTGCATAATAATCTCTATGAAGCATATTTCTCATCAAAGTTATATTCTAGTTGAAAGAAGCCAAACTGCATGATCTTTATAACAATTTATATGGAAAATAAAGCAATTGACAAGTAAAGCCCTAAGTGTAGCTCTTTATTCTTCGAAACTGTTACCAAAATTCATGTAAACATTGACAAGTCTATTATCAATTGATATACTTGCAGCTACGGTCCGCATGTTGGTCACACACCTCTAATACAGCAATGTCATATTTTTTATTGACTAACCTTCTTTTTTTTCCCCTAATCTACACTACTCCAGTTCTGGTTAAGATCAACAGCCACTTCCTAGCATTATGCAAATAATAGTCAAATACGAAGCTAAGAATACTGTACAAACATGTATGCATCTTTTATACGTACAGACATAACAGCTAGCAACAATAGATTAATTAGCAAGGCCATTTCTTACCTTTGCAGTACGAAGTTGTACTCCTTAGTACTTTTTTAGTGCTCCATTCAAATTTTTCATCGATAACCAACACTGGTTTGGAGAATGTAAGGGATTTTGAGGTATTATATTATAAGTTACTTGTAATACTTGTTCTGAAACTGCATTCCTTTTCATCTGGATCTGCTCGTTGACTTTTTTGGGGAATTTCGGGTCATTGGTTTTAAGAGATTCTTCGGTGTTCTTTAGTCTCTTGTTGACTTCATTATGTGCAGCCCAAATGAGCATCTACTTCTTTTTCCCCAAATGATATCCTGCCATCATCCCCTGCATCAAGTAATTTGACACTCAAAACTCGAACAGTATGAACAATGAAAAAGAGTTTTCTAACCCTTGAAGAAACTGATTGTGAATTCTTCTTTTGTCATCTTTAAATGTTTCTGACAACAGCCAATGATTCAGGAAATGGCCCAAATTTGTTTAGCTTAATAATGTTTGCAAGTGAGTCATTCTCAACATGCTTGAGGTTAATAAGAAAAACGCATTGAAGCTTCCTGCCATATTTCAGCTAGATGCTGGATGTAAAATAGAAAAAAAACCTTGACCCACTTAAGGGTATTGTCTTGTGTTGTTGCTTGCCACATGAGCAGATTGGGTTAAATGAATCGACACAGGTTATATAATTGGCAAACAAAATTTACTTCAGCAATCAACACATTCGCTCGCTATACTCACTGTGAACTTGTAAACCAATTAAGAAATGAAACATTGGGATGTATACAATCTGTAGCTATACTCTTAAGTACTATAGTCTATGAATTACCAAGGAGACTAGTTATTAGACCATGATTTATCTATGTGATAGAAATCCTAAATTAATATCTATAAAAACCTTCAAGCTGCTCATGGTCTACAATCAGAACAAAAGGTGAATGTGAATGTTATGAAATCTATAAGTGAAACTCCTACTGCTTAGAAGATAAAAAAAACAAAAGCAATCATACATATAACATCTTTATATTATATAAGTACAATGAAGCCAAGCCATACCTGAGAAGACTAGTAATACAGAGCCTGATGACCTGAGGAGAGGAGTTAAAAAGAAAATTCAGTTTGAGATTGAATGATTGATAACATCATAACAAATCCCTTCAAAAATCCAGCCTGATTAATAATAGCACTGAAGTACAGGGAAAAAATGGAGTCATAGATGATTACATTACCTCATCGAAACCATATTTCTGGCTACTGTTCAACTTGGGTGAAATTAGGGCTCAATTGACGTTGATGGAGAATCCGGTTAGATGTGTGCTCCATGAAGAGATATCATTGGCATTCACTAGTCGATCGTTTAACTTGGGTGAAATTAGGGCTCAATCGAGTCCATTGACGGCTTTGGCAACAACATAACACAGTCGGGAAAGGATGGAGGTCGAGGTAGACTCACCGCCGTTGGCCGACTCGAGATGGAGAAGAAGCGTCGATGTTTTGACCTAGGTGAGGCAGGCAAGAAGATGAGACGGTGGCGTGGTGGTGTTTTCTGCGGAGGTGGATTGCTTGCGGTGGGAACGAGCGGAGAGGAGGGAACGATGGAAAATTAGGGCAACGGAGAGGAGAGCGGAGTAATAGGGGAGAGGAGAGCGGTAATGAAAAAAATTGGGGGTCGGAGAGTCTTTGTGAGCGGGAAAGTGTTTTTAGTCAAATTTGGGGGGGAAATTTTGGACCCAAAAAAAATAAAAAACGACAGCCTTTTCTTGACGTGCGTATATGAAGTGTCCTCCGTGTTTTTTTTTTTATAATTATGACATAAATTTATGACGCGCAAAAATGCGCGTCATCTAGACTTACAATTTATTGATTCTTGACAGTTTTTTTATGACACTCGTTTTTGCACGTCAAGAAAATCCGAGTGTCATCGTTCGCGTGTCAAGGAAGGCCCTTTTTGTAGTAGTGAAATTTGCAAAAACAAAAACCGATTGATTGATTGAAATTTGTTGATTCAAGAAGATTATTATTGAGTATCAGAGTATGGAAGCAATTTTTCAAAACCTACGAAGGATTATTTTGCCGCGACGGATTACGGATCTCCGCCGCCCAACGCCCCCACGACCACCCCCGCACGCCGCGGAACTTCTTCTCCTGCGACTTGAAGTATATTAAGTGTTGCTGGTTTTATTTTATTAGCCTCCGGCGACTTCTTCTCCACAGCCTTACGCCACGGAACTTCTCCGCCCCACCGCCTCACGCCGCGGAACGCCCCCAATTTTTGTTCAATCTGGTAGCGGCAGGTGACAAGATTTTTGTGGTGAAGAAAACGATGGGAGAGGTTTGATTTGAGAAAGAGTGATGGTGATGGGAGACTTCATTGCAGGTGGTGGTTGTTTCTAATATAGTTTTAGGTTTTTATTTAACTTTTAAGTATTTATGTAATTATTAATTAAAGGAAATGGTATATTAGTCATTTAACATTAACTTAACAGAAAATTTAAACGGTCATCCATCCTAGGGACGAAATCCGTAACTTTTTGGCAAACGTTTGGACCACATCCGTAATAAATGAAACCTAAGGACTAAACCTGAAATTCGTGCAAACCACAGGGACGAAATCCGTAATTTACTCTAAAATAAAACACTAGTTTATAACCATGTTGGTGCATTTAGTAATGAATTAATATAATATAATGTATAACCACAAACCACTCATCACTATTCCACAAACTAAATTACATCAATGTTTAGGTTTGAACCCAGGACTTTCAATGTCTTGGTTCAAAGACATCGCGTCTACCAAGCATTAGTAAACTAAGTATAATTCACAAAGGAATGTTCAAAGGTAATACCTACATATTTTGTAATACTCGACCTTCAAAAATTGCATCTTGATACTTGAAATTATAAATCAATCTCCATTTATGTGGGGGATTTTTTGAATTTTTACTAAAAATATTTATAGTTTGAATTAAGGTTGACTGGAGTTATGAGAATTATTGTTTGAACTCATTATGAATGTTGAATCTTGCATTGGCATTTCAACTCATATAGAAGGTTGAATGAGTTTTATATCTTTTGGTGTTATGGTGACTGGGGTGTTCCTCTCAAGCTTCATAGCTTCATCTCTTCCTCTCACCTCTGTAAATTCCCTTAAGAACTCAGGAACATCTTCATCTTCGTTTCTCAATACTTTCAAGTTCTTGAAGCTAGTCTTTCGGGTGTTAGCCCTCCTCGTCTGTACGTACAACTTCGGCTATTATACACTGGGAGATGAACGAGTTCTCGCGTAGTGACCCGACATTTAAGGAGAAACAAGGTAGGCTAGCATACATGTTTTTATGTTTTCTTTTACCGGTAAAAGTACCATCAAATTTGGATTTCCCATGATTTGAACCACCACAACTTTTTTATTGATAATCATCAATTTAGTAATTTACTAGGGTCCAGCAGGGTAACCCGTTGGGGCCTCTCCTGTTTGCCCTCGTCCTTCACCCGCTTGTGCATCAGATCCAGGATAACTGTGTAGGGATATGATCACGTATTAATAAGCGTATGTCCGGAAAGTATTTAAGCCTACGGGGTTACACGTCTCGACACTAATGTATTTGTATTAATTAATTAGTTAATTAATATTTATCACGAACATTTAACGAGAAGTCGTTAAAAACTAACAGTTAATTGTTAACAGGGGTGTTAGTTGTAAATTAGAGAGAGTTGTAATTTGATTGCAATTAGGAAAAGGCTTGGGATAGGCCTTAGGGCCGAAATTTCGTGAAGCCCTATCCCAATCCCTAACTTATTCATCAAGTTCCTAAACCCTATAAATAAACCTTATGGGTTTAAGGTTTAGTGTTGCATTTTATCTGGAAAAGTGCAAAACCCTAACCTCTCTCTATCCTCTCTCTAATTTTCGGCAAACAAGAAAGAACCCTAGGGGTTTCGATTTCTTGTGTGGTTCGACCAAGCCTACTTCACCAAGAGGAGTTCGTGATCGAGTACTAGCATACATACATCGGTGTGTCGTGTGTGCGAACGTAAGAGGGATTTACTTCAAATCCTAAATGCGAACTCCTTCTCCTTCGTTCGTGCATGGGTGTCGCCAAGCTTTTCTTTAGCCTCAGAACATGTCCCCCCACTCATATGATGGCGGTTGCGGCTGGGTTTGATAAGGATTTGTGGTCGGCCATTGAGGATATTGTCGTGTGTGGGGGTCCCTTCTTTGGGGACTTGCAATGGCGGCTCGCTTCTTTGCCGATTCGGTATGGGGGACTCGGGGTCTATTCGGCGGTCGAGGCGACGTCGTACGCCTTTGTGGCCTCGCGTGCCCAATATTGGGCACTTCAAGACCATATTCTTCTGAAGAGTGGGGCTTATGGCATGGGCTCTGACTACGAGAATGCTCTGGCTGGTCCCCATGATATAATTCCGGGCTTTGATCTGAGCGGTTTCACTAATAAGGACACCGTCCCACCAAAACCCCCAACACGCTTTGGCGAATGCCCTCTTTGGTAAAACCTTGCTCGAGATGGAAGCTACCTATGAGATGAGAGTCAGACAAAAGGCCGTTTGGGAATGTTTACGGCAACCACATGCGCAAGATTTCCTCCATGATCTCCCTATTGACGGGTTGAGGCAACACATGTCGCCCGTCGAATTCCGGACAATTCTCAAGTATCGTCTTATGGTCCCCCTGATCCCCGTGGACGAAAAATGCCCCCTCTACAACAAGGCGTGTATGGATTCGTTTGGGGAGCACGTCGTCCACTGCAAAAGAGCTCCCGGGGTTTAAATATCGACATGATACGGTTCGGGACGTTCTCGTTTGACATTTTCCGATGGGCCAGAATCTCGGCCAGGAAGGAAGCTCCTGTTAACTTTCTGTCAGACCCCTTGGATGGGCGCTCAACCCTCAGGCCTGCCGACATACTTGTTTTTGGGTGGCAGAATGAAAAGCATGCATGTGTCGATTTAACGGGGGTCTCCCCCTTTGTGGGGCTGAGGGCGAGTACTTTCGTGGCGGGCTAGGCAGCGGCCAGGAAGGTGAACAAACACGAGAAGGCGTGTATCGAAAATCAACGTGTGTTTGTTCCCTTCGCTTTTGATACATTTGGGCATCTCGAGTCGGCAGCGGCTACCACATTACGCCGGATCCAAAAAGTCACGTATGGGAATATCGTAAACTCTAGATTAAAGAATGTTATTTTCATACGTCTAGGGTTTGTTATTCAAAAAGGGCTGACGGTGCAGCTTGTTGCCCGTCTTTCCTGCGTAGTACCTTGAGTCTTATACGTTACTTTACTTTGAACGTAACTGTCGAATTTACTAAGACTTGACAACGTATCAAGCTATTTCCTTGAGACATATCACGTTTTATACATGAACCTATTTTTTTATTTTTTTATCAACAAGCATACTCATCATTCTACACATCTTTTACTCTTAAAGGTATTCAACATGCTACTTTTGTTCCCCAAGATTTAAACCTCAATCATTAAATTGAGGAATACCATTTAAGGAATACCGGATGAGAGTTGGAGCTATGTGGTAAGTGATATTTATCACAACCAAAATGTTATAGATTTAAACAATAATATATTAGCAATTGTTATTGAAAAAGTAAAATTAGTTGATGAAAACATTCTTATTGTATCATACATTAATACTATACACTTAAGAAAAGATATTGTGAGTTTATTAACCCATAATAACTTCCCAACCCAACACACGAAGAAGGCCCATTTTATCTCACGTGAAATCTAGCCCAACACAAAAAAGGCCCATCTCTATCTCTCACGTGAAACCTAGTGCTACTAACTTATTGTTATCAACTTACCTTCAATATAACCATTTGATGAGAATGTCCTTCACATCAAGTTTAAGAGGATTAAATTCTATCTATTTTCATTTATGAAACTTTAGTAAGGTAAAAATAAGTTATGCTTCACAGGTTAAAACAAGCCATTTTAGAAAGAAAAAAATATCAAAGAGGGTTCCCCCACTTTGTTTATCTCTGTAGTGACTACTGCAAAACGAGCGTAGATAGTGAAGGAGACAACAATGGCGATGGAACGATGATGGTGATGACGATGAGATTGTGGTGGCTATAACTGTTGGAGCTTTGGGTAGAAGTTGTGAACGAGAGAAGTGGAGAGTATCCCACATTGGTAGAAAGACAAACTTTGGAGTGGTTTATAAGGGATAGTTGGTCTCCCATAAAGTCAAATATAATAAACTTCTGGTGTAGAGGCTACTCCTTAGTTGAAACCCATGTTGCTTCACATTGCGTAGCACCCCTAGCACCCCAAGCACCCGGTTTTATGTTGGCTGGTTGGCTTAGTTGGTTTTAAATTGGTTGCGTAAAAAAACCTTGCCTTTTTCATAAGGTTTTCAACAAAATTTTAAGTTTCTGTGAAAAGTCTGATTTTAAGTTCCAACTCATTACGAAAATTAAGTTTTGCGCGCTATCTCGTTATCTCTTGGTCTTGTGCTCATTTCGTTTCTGCCTTGTAATTTAATTTCTGCATTTCATGTGTCATTGTATTGTATATTTAGTTCATTTCAAGTTGTAATCTTTTATAATTTGTCTAGTTTAACCCTCGTCTTGTAATAGCATATGTGAAAATTCATGTGTATTTTATTCAAATTCTTATTTTACGCGAATGGTTCCTACAATAACCACGATGGTAATATTTGGCATTTCAGTTAAGTCCAAAAATAATCACGCATTGAAACAATGAAACTAAACTCTAGGAACAGTTATCTAAGTTACAGTAAAGCTCTTCGTTATTGATTAATGATGTGTACTTATGATTCCTAAAGATAAACTAACACGTACAAATATGTGCATCGTTTAATTAGTAATGTATTTATAAACTTGTAAATTACTAATTATTTCTGAACTGATTATATCCATCGTATTACTCAAAAAAACCTTTCTATGTTCAAATGTCACGTTATTTTTGTCACCATTTTCATCTTCTTTGCTAGTTCATATCCTACATTTTATATGTGAAACCATTACAGATTCAAAGTTCATAACCTAAGACCATTATCACGTGGGCGGAACAGATCCACTAATTCTTTGATTTCACTTAGTAAAAGGGATCTTGAACTAAGATATAGATTCTAGAAACTAAAAAAAGGTATTCTGAGCAATTACAATAATCGGATTCATTCATATTCCTGGTATAATATATGCTATCACACATACAAATATACAATCATACTCGATCCATATATTGCTTATGTAGCTTACCCATTAGACATGTTTGAAAAATGTTCTGTACTAACTTGTTTAGTTCCATTATAGGTAATGTATTTGGGTTCAAATCTCGGCATGCTCTACGTCTGGGTAGTTGTTAGTCAATTGTCGTGTAGTTAATAGTCGGGCAATCGAACTTTGCAATCATTTTGGTGCATCGTCCTTGTTTGACCTTTGTGATTTGGACTAGTGAACATTGGATCACCACTTGGGTGGTGGATCAAAGGCAAGAAGTTGATTTATTTGAACGTCAATACGTCATGACTCAAAATTTGAAGGTGAAATATCGATTCAAATTCTTTTTCTATAAAACGTGTAAAGATAATCAATATAAAATCTTTTGAACATGAGTATTATAAGTATTTGTTCCCTTTAAAAAAGTGAACAATAAGTGTGTGTCCTTTACTCTAAATAATTTAATTTCAAATTATTACTATATCATATCCACTTCAATTGAAAGCGTAATTATTGAAGACTAAATTAAACTTTATTAAAGCAAAGGATTATTTTTTAAATGTCACATAAGTTATTTTTTGCCATCATCTTCATCTTCTTTGCTAGTCCATATCCTACATTTTATTTGACTGTCGATACGTCATGGCTCCTAATTTGACACGTAGGCTTCGTAATTGCCTAATTGGTGAAAGATGAAATGTTTGATATTTTTTTATTCAAAATGTAAGGAAAAGCAACCTTAAAATCTTTTAAACGTAAGTATTAAAAATATTTGTTTCTTTAAAAAATTCAACATTAAGTGCTTGTACTTTACTTTTGAATTTAATTTCAAGCTAGTACTATATCGAGGGCCGATCCCGACGAATTTAGGGGCCCTGTTCGAGTTTTAAAAAATAGGCCCCACTTGAAAAAAATTGCAAACAGAAAAAGTTTTTTAAAAAAGCAAAAAATAAATTATGGCAATAAACATAAGAAAATTATTGTTTTAAAATGACATTTTAATTGAAATTAGGCCCTAAATGCCTAAATATTAAATAACTAATTGGACTATCTTTTTTAAATTAGATTATTTTATTAGTTTAGGTTTTAAAATTTAAAAATTTTATTTAAAAATAACTATATAAATATAATATATATAAAAGATTTTAAAAAATATAGGCCCCTTAATATGATAGGCCCTGTTCCGTCGCACATCTCGCACATGCTCAAGGCCCCCCACTGACTATATCCCTTCAATTAAGAGCGTAATTAATTAACACTATTTTTTTTTTTTTTTTTTTTTGAACGGCTAATTTTTTTTATTTCACCAATTTAACTTTAACACCATTGCCAAGGTTTGAACCTTGGTCTCCACCAAAGAGACTTTGTGGCTCTTACCATTGGGGTACAACCCCAATGGCAATTAACACTAATTAAACTTTATTAGAGAAAGCTTGGAGTAAAAATGGCAAGTTGTTAATAATGGATAGGAAGGATAGAATAATTGCCGAGTGCAACCGGTTGGACGATTTGGGGGAGGAGTTCATTTTATCTGAGGAAGATTTGGATTATTGGTCGGCTCTGAAAGTAGGCCTAAAAGATATTGAAGATGAGGAAAGGGAGGAGTTTAAAGTTAGGTCCAATTTTAATTGGTGTAAAGAAGGGGATTCGAACTCATCGTTCTTCCATGGGGTTATCAAACAAAAACTTGCTAAAGGGCGGATCAATGGGCTCAAGGTAAAAGACGGTTGGGTGGACGAGCCGTGTCTCATCAAAAAAGAGGCTTTTAATTTCTTTAAAAGACGTTTCAACAAGAGGGAGGGGGCCATCCCTAGTATGTTGTGCGAGGGGATTAACCGGCTTTCGGTGGAGGAAGGTGAGGCCTTGGTTGTGCCCTTCTCTAAGGAAGAAATTAAAGGTGTTGTTTGGATGTGTGGGAGTACTAAAACGCCGGGTCCGGACAGGTTTGGGTTTGGTTTTTTTAAACACTTTTGGGACGTTTTTGGGGCTGATTTTGAAAAGGTGCTGGGGTATTTCTACGACAGTGGAAGGATTAATAATGGGTGTAATGCTGCATTTATCCACCTCGTCCCAAAAACGCGTGACCCTCAATCCCTAAGTGACTATAGGCCGATTAGTCTTGTTGGGTGTGTGGCCAAAGTTGTCTCTAAAATAATGGCAAATAGCATCAAGAAGGTGATGGTTAATATAGTATCGGATAACCAATTGGCTTTCATTGCTAAAAGGAATATTGTAGATGGCCCCTTAATCATTAACGAGCTAATCTCTTGGTGTAAGAGGAGAAGTAAAAAGCTCCTCATGTTTAAAATTGATTTTGAGAGGGCTTATGACTCGGTGGAATGGGACTTCCTTTTGGCTATCCTTAGTCAAATGAATTTCCCGGAGAAGTTGATCGCGTGGGTGAAGGGTTGTCTTGTTTCTTCTAGAGCCTCGGTATTAATCAATGGGTCCCCGACGAAAGAGTTCCAATGCTTGAGGGGCTTGAGGCAAGGAGATCCTCTTTCGCCTTTCCTCTTCGTTATTGTCATGGAGGCTTTCACTGTGATGCTTAATAAGCCAATGGATATGGGAGTTTTCGAAGGGTTCCAGCTTCCTAACGGGGGGCCGGTGCTCTCTTCGGTGGTCTTTGCGGATGATGCACTCGTTTTGGGAGAATGGAAGTCGGAAAATGTGCTTAATCTCAGTCGGCTTCTTCGGGTCTTCTTCTTGGCTTCCGGCTTGAAGGTAAATCTTAGCAAATGTGCTATCTTTGGGATTAATTGTGGGGAGGAGGAATCAAGGAGGTTGGCGGGGTTGTTGAGGTGCTCAGTGGGATCCCTGCCTTCGGCCCACTCTGGGTCTGTCCATTGGCAATAATATGAACAGAATCGGGGCTTGGAATAAGGTTGTGGAGAAATTCAAAGAGAGACTTTCGGAGTGGAAAGCGACAAATCTCTCCCTTGCTGGGAGGCTTGTTCTAGTTAAATCTGTGTTGGAGGCCCTTCCTCTCTTATTATTTCTCCCCCTTTGCGGTTCCAAAAAAAGTCCTTCATTCCCTTGAATCTATTCGTTTTAACTTCTTATGGGGTGTGTGTGTGCGGGGGGGGGGGGGGGGGGGGGGGGGGGGGGGGGGAGAAAAAGAGATCGATACATTGGGTGAAGCGTGATCTCCTTTTCAACTCGTTTGAAAAGGGAGGTCTTGGCATCACTCCGTTGGAGGAGCTGAATTTGGGCCTTTTGGCTAAATGGTTATGGCGTTTCAGGGTGGAACCGGAAAGGTTATGGCGAAGGGTGATCACAAGTATCCATGGGGATTGTACAGAAAGGAAGCTTATCCTGGTGGGGAAAGGTTCGGTGGGTGTGTGGAATAACATCGGTAAGACTGAGGATTTATTTAAAAAGAAAGGGGTTGATCTTCGGCAATGGATCGTTTTCCAGGATGGTGGCTGGATTTGGAAAGGAAACGGGGCAGGGGTCTTCTCTGTTAAGGTGGCTAGGGGTCTGATGGAAAGCGAGAGGAGGCCGGAGGTATGTACTGTCGTAAAAAGGTGCTCGGTTGTTCCCCCGAAAGTTAACATCTTTTTCTGGAGAATGATTGTGGAGAGGCTCCCGGTGAAGAAGGATCTTGCGCGGAGGGGAGTTCCGATTCAATCCCTGCTGTGTCCGATGTGTATGGAGGTTGAAGAAGACGTGGGCCATCTGTTCGCTGGCTGCTGTTGGGCTAATCAGGTTTGGGCTGTTGTGGGCCAGTGGACCAAATCGAATTCCTTTTGGTTTCTTGACATAAAAGATCTGTTGATGGGTTGGGCTGATTCTGGTATCCCTTCCAAGCACAATGAAGCGATGGAGACGATTGTCCGGGCAGCTTGCTGATCTTTATGGATCTCGAGGAATGAAGCGGTCTTCCAAAATAAGAGGCCATCTCTTCAGAAGATTGTGACGGATATTAAGGCGTTAAGTTTCCATTGGTGTAAATGTAGGTCGAGTAGCTGGAATGTTTCTTGGGAGGATTGGTGTCGTTTCAATTTTTGATGTAATGTAACTCGTTGTACCTTTGGTGGGGCCGGTCGGAGTGTCTTACTCCGCCGGTGTTTCCCGTTCTGTTATGCCATTGCCGTTTAAAAAAAAAAATTAGGTTATTTATCCATATCCTTATAATTTATACATTTATCATTATTTTTCTTCTTTTTTTACTCACAACCACAATTAAATAATACTTTTTAATAACTTAATCATTACTTTTTCTCTCTTTCATCACAACCAAACCTCAAATTTTAAGAAATCAATAATATTTTTTTATCAAATATACAGATGAACAGTAACTTTTTTTTTCTTCTCTACTCACAACCAAACTTTAAATTTTAAGGTTTACACTCACATACTTATAAGAAACATACCATGAATGCTCTTAGAGTAAACATCTATTCTTAGCGGCCATAAATACTATTGAAGGCTAGCAAAATGCTCGCACAAGACAACCGAAACAAACACGAATTTACCAAAAACAGAAGAAAAGTAAATTACATGGAAAAAGTAATAGAAAAATTGCTTCAATATTCCCATGTGAACTCCAAACCTTTTAGCTCGATTAGTGATCAATAGATGTGAGCAGTGGCGGACTCATGTTGAAGGGGGGGGGGGGCAAGCGACCCCCATCAATTTTGTACTAGTAGTGGATCGTTATTAACCGAAAATCTCTTTGACCCCCATACATAAATACAATTGACCCCCACATAATAAATAAAACGAATTATAGAGCAATGGTCGGCGCCTTTAACCTTGAACAAACTGTCCCAGGTTCGACCCCTGGGTAGTTCGATTTTTTTAAATTTTTTTTCTTTTTCTTTTTAAAAAAACTCAGAACGGGAGTTAGACATAAAACCCTAATGAGTGTTTTTTACGCAATTACGCTCCAGTCTCCTATCGTCGACCCCTCTCAGCCCCTGACCTCGCTCTCTCTGCCTCCGTCCGAGTTCCGGCCGCCTGGCACTCCAACGACCTCCTCGGCTCCTTCTCCTCCTCGCCCTTGGCTCCTGAATCCCTGACCTCTCTCAGGCCTCAGCACTCTCTGCCTCTCTCTGTCACAGTCTCACCTCCAATTCTCCATGGCTCCCTTTTGATTTGGTATGTAATTTCACCCAAATTTTATGCTAAATTGACCTAATTAGTGATTAGAAAGCAGATTTTGAACTTGATTTTGTTGTTTAGGGAGAACTTTGATGAATGTTTGGCAATTTGGGACTTTGGGTATAAATCTTGACTTTAAGGATTTTCAAATTGTTCAAGCTTCCAACCAAATTCATGGGTTAGTATATCAATTCTATTGTATACTTGATTATAAACTTGCAATTGATACTTGAAATTGATGCTAGTGGTCCTCAAATAATACTAGATACTTGATACATGATTTGACTTTATTTAGGGACAATTGATTTTTTTTTCTTTTAAAGAAAGGCATCAAGTATGGATTCAAATAGTGGTCCTCAAATAGTTGACTTGGATAAACTTCCATGGGATCCATCTCTACGGAAACCAATTTCGTCCTATCACCCAAATCAAAAGGATGACATTAGACGGACATATTTGACTAAAGGTCCATGTCAACCGAAATGACATAATTTTCCTCAACGAGATATTGGTGGTGTCATGAGAAAATTTCGTGCGGAATGGTTTAGTCAATATGAGTGGTTAGAGTATAGTGTGAAAAATGATAGAGCATATTGCCAGGTTTGTTAGTTGTTTAAGAAAAATGGTCAAAATGATGGATTTGTGGGTAAGGGTTTTAGATCTTGGAACAAAACAGAAAGATTTACTAGGCATGTTGGTGATAATAATAGTTCCCACAACATAGCACTTAGAAAATGCCAAGACTTGGTTAAACCAAATCAATCCATAAGAGTTGTCGTCGAAAAACAAACTGATAAGCAAAAAAAAGATTATAGTGTCCGATTAAGTGCTTCGATTATTGTTTCGCTTGAAGATGTGATAGATCGTTTCCAAAAGATGTCAACTCTTAAGCACAACTATGAATATTATGTTTTTTTTGTTTCATTTTATAGACAATGTATGTTTGTTATGATATCGTACAACTAGTTATTTTACCCGACCCGACCAAAAAAATTTATTTATCGATATTAATATAAAAAATATCTGGAAAAAAAACGACCCCCATGAATTTAAATCCTGGGTCCGCCACTGGATGTGAGATGGTTTTATTTCTTGAAGTTGTGTATCACCATTTATTCTTTTTTGATCAAAGACGATATAATTTCTTGCCAATTATATGCTCTTAGCGATAATTCCTTGAATATTTTTTTTTCCTTTTAGGTTCCCAATGGATTGTTTTATGAAATTGCAATAGGTCGTTAATGGAGAATGCAAAGATCGGAAGTCATTTTACCCAATGAGAGATATGTTGCCAAATGTTACGGGAGACAGAGTAGGTTGTTAGTATTTGTTCAAGGGTTTCCTCTTGTTCCAGGCATATATGGCAACAAGTGGAAGATGTCATTACCCCCTTTTTCATTAACTGAGTGATCGTAGGTAGTCTATCCATCGAGGCCCACCGCATAAAGCTGTTCACTTTGATGTGAGTCCAGTTATTCCATGCGTATCTAGTTGCTTGGGTTTGTTCTTCTTCAGCCGCTACTTCGTCCAATGATATCCGAATGTACTTTGTGCGAACATTAGGTTGCTTTTAGAAAATTGGTTCATATCAGATCTGAGGGCTGCAACCACTTTACCAATTGTCAACCAAGTAAAGAGGGATTTTCTTATATCAACCAAAAATGCAAATCATGATCAATGACTTTCTTAATGCCGTGGAACTCGGATGGCAAGAGGCTTTAACAAGAATGGATAGTAGAGTGTAGTGCAATGAAGTGTACCGTCATGTCATCAGAACATTTAACTTTAAGAAAAAAGACGCAACTATCTAGAGAAGGCAAATTATTGGAAGAGATTAAATCAACATTCTTCCTTTGAATTGAAAACCAATCCAAATGGAAGGTATTAGAGTGGAATAGTTGATCTACTGTTTCTATTGTGTTTTGACCATTAATTGTTCTAGCATCTTTCTTGTTTTCTATATTCTTAATCTGTTTATTGTCGTTTAAATATTACACCAACTAATATTATTGAATTACAAATAGAGGTGTTAAAAAAAAGTCGGTTTGCTTTAAACTGGAATCAAACTGGTATGAAATTGGTTCTGATTTCAAATCGAAATGTCAGTTTCTAAACGACTTCACATTCTGGCCTATCAAACTAGTTCTGAACCGATTCCACACGAACCAATCTAAGAACCTGTTCTAACGTTTAAAACATAGACTCATTATTATAGTCGTAGTAGGTTTTTTTATACCATTCTGACGGTATCAGAAAGACTCAATGTAAAACTTGTGGTATATTATCCAAACTCGATTACAACACCAGATCAAGATTTCACTTTACAAACCATATGAGGTGAAGAACCGAAGAAGCAAACTTTAGTTTTTTTTTTTGTTATAATATTATTACAATTTATGTTTTTTTAAGATTTTCAATATTAGTTTTTAAGTTTTTAAACTTTTAAATATTAATTTGAAATTAAAAAAATACTCAAAAACATGTTTGAAGAACCTCGTCAAACCGTTTTGAGACCGAACATAATCAATTCCTATAGGTTTAAGTATTTTGGTTAAAAACTTGTTAGGTTTGTAACAAACCTATTTTAATAGGGTGTTGACCAAACCTGTTCTATTTAGATAAAGAAACAGGTTCGGTTAAAAAAAAACGGTTTATATACTTCTAGTGGCAACTTGCAAACCCTTTGATAGATAAGAATTAGTAATTGTGTAAGGGTGGGAGGTATGCTCATTTCAAGTATGTATTAGGCATCAAATTGGACCAATAGGATGATGCCAACAGGAGAGAGAAAATTGATGTAGAATTGATGTAGAATGATGATTTTGTAGGGGGTATGCTCATTTAGTCATGGTTTAGGCATGGATTGAATATTTTTTTTTCATTTTCTTTTTAATCTAAAACAAATAAAATTAAACTAAAACATTTAATATAAAATAAAAACATAACAATTCATTAGATTAAAAAAAAACTTACAAAGTCCTAAAAAAATAAAAATTACCAAATTCCTAAAAAAAAACCAACATTTATATTTCATTTAAAAAAAAAATACAAATCTAGGGCGGTGGAGGATTTGCATTCAGCTCTTCTTCAGTTAGCACGACTTCCAAGTTGTTGGCGATATGCTCAGTGATGTCGAATCGTAGCTGGAAGTGTGTCTCGCTGTCGCGTATCTCCATATAAACACCCTCAGTGTCGGTCGGTGGGACTGGAGGATCGCGAATGTGTACCGGTGAAATAGCCGCGCCCTCGTCTTTCAATGTCATGTTGTGAAGTATCATGCACGCGTACATGATATTCTCCATCAAAGCTGTGTCTGTTGGTCGTGCTTTTCGATCTACTATCGCCCACTTAGATTTCAACCTCCGAAACGCTCTTTCGACGTCTTTTCTTGCACCCTCTTGCACCTTCTTCATTTTCTTCTCCTTGATTGCGTATGGATGTGTATACGCTTTTACAAAAGTAGACCAAGTGGGATATATACCATCGGCAAGGTAGTAGCCCCGTTTGTATTCCCGACCGTTAACAACAAAAGGAGCTTTCGGAGCAATACCTTTCAACTCGTCTGTGAACAATGTTGACTGATTTAGCACATTTATGTCATTGTTTGAACCTGCGACACCAAAAAAAGCATGCCAAAACCACATTTCTTGAGACGCAACTGCCTCGAGTATTACCGTTGGTTTTGGATGATCACCGCGATGATATTGTCCTCTATATTTTGTTGGACAGCTTCTCCATTCCCAATGCATACAATCGATGCTACCGATCATGCCAGGGAGGCCATGTCTTTCTAAATGGGCCTCATATAAACGAGCAAGATCATGGCTAGTCGGTGAACGTAAAAATTCATCTCTATAAAGTCTAATTATAGCATCACAAAAGTAGTGTAAGCATTCACGTGATGTTCTTTCGGACATTTCTAAAAACTCATCGTATTCGTCAGGCACGTTACCGGTTGCCAATTGACGAATAGCTACCGTACATTTCTGTAAAGCAGTGAAACTTGGACGCCCCCTCCCGTCGAAACGAGTCGTAAACCACTCGAAGTTACTCTCAATATCATGCAAGATACGATTAAACAATCTCTTAGACATTCGAAATCTATCACTAAAAATACCTTCGTGGAAACGTGGCTCGTCGGCGAAATATAGCTCAATCAAACGATCATGGCTTGCTCTACGATCTCGATAAATACTCGTCCTTGTGCTCTTCTCTCGAGATTCTTCGTCTAAAACAGCACGATAACACAGATTCATGAAATTCATCGCGTCATTGTCCGAATCGCTCGAACTACTAGAAGAAGTCATAAGCTCGGGTGGGATTTTATAGCGTGGGCGAGGGCGATTCATGTTTTTTGAGAAAGAAAGTAAAGGTTTTTGTTTGTTTAGGAGAAATGGTGTGTAAAATTTAGTGGTTTGAAGGGATTTATATAGTGGAGGAATTGAAAAAAAAAAAAAAAAAGTTTCAAACGGTCAAAAAATCGACCGTTGAACGGTCGAATTGGCTCGGCGTCGATCGGCAAAAACATGCCGCAAAACTTGAAAAGTGGATGCCGATGCCGAAGGAATGGAGCCACGGTATGCATGCCGAGCATCGGCATGCCGATGCCTAGCATATGCCGAGGGGCGGCGGCATGCATACCGCCCACCCTAAGAGGTATACACAACTAGACAATTAGTGATGAATGACACATTGGCTGGAAAAAAAAGAAGGAATATGATGGAAATGGAAGGACTTACCAACCAGACAGCACAGCAAATATAAGGAGTCAACCCCATGCCTGGAATTCTTTGTCAATATGTTATATTGTTATGCCGACTCCCTTTTCAATTCAAACCTTTTTTGTTTTCCAAATGTTCATGAAAATAACAATAAAAAAAACAAGAGTTCGGTACAAGAGTTATCCATTTGCTTTGCAAAACTTATTACGAACTTTTTTCAATTTTGATGGGTGTTCATTTTTTCAGTTAACCATGTACAAAATACTAAACTGTCTTTGAATATTAAAATAGTAATTCAATGGAATTTCGCCATCATATATAAGTGGTTGCTATCTAACATGAATATTATTAAAGTGGTTGCTATGTGACATGAACACTTTTTAAAGTTAGTTATCTTTTTACAAAGTTTTCCCTTCTTTTATTTATTCAAACATCATAAATTTAGCATGAAAGTGGGTAAGGTAGAATTTAAAGGTGTGTTGGTCGTTTAAAAGAACATAACATTTGAGTCCAAGGCTCTATAAATATTTTGAGTGTTTTGCTTCTAATTTAAACATTGTTAAATAGTCTTCTTTGTATTTCTGTTTTACTTAAGTTACGTTACAACAATGTAATTGTTTTATGTATTTTCATTATCCCCGTGGAAACGCGTAGATAATAAACCTATTACTTAATATAACAAAAACAAGAGGACAGCTAGAGTACCCGACGAATATAGTAGTGGAGTTGATGGTGTAGTAGGTATAGTCGTGGAACATTACTTTTAGGTCATAGGATCGATTCTTTGAGTATTTGGCTTTTAAGTTTACCTCGTTACGCAACCTTTTGGTATTTTCATTTTCTTTACGTTGCGTTATAACAATGCAAGTGTTTCATGTATCTACGTTATCTTCATGGCAACACACGAGTTGCAAACCTAGTTACATAAGAAATATAATAGTTAATTTTGATTTGAGTTTCTGAGGATTGATAGTTTAATTACCTTTTTTTTTGAACGGCAAAATTAATATTTACAATTACACCAAATAACACCACTTGCTTGGGATTGAACCCAGGAAGTTTAATTACTTAAGTATTACTTCTTATTTTTTTAACCATTAAAGGCATGATGTTAACTTTTATTTAACCATTTGAATAATTTTAACTAACAAGAGTTAGATTTTTAAGCTAAAGGAAAGGGTATTTCAAACAATTTATACTTGAGGACTAGTTATGCAATACTCAAAAAACAATTTGACTACGTTTTTCTTTTTAAGGGACTAGTTAGCACCAATTGACCCATTTAAGACTCTTCTTGAGGTTTTATCAAATTTTGAACTTGACAAGTCCTTGTCATTCTCATCAACTGCATTTTAATCTTTTATATCCATAACTGTATGAAAATCGTTCGTAAATTTAAAATAAAATAAATATTTTATTTTTGGTACGATTACAACGAAAGATAAGAACCTATACTATTACAATACAAAAGAAATAATCTACTCATATTACAAGTTACAAAGAAATTGAAAGTTTTAATACAGAGAAATAGATTACAATACAATTAAATTGAGATGGAAATACTAATACAAAGGAATGAAAATACACTTACAACGAAATAAAGGAAATGGATGCTATTGCTAATGAGAAATAAAAATTACAATGATGAAAGTTGGTGAAATAAAATGAATTTTTGAAAACACTTTTAGGAGTCAAAGATGGAGACAAAAGGTTTTTGAAAAGATTTTTTTAAAACTTGAATGTTTTAAGAAAACGAAGAAGAAATTGGAAAAACCTTTGGCGAAGAAGAGCCAGTTTTGGTTAAACCGTTTTCAGACCAAACATAATCAATTCCTATAGGTTTGAGTATTTTGGCTAAAACCCTATTTGTAAACCGAATCGGTTTGTAACAAACCAATTTCGATGGGTGTTCGACCGAACCGTTTAGAAAGAAAAGAAAAAAAAGAAATATGTTTGGTTAAAAAAGGGTTTGTACACCTCTTGTTGCAACTTGCAAACCTTTGATAGATAAGAATCAGTAATTTTGCAAGAGGTATACACAACCACAAAAGTAGTGATGACTGACGAATGACTCATTAGCTAAAAAAAAAAGAATATGATGGAAATGGAAGGACGTACCAACCAGACAGCGCAGCATACAGGGAGTCAACCCCACGGCTGGAATTCTTTGTCAATATGTCACGCCCACTCCCTTTTCTAATTCTACCTTCTTCTTTTTTTTCCAAATGGTCACGAAATAATAATAAAAAAAATACAAGAGTTAAGTGGAGGATGTATTTTTTTCAAGCGGTTATTTCTAGTGCTCAACTTTGAAGTGTGAGTCATCACAATCATAAGTCCAAAGAGCCTGCCTCAACCGTGATTGTGGTGCAGCTGACACTCTTCTACGACAATATTATTTTCAATAAATCCCAACATACCATCGTTGAGTTGTTTAAGCAGTGGTTTCGTATGAGAAGATACATATTTTGTAGAATAGTTGAAGATATTGAGAGATTGAAGTGTGAGTCATCACAACCATAAGTCCAAAGAGCCCGTCTCAACCGTGATTGTGGTGCAGCTGACACTCTTCTACGACAATATTATTTTCAATAAATCCCAACGTACCATCGTTGAGTTGTTTAAGCAGTGGTTTCGTATGAGGAGATACCTATTTTGTAGAATAGTTGAAGATATTGAGAGAGGTGTCGTGGTTCCGTCAAAGGAAAATACGAGAGGTAGAATTGGTTTTACTTCACTGTTAACAATGCATTGTTTCTATTTGTCAAATAGCTTATGAAAGTTCTGATAATTCGTTTGGTGAATACTTGAAGATGCCCGGACGAACAATAAAGTTATGTATTCAAACAATTTCTAAAGCTACCGCTCATTTGTAAAAAAAATAGATATTTATGAAAATCCATAGTGAGCGGCATTCAACAACTATACGAGGCGAATGAAGCTAAACATGGTTTTATTGGGACGCTTTGTGGCATCAATTGCACATACTCGGAGTGGAAAAAATGCCCTAACATGTGGCGTGGTCGGTTTATGTGTGGCGATCACAATCATTTGTCCCTAGGGCTCGTCA
Source organism: Deinandra increscens subsp. villosa (assembly GCA_039602395.1). Taxonomy (NCBI): domain Eukaryota; kingdom Viridiplantae; phylum Streptophyta; class Magnoliopsida; order Asterales; family Asteraceae; genus Deinandra; species Deinandra increscens. The sequence continues at coordinate 24,013,555 of JBCNJP010000019.1, forward strand.
TTGCATAGTATGGCATGTGGATATGGCATGCACATTTTGGTGTTGCCAGTTCCAATGATGACATTAATGTTTTGGATCAATCTACTCTTTTTAACGATATGGTAGATGGAAAAGCTCCTGACTCAACTTATGAACTAAGAGGAATAACATATAAGCGTGGATATTATTTAGGTAATGGAATATATCCCTAATGTGCTACTAAGTCAAATCTCGATCTTACGTATCCTAAGAGTCCGAGGTGTGCAACTTAAAAAACTTACGAAGCAACAAGAAAGGATATCGAACTAATGTTTGGTCGCTTAAAAAGTAAGTGACATATCATTGAACATCCGGCAGGGGCCTGGTCGCAAAACAAAATATGGAGCGTAATACGTGTGTGCAATTATGAATAATATGATTCTAGAGGACATGGTCAAAGTGATTTGTCAGTTCAAGGAATAGGAATTGGCTATGACATAAGAAGAGCTGAATGATGAGCAAAAGCTAGCAAAGTGTTAGAAAATCGGAGGTGCACCCTTGCCAGCTTGACCCGTTCCTTTCTACGTAGGTTCGCCCCTGCCAGCTTCACCATGCCCCTTCCTTCTCTCTCACTATCATCAACGCCATTCTTCAAGCTTTTTATGCATGTATAAGTGAAATCAATAACTTGTATACCACTGATAGATGTTCACCTTACCACTCCAACAAGCCATTAATAATATAAGTATCTATCTAAGTATAGTTTTTTTTCTTTTTTTAATCTTTATATATGAAAGATTTGAAATGATAAGGATGATTTATTATTTTTTATTCATTAAGTACAAAGAAAATTAATATATATATATAAAATGAAGTAAATAATAAACAAGCTAACGTCGGATTCTACCCGGCCAGAAAATTTCTCCCCTCGTATTAGTCATGTTTCTTTTCTTTAAACATAATTCATTTTTATTTCCACGGTGTATTTTCTTTTTCACTTGTTATTTTCTTTATTAATTGCACGTCTAAATGTGTAATGTGTATTTTCCACATCTAGATTGATTAGACAAATAATTGGATTGCTTAGAAGTTGGAATCAATCAAAACATGATCATTGAAGCGTCTTTGTCTCCCTCTTAAACTTCTTGCTAATCATCTTTCACTTCATGATAGCTAATTATGAGCTACAAATCATTTACATTAACACAACATCGATCGTTTAGCCACCATCTATCCATTAGACTCATGAAGATAAATTTAGCCCTTTTCTTTGGTCACCTTAATTTTTTTGAAATTCACCGGACTTAACCTGGCGGTTAGGACAAACCGCCACGGTTAGCTTTTGTAACCCCACCCAATCATTTGACACAGATCACGGGGACTAATGATTGGCGACGTAACCTGGCGTTTTGGGCAAACCCTGGCGGTTCGCTTTTGGCTGATACTGTCAAGTCTCCGAAAAGGTTTGAAGCATGCTGTCAAGTCTCCGAAAAGGTGCCCAGAAACCGCCCCATATAGGGCAAACCGTGGGGTTAACTGGTAGCTGTCAAGTCTCTGAAAAGGTTAATTTTGACAGTCTGCGCCGTGTGTCAGACTTAACCCCAAGGTTAGGCCTTAATGTGGAGGTTCGGCGTGAACAAACCCCACGGTTTGGTCAAACCGCCAGGTTAACTCCGGTGTCCAGAAATTTTTTTTGGGTGTCCCGATTAGGACCCTAAATCCGTCAATCTTATCAATTATTATAATTTATTATCGTTATTAATATCCTTGTGACAATTGCATATATAGATAGCATCTATCCTATTATATAATTATTGACAAACTTTACCAATACTTATTATGTTATTAATTATTGTACTAGGTGTTAGAGTTGTATTTAGGTCGATCATCAATGGTTTATCTTGTTATTATGTTTTGTTCTCTAGTATATTGATCAACGTGTATCGTTCTCATAATTATTGGCGATTTTAGTTTGGTTTTGCAAATGTCTAAAGAGAATTAAACACCCATTTCTTTAGTTTTGGCACTGTGTTAAAAACTTTAGCATTTCTTTCTTATCAAATGAACAAAAAGGTTATCTATTTCAATACTATAATAGTCAACCCCTCAAAGTTCTCAAACCCAATTCGTTTCTCAAATGATCATCTCCTTAAATTGGATTTATCACCATCATCGTAGTTAACCCCTCCATTGTTCAAAGCCAAGACGACTCTAGTGAATCTGAACTATGAAGGAATCGAAATCGCTAATTTCTCCATTCCCTAAATCGAGCATATGAATCGATCACCTTATCTTTTTCACGAATCGAGCTAATTCTTATTTCTCCATTCCCTGAAGGTCTGAAGGAATCAAAATCACCTTGGGTTGGGCAAGTGGTGATGAAAATAAGATGAAGCACTACAGAAATGAGGAAATTAGGGTTTGAAAAAGAAACGGGGAAATTAGGATTTGAAAAAGATAAACTAGTCGTCTTCAGTTTATGAGATTCATATGCTCGGTTGCCCATTTCATTTTATGTTTTTCATCGATGAACAATGGAGGGATCTGAGGAAATCACTGGACTTCAATGGGTTGTTTTTAGGTTCATCGTTTTCTTCCTGTGAATCGAAGATGATTGGACACCACTAGCGGCGAGCCACCACAAATAGCCACCTCCATCATCGACGATGTTGACGGTAGGTGGTGGTGGTGGTTGGTGATTGTCTGTAACTTCTTTTAGGGGTTTTAATGTTTTATTCTTAATTTATCATATGATTGCCATGTAGGATTGCCACCTCATAGAAAAATAACACATTGGACTGCCACGTCATAAAAAAATGACAACTTGAACTGCCACATCATTATTGTTTTAACGAAGTTAGGATTCTATTAGTTTTGAATTATTTAAATCCAATTTGCCTTTTAATAACTAACTAAATTTGGAAATGTTTATCCCTAAAATTTCCACCTAAGAAGATGAAGTATCAATAAGTAGAGCGACGAGTTTATACAACGAGCACAATAGCTAGCCAAATAGCCATAGCCCTATGCTCTAATAGCAAGTGAATTAGTGAAATAGGGTGTAAATGCGTTTTACCACCAGAGAAGTGTAGTATATGACATGCACAAATAATGAACGAATACAATCAATATAATAAATAATGAAACCTTTTAAATATTAACAATAATCTATTATTTAAATACTAACAATAAACTGTTATTTATTAGGAGTGACGTTGATATTATATATATCATGTTCCATGCCATCATACATTCATATTATCTTAGTAGACAAAAACCAATTACTTATTAATTATCTTCTTTCACTCTCGTGTAGTCGTGTGTATCGGATATCTGGGTCTTACGTTATAAACACACACTAACACATACTTTTTATATATATAATTACATTTTAAATTACTAATATTATTCTATTTATTCTTAAGAAAATCTTTTAGCATTATATATTTTATCGTAAAACAAATTTGGAAAATAATTTTCTTAGTTTTTAATGAGACAGCGAAAACACGAAACGTATGCAGTTTAGACGTACACGTGTGTATTACACTAGTGACCCATCTTTATGATCTTGAAAATGAAATAATGGATGAGAGAGTTGATGTGTATTAGCTGTGTGAAGCATCGAAAGACTTTTCCTGCCTTTCCATTTTGTTTTCTACCTTACAAACCAATTTTGACTTTCTTTTTTTGGACTTAAATCGTATTATCTAACATCTTAAGTACTGCTGTCAAAATTATTATTTGTACATCTCTTATAAATATTATATAAAAACAAATAATAAATCATTCCTTAAATTTTAACATTATTATATTGTTTAGATAAACTAAAAACAATTTCAAGAAATAATAGCGGCTAGCCCACTACTCGTTGTTCCATTCTTAGAGGTGATTCATCTTCTACATTATTATTATACTTTATAGTAAACTAGATTAGTAACTCGTGTATTATACGGGTTGAGTTCATTTTAGATACATATAACAAAAAAAAATGGTTAAAATAATCAAATATATTATGTTTGACAATTGTTAATTAGTTTTCTTAAAAATAATCAAATTATTGAGTAAATTTATCAAACTCACATTAAGATTGTCAATTTTTTTATAAATGAAAATTTTGTTTTGAAAAAATTGGTAATTATACTTAATTGATAATCTAATAAATTTATACTTGAATGTGGTTTTGACATGTGTCAATGCTGATGTGGACCTCCTAGAAATGAGGCATGTGGCACCCAGTTTAGTGTTTTATTAGGATTAAAGATTAGTATTTTGGTTGGTTTGGTTTGAGATTTAAATGTAAATTTTTTGGGGGGGTCTTGAGTTCAAGTTTTACTAGTTACAAAAAAATAAGGATTCAGGTTGGATTAGACGATTTTCTCACATATTATGGGTTTCCTACTAATGGTGATCTTCGGGTCTTATACTCGAAGAATAGAGATGATCGGGTGAAGCCAGTAGTCTGTCAGTGATCCAAATTTTACTTCAATTTCTCTTAACATATTTGTATTATATAATTATTTCACTTCACTTAACATTATTACTTTTTTTTTAAAGTGATCACATGCACCTTACATAGAGGGCTTTAGGGGAGGGGGTATGGTTGCCTTGTGGCTTCAAGGAGCCATGCTCACCAACCAATCATCATGTGCCAACTCAATTTTGATATTTTTGAAGCCATATCAAGCCACAACATCCGGTATGGTTGCCAAGAAGAGCCATGCGGCTCCCCTTGGAACATGAAAAAACAAATGAGACAAAACAAGTGGGGGTTGGTGCGGCTCTCCCCGGTTCCCTCGTGCCGCATAGACCAAAAATTCGGAAGCCATGGGGGGAAACCGCCCAAGGCGGTATGGTTGCCCCTTTGAGCCGCCCGGCTCCCCTTGGAACCGCCCAGCGGTAACCCAACCACACCGCCTCCCCTTAGGAGGGAGGGGTGGTCGCATGGCCGAAGATAGTTCAAGTACAAGGGTGACACATGTCACATTTTAAGCTCGCACAAAAAGTGAAAAAAATTTGGATTTTTGGTTTTTATATAAGATTTTTTGTTTTTATGTATGTGTGCTACCACTAAATTTGTTTTTTTTTTTTTGGGGGGGGGGGGGGGGGGGGGGGGGTTATTGGATTTTATTAATCCAAGTTGACCAATATTAATCCCAATTATTAAGGTGTTGAATTTCATTGGACCCCATTTGTAATTTTTTGAGTAACATCCCAAACGGAGTTAAGGAAATGTAAAGGGAATCCAATAAATCCAATACCTTAATAATTATGATTAATGTGAGTCATTTTTGAAATTGAGATTAATATTGATTTAATTGATAATAACTTGGCGGCGTTGTAATTGTCGAAGCTGCCGAAACAGCTCCACTGGGTACTCCCCCATCATCTACATAATTATTATGTTCAATTTTTTCTGTACAACTATTTACTTGAAGTATACAAATTTACAAAACCAACTGAGATCTCAAGACTTCCTTCATTCCAATGTTTTAAAACCCGGTTTGAACCGGCCGGTTCAACCGGTTTGACCGGGAACCGGCTCCCTTTCCGGTTCTTTATTGAGCGGTTTTTTGGGTTGAATCGACCCGCTTTAAACCGGCCGATTTTCCGGTTTTTTCTGGTTTAACCGGTTTTCTGATTTTTTTTTTTTTAACTTTTTATTATTTTTTAAAGTTTAAAACTTATATTTTCTTATGAAATACATATTTGATATTATTTTTGAGTGGATTATAATTGTATTTTAACTACTTTTGTTGGGGTGTACAAGTTTATTAGCATTTTTTATAAGAAATATATATATAAATCCCCTAACCGGTTCAACCAAACGGTCTAACCGGTCTGACCGGTCGAACCAGTCCCCAAAAGTTTTCCGGTTCAACTAAAAAACCGGTTTTTAAAACATTGCTTCATTCTCTCTCTTTTTTTAACGTTGAGGCACTTGAAATTGACAACAAATGAACAAAACATTACACCAAACCTATCAGACAAAAACTAATTAATTACAACAGACACAATAGAACACAACAACTCAAGCACCAAAAAAACATGAGAAATTAAATTACAAAATTTTACTTTAGAATGTTCACCCTTTAGGGGAGGGGGTATGGTTGTGACAAGGCTTCACCAAGCCATGCTCACTAACCAATAGGAGCCCGCCAACTCAAATATGTGGAAAATGAAACCATTTGAAGCCACACCACATGGTATGGTTGTGGTGTGGCTTCTCCAAGCCATGCGAAATTATTTTTTTTATTTAAAACACTTTTAATAAAATAAACAATAATAAAAGTAAACAATATTCATTAAAATAAAAATAAAATTACAACTTAAACAACATTCATTAAAACTAAAAAAAAGTTACAACTTTTATTAAAAAAAAATACAAATCTAGGGTTGAGGATTTGCGTTCACCTCCTCCTCGGTTAAAAACACTTCCATTGTGTTTTGGATGTGTTCGGTGATATCGAATCTAAGTTTAAAATGAGTCTCACTATCTCGCAATTCGAAAATAACATTCGGGTCGAGAACCCGGTTAACTGGCGGATCTCGAATGTGGACCGGTGATATAGCAAGGCCATCTTCTTTGAGAGTCATGTTGTATAGAATGATGACAGCGTACATAATGTTCTCCATTAGCTTTTTTTTTATTGGACGACCCTTTCGATCCACTATTGCCCACTTTTCCTTTATCCGACCAAACGCTCTTTCGACGTCTTTTCTAGCCCCCTCTTGTATCTTCTTCATTTTCTTCTCTTTAATCTCATAAGGATGTGGAAATGCCTTCACAAAGACCGACCAAGGGGGATATATGCCATCCGCAAGCTAATATCCACGTTTGTACTCTCGACTGTTGCAAACAAATGGCATTCTAGGTGCAACTCCATGCATCTCATTGTTGAACAAAGGTGCCTGGTTAAGAACGTTGATGTCGTTGTTGGAACCTGCAACACCAAAGAACGCATGCCAAAACCACATATCTTGGGAGGCAACCGCCTCGAGTGAAATTGTTAGTTTTTATGATCGCCCGATGATATTGTGCCCTATACTTTATAGGACAATTTCTTCACTCCCAATGAGTGCAATCGATACTACCTATCATACCCGGTAAACCATGTTTTGCTAAATGGGCATTATATAAAAGAGTGATATCGTGGCTAGTAGGTGAACGCAAAAATTCATATTTGTAAAGCTTAATTACGGCATCACAAAAATAGTGTAGGCATTCACGTGCAGTTCTTTCAGAAAAATCTAAAGATTCATCATATTCGTCAGGAACGTTACCGTAAGCGAGTTGATGAATAGCCACCGTGCACTTTTGTAAAGGTGTGAAACTTTCCCTCTTCGTCGCGTCCAAACGAGATGTGAACCACGGAAAGTTGTTTGTGATGTCGTCAACAATCTTCAGAAACAACCGTTTAGACATACGAAACCGGTCTTTAAAAATTCCCTCATGGTAACGGGGATTTTCGGCGAAATAAAGTTCCACCAATCGTTGGTGACCGTTTTCACGATCACGGAAAATACGTCTCCTCCGTTTAGGAGCGGAAACCTCTTCTTGTTCTTCTTGTTTCTTCTTGTTGGATGACGTTAATACATAGGTTAAGGTAATTTATCGCGTCCTCGTACGAACCATCGGAGCTGCTTGACGAAGTCCCAATCTCGGGTGGTAGAATAAGGTCGGCGTCATCGTAAAGACTCATTTATAAAATATTTGGTAGAGAAAGGGGAGATGAAATGGAAGTATGAGGTGTGGTTTATAAAATATTTGGGTGTGTATATATAGTAAAATTAGAAGAAAAAAAAAGGAAAGAGCTGTTGGGCTCAACGGTAAAAAAAAAACGGATAGTTTTGGCCGGCTCTCGCCGGTTTCTTCAAACCGCAAAATCCGAAAAAAGGGAGCCAGGTGGGGGAGTCAAGATGAGGCGGTATGGTTGCCAAGAAGAGCCATGCGGCTCCCCTTCGAACCGCGTCCCGGTAACCCAATGATACCGCCTCTCCTTAGCTCTACGTTTAATCGACATGAATGCCAATGCTTTTGTTGGAAAAATAGGAAAAATATGCATTTTTTCTTAACTTTGGACCTAATTATCTATATGTAGATATAATACTTAGATGGGTTATTTGATATGGTTGAATAACCTAGGACAAGGGCTTTCCAACGAGATATTAAACGTCCAAAGTGATTAAGAGGTGAATGAGATATCGATGCTCAAAGTGTGGTCTACAAACTATACTATTGGAGCTAAAAACCATTTGTCTCACATTGGAAGTGGTTCAAAATGAAATGTGATTTATAAGCCAAGAACTTGGATGGATATCAAATTGAAACTCGGTTAGAAAATCCTGGGCGCGGACACGAATGCGACTCGAAAATGGTTGGGTTCGCACAGACCGGTTTTTGCTTCTCCCGCTATCTATTTTTGGAAATGATTTGATCTTGGAGAGCACTCCATCTTTACGATATGCGCAGTTGATACGCAATCAGTTAATTCAGAAACTGATATGCGTTTTAATGTTGATTGCTGTCTTGGACAACACTCCATTTCGTGGCTATTTAAACCCGTCCCTAGCGGACAGAAAAGAGACACCGAAATTCATTCATTCTCCTCTTCTCTGCTCGAATCTCTCTGCGATCTCAGGCAAGTAAAAACTCCGGCAATACGTTGCTTTAGCCACAGTATCCTGGGAAACAGACCGGAATCTGTTTTAAGGAAATCGTGTTCAACACGAGCTCTGGCTTCGTCTCTTTTGTTATTTATTTTCTGTTTAGTATTTATTTCATTGTTCTGCTTCTACCCTTTCTATAGTGTGATAATAATATTGTTCTGATTCAATAATATTTGTGTTATTATTATTTCTGTTTCGAAATTCGCTGTTATTTTCCAGTACCGTGACATACAACTTTCACATCAGCCACTAATATTGTGATTGAAACCTCTGTTAAATTATACGTCACTACATTTCGAGCTTTCCAAATAGTCATTCCCACTAATATTGTCCGACCCTCTACAATGTAGAATAGTGTGTTCCATTAGCTTGATCTGGCAATCGCCACACACCGGACATAAAGTTAAACATGTGATTCTAAACCATAAGTGGTAAAAGCGAGCGAAAAATTCCAAAAAGTACCAAAAACTTCCAACAGTTGACATATGGGGCGGTGTAGCACAGAGCATAGTTGGCGTCATGGGGGGAAGCTTAGCACGGGTCAGGCCGGACCGGACCCTATCCATTTTTTCGCTTCGTAGTCTAAATTTATACCCTTTCGGTCCAAATTCTTTTTATATACTTAGTCTGGGCCCATGTCTTTCGGCGGTAACCGTCTTTCGGTCCAAACTTCGCCGCTAGCTGGTGTAGGCAACGCCCCATAGGTATAAGCTACGTCAAATGCGTGTCCAAACTTTCATTTGTTTCAAGTACTGTTGTAGCTGCAGTCCTGATAATTCCCCAAGGTTTATGTGTTTTCAGAGTTTAATTATACACCTATAAGAACTATTATAAACACCACACTTGTGTAACTTTAAAGGCAAGAGACAGTATGTGGTCTAATATTATCTAAGATATGGATTGTTGCTTTTAATTCAATCTCATGTTCGTATAGCAACACGTCTGCATTTTCGTGCTGAGATGTTAAATATATTTTCAAATAGTTTTCCGGATACATAAAGCATGTTGAATGTTATAAGCTTTCGATCGTATCATATAGATTTTGTACAGGTAAAATAATAAAAAATAACTTAACACATTAATGTATAACTTTTAACATGCGGATATGCTTAGTTAGATTTATTGTTGATCTGCAAATTTTAAGCGTTATTGTAAAAAAAATATTATTTCTATCTTCTCGTAAGAAAGAAAAATAACATTCATATATAGATTCCTTTTACAGTTTTACTCATTCTGTGCACGTCTCGAACATATACTCTATCGAAACTAGAAGTGTCCATTTTAACTCGTAAATTTACCATCTTCACCCAAACCAACCACTAACCGTTTACAATGTGAAAAAAGTATGATCTACCATTTCCATCCCCACATTGCAAATTGCTTTTCACTGTTCCTTTCAAAAGATTTGCCAAACAAGAATTACCATTTGTTATGGGGACCAATAGCAAAACCCACATTTTCTCGCTGTCTCCTAAACACTAGAGGGCTAAAATTGAGACACCATGTCAAACTTTATAAGTGAGTGATCAATCGTAACTAGTAACTAATCAGTGGGATCTTATAAAAATTCGACTCATTTTAGTAGTTTTAGACTTTAGTACTATTTTTAGAGCATATTGGGAATATTTTTTATCTTTATTCTTATAAATAAAATAAAGAACACTATATGTTTCTCTCTCTTTTTTAATTAAATAATATTTTTTTATACATTTATCATTATATTTTTATTTCTCTTTCACTCACAACCACTTTAAAATTATATTAATTAAATACAGTGGAACAGTGTTTTAGCAAATATACCGATAAACAATAACATTTTCTATCTCCTCCGCTCATGACCATTTACAACCAAACTTTAAATTTTAAGGACTACACTCAGATAATTATAAAGAATATATTGTGAATGCTCTTAGCAGAGCCCAATATAGTTCACTCGAATAAATTTTCATTCTTGGTTTCCCTTATACACTTATACTATGTTGTATTCTTTAAGTTTGTCATTATTTGAAAAAACAGTATGTTTAAAGTTTTTCTTAAGTTGACGATCCTCTCTTGAAAAAATACACTCTCGCTACTGTATCAAACCGAGGAATCAACGTCCAAGACACCAGTTGCTCTTCTTGTCTCGAGGACGTGGAGACCTTCGAACATTTATATATGTCCTGCCCTTTGGCATGTCAGGTCTAGGACATGATCGCTTCCTGGACCAAATCCATTCCGATCTTCGCCTTCTCTTTTCATGACATTGTGGACTACCACGTCTCTTTAAACGGCTTGAGAAAACAGAAAAAAGCTTATGCATTCTATTATTCCGGTCACTTGTTGGTTTCTATGGCGGGCAAGAATCGAAAAAATTCATAACGGCAAATCAAAGACGTTGGAGGTTATTCTTGGGGGAAATTAAAGTGTTCTTGTTCCTTTAGGTCACAAATAGGGCTATGACTATCCATGTTAGTTGGGCTGATTGGTGTAATTTCAATTTCACTATGTAACTTTTGTTTGCTCTAGCTTCTTTCTAGTTACTAAATAAACTTTTTTCGTTAAAATAAAAACTTTAAATAATTAAAATATGCTTCAGTTAAATCTTATATTATAAACAGAGTAAACTGCAATTTACGTCCCCCAAGGTTTACCAAAATAGTCAAGTTACATCCTTAAACGTTTTTTTTTCACTTTACGTATATAAATTCAAATCTATTACACTTTACATTCCCCCTCCAAACGGTGGATTAACGAGGTGAGGGGCATAACTGACATTTCCAACCCGTTTGCTCTTAGCAATTCGTTTGTTTAGCACGTTACGTCCCTGCATGCGATCTAAATGACCATCCACTACCACTATATTGCCCACCACCACCGTAATCACCAAAATGACTTGTACTCGTAGCGATCAATGGGAATAATAACAAATGGTAGTGATAATTTTAACTGTATCCATATTTAGTAACAAATATCTTTTCCTAATGGTTATAATTCCTAACATCCAAATTTTGTAATGACTCTTTTTTTAACAAAATTCTTTGCATGATTTCTCAAGCTCCGCCACTAAATATCTTTTTCTAATGGTTATAATTCTTTTTTTAACAGCCATATTTTTAACGGTTGATTTTTTATTAGCGGGGGAAAAATATGATTGAGTCGATCAAAATGGACAAAGTATGTCAATAATGTGGACCTATAAAAATGAGTCAGATAATGACAGTCATAAAAGTAATGTGGCCGAAATACACATAGTAAAAAAAATCAACTAAAATAATAGGTCACTAAGAAAAAAGTTGATTATTCAAATTGTTGAGCTCGTGCTCGTCAAGTTGTAATTATTGAATCTCATAACAATAGAAAATAAAATGTGTGATAGCTTCAACCGTGTAAATTAAACTATAAGTTTGGAATGATATTGTTAAATCTAAATAAACTGAAGACGAACTTATAATTATAGTAACATAATAGAACAAAATATAAAAGGCTTTGAAGAGGATAATTGCAATGATTTTAATTTTTAATCTACCTAATTATATAATAAACTTGACAAACATTTTTATATCAAACTAAAACGGAATAAAAAATATATATAAATCACTTAAGTATCTCATAATAAAACATATTAATAGTAAGTATTGACTAGTAAAAGTTAATAAATTCAAGATTCTTAAAATTCAAATCAAAGTAGGGGAAGGTTTAAAATTCAAATCAAAGTAAAGGGTTGATTTTGTAATTTACTTGAGTTAAAGGACTCCTATGAACTTCACTTTAAACATGAAAAAAGTAAACCGACGGTGTTTGCTTTCTCGGTGTGCCCTTTAACGGACCAGGTTTGGTTGGAGTTGCTTTGTGGTGTCGAATACCGACGGTGTTTGCCTTCTCGGTTGCCGACATCCTTAATGTTTATAAATGTGTTACATCGTCGCCGTGGAAGATGAAGGCCTTGAAGGTTATTTTCCTCACAGGTTTATGGTGCATTTGGAACGAAAGGAACAATGCGATATTCAATCAAAGACCCCTTCGATTTAAAGAGTGGTGTTAGAAATTAAAAAGTGGAGTTTTCTTTGGTATGTGAATCGTTGTAAGGACCGATCCCCTAGTTGGCTTGATTGGTCCTCTTTCTCAATGTAATTGTTGTTTTTTTTTGTTGGTGGCTTCTAGCTCCTTACTAGAGGTTTTTAGCCTTGTTCTTAATAATATCGTCGTCGTTCCAAAAAAAAAAGTAAACGATAAGTCTTGTCTTATTTGCATCATTAGTATTTTCTCTCTTCTCATATCCAGTTCATCTTCTTCATCTAACATACTATTTTTTGATTTTCTCCATTAAACCACTGTATCATATTCCTCAAGAAAACTAATCATAAAAATATTTCATCATCTCTCTTTCTTTGTTTGTTCAAGACATGGGGCCTCTTAAGTATCTTGACGAGGGGCTTTCTTAAAACACTAAAATGTTCTTCACTAATCGGGTGAATTTGAGCGGGTGGCTCGCCCCCCCGCTCAAGTCTTAATAGATCCGCCCCTGATCCTCCACTTCTACACAATCACTAACATCATCGTCCCGGTCTACAAATAAATCAAGCATGTCTTCGACATACAACAACTCTACATCATCCTCCTCCTCGACAACCAGTGGCGGAGCTTGAGAAATCATGCAAAGGTGACCGAAAGTCACGTGACCTAATTTTTTTTCTATCGCTATGTTACGAGGTATATGCTTGGATCGGCGATCCAGATCAGGTCAGGTCAAACAATGTTTTGTAACAAACAATGACCTAAAATTTATGATTATGCGAGAGAAATGGTGATTACCTGAAAGAAGAATTATAAATCAGTCTGACGCCCTTTAAGAGCTTTGAATCAATAGTTTTTGTCTTTAGAGTAATAAACCTAATTAAAAAAGAAGCAATTAATCAATAAGTTTATAAAAGCAAAATTTACAACTTACAAAGTTACAAGTATATAATATCTAATATTCTAATTATCATAGTTCATATATATAAATCTTCATACAAGTTTATAAAACTTGAACTTCAAAAATACATCTAATTTCATCATACAAGTATACAATATCTAACTGCATGAACAATAATCAATTAATCATCAATACAACATCTAATTTCATCATTAATCAAGAAATTTGTTCCATTTAAGTTTCATAACCTAGGTTAAAGAATTTTGTTCCTTTCAACATCTAACTCCATGTACAATGTCTCCATGTACAATAAATAATGAACAATAATCAATTAACTCCATGAACAATAAGTCAATAATCAACATCTAACTTTATCAAGAAATTTGTCCATTTTAACATCTAACTCCATGAATAATCAATTAACTTCATGAAAGAAATTTGTTCCTTTCAACATCTAACTCCATGAACAATAATCAACATCTAATTTTAATATTTCATCAAGAAATTTGTTCCTTTCAACATCTAAGTATCTAACTCCATGAACATTGAACAATAATCAGTTAGACAGAGTGAGAGACTAAGAAACATGTTCGATTTTTTAGGGGCTGGCTCGCTTCACGGCTTCAGAATTCAGTCCCTCACTGTTTGAATTTTTTAGGGTTGGGGCTCTTGTGTTATTCTCAGATCGCAAAGAGGGAAAGAGGGTAGAGAAGACTTCGATATTTTTGAGCTTTGTTCTCTGTTCTCTCCCAACATTTCGATAACCCCTTTACTTTAGTAAATTTAAAACAGAACCCTTATCTTAATTTTTTTTTTAATAAACTACATAAATAAAGTTTTATATATAATTTTTCGAATGAGGGTCGACTAAATACATAGAAAACTTTATAGTGGTGACCGACTTCATACGTATAAATTTTTTCAACGAATTACACGTATCATCGAGACTTTTAAGCCAAAAAAAGGTAGCGATCGAGGTTGCCACTGGCCCTCATAAAGTTGCGCCCCTGTCGAGAACAATGTCTTTAAATATCTTAGTACATCTTAAATTTTGGTAATCATTCATGGTGACGGTGTTGGATGACGACGACGAGTGTGACGAATGTTCTAATTGATGGATGATAAAGACGAAGGATGATGATGGCGATGGACGGTGGATGGTAATGACGACGACGTTAGATGATGAATGACGCGGTGATGACTGTGATCGGCACTAGATGGAAGATGATGACGATTGTGCTCTCTCGATGATGATTAACGATCGAGCTTGATATTTTCAAAGTTTTATGACTAAAAATATGTAGGAAATCCGTTCGCAATTTAAATAAAATAAATACTTTTATTTTATTACGATTACAACAAATGGAAATAATACAATACAATGGAAATAACGGATCTACTCCTATCAACGATTACAAGGAAACAATAGAATATTACACGGAAATGAAATACACTACAAAGAAATGAATGAAGATTAAAATGAAATTACACTACAAAAGAAATGAAACACAGAACATGACAAAGCTTATAATGAGAAAATAAAGATTTTATTAAAAATAAAAGGTGACAGAAAGATTTTAGAAAATAGTTTTGAGAAAATCTTTTGAAGAAAAGAAAGGATTCAAGAGATCCTTGGCGAAGGATTCGGGTCAAAACCCGGGTCCATTAAAACAAATTTCGGGTCTGCCAAAGATGTGTTTTGTTTCCCAAGGTACAATCGTCTAAACCGTATTGTACGGCCAGGATAACTCTAAGCTTGAAAATACCTTCGAAGCTTTGAAGAAATCAAGAACGACATGGAGATCTTGAGAGAAAGTATGAGGAAGAGAAGAGAATATTCTGTGTGGAATTCGGTGTGTCTTGCCTCAACTAATGAGGTTGTATTTATAGTGGTGGGAGTGGCTTGTTGAGCACACAAAAGTAATTCGTAGTCAAACTTTGCATTAAACGTCTTTAATGCAAATTGATTTATAATTAATGCGGAATTACCTTAATTAGCTCAAAAATGCGTTTACAACTGTTAATCCGGAAGTACTCCGCGTAACAGCTGTTTTCCGGCTGAACTAGTGCTTCTGGACCAACCTTCCGCTTGAACTTCAACCGGAACTACTGTTCAGGTTGAACTCTGTTCCGCCCGGTTCAACTATTCCGCTTGGTCCCATCCGCTCGAACTCGTTCCGCTTGAACTTCAACCGGAACCATTTTCGGTTGAACTCAGTTCCACCTGGACCATACAGGCCCGCTTGAACTTCTCCGCCTGGTCTCCAACCGGACCAACTTCCGGTTGAACTCAAAAACAATAAAAAACAATAAAAAACAATAAGGCGGCTCTCAAGCGGGCAAAGTGCAAAGTGCGCCATCAAAGCGCCACATTGCGCCTCATATGCCCACACCATGCGCGCGTGCGAGTTAGGGGTGCGACCCCTCAGGGTACAAGGGATGTGTCCTACTAAGGGAAACAATAGTTGGTAAGGTTTCCACCTTATAAAGTACTTTTAGTTTCATCCTTCAACCAATGTGGGATGAGTTCCATGCCATACTTGGCATTTTTCTCTCTTATTTTCGCAGCTTCACTTGCTACGAGACCTCAACTTTGAGCTTCGATATCTCATTCATACGAGCTCCGTTTTGGACGTGGTTTGGTGCGTTGGAAAGCCCTCACAACGTACTACACAAACCCATTAAATACAGAGGCAACAATCTATGTTATCTGTATTTTATTTTAGTCCAAAGTTGGTGAAAAACTCATTTTCACACTTAATGAAAAAACCCATTTTTCACTAGTTTTTCTCCTAAAATTCCAACAAATTGATGTTTAATTGTTTATGATAAATTTCGGGGAGCGTGATTGGTGTTGAAGAAGATAAATGATTGAAATGACTATTATACCCGCTTACGTGAATCTCACATGATGATTAGACGAAACATTGGATAACAACCTTTTATAGAAGGGTCGTAAAGTGCAGTAGATTTGAATTAATGTATTTAAAACGAAATTTTTTTTTTCTAAGGATGTAACTCGACTATTTTTGACAAATATCGAGGACATAATAAATTGATGCTTGCTCTTAAAAATATAAAAGAAAGTAACATACGGGGAGATTTGATTGGTTGAAAAATCAAATGGTTAGAATAGGTTTTGGACAACGTTGTGGCCAATATCACCATAAACGGGCAACACCTCTCATGCTACCATGGCATCGTATTTCTTGACATTAAGTTTCGATCTGAGGTGACACTCATATCACACGCCCCTCCTTTCACATCACATTATACTTAGATTTGAAAAAGAAATACTTCATTAGAGATGTGATGTGGACTAAGAAACATATGGAATCATTAAAGATTTACAACTCAAAATAATCAAATAATGGGTATATATGTATTTTGAAACATTAAAGATCTTTTACTTTTTTAATGGGTGAACAGAATTTGAAGAAATTGGCAGTATTAACACGTTGAAAGATGTTTTTGAATTTTATAAGATGGAAATTGATTCCAAAACACCATACCGTCAGACAAAATCACAAATTAGATTATAAAATTAAATTCTCTAATTTGGTATTATGTGTATATTAAAATAAGTTTATTATTATAATTACTATTAAGTAATTAGGCTGATGACTAAAGATGGTCTACATTCAACAATCAACAATATTGTTTTGTCCTTTTTGCAAGTACGGTGGAACACCCGACAATCATAGATGGCACATATTTATTTATCTTTTTTTACAGCTCATGATAATTAAATAAGTGTCGATATACGATAATTTTAGATATGGCGAAAGTTGCAGGAACTGCATAATGTGTCGGGATAGATATGATATATATTTATACATATTAAAAAGTAAAGAAAATAATATTTTGTGTTTAATTTAGATAATTAGAAAGTCAATACTCAATGTATATCAACTC
>JBCNJP010000019.1:24031491-24260296 GCA_039602395.1 Deinandra increscens subsp. villosa
ATTGTAACACCCGTGTCCGACCCAAATACAAAACCCGACCCGAATTTGAACTTGTTATGCAAACCGAATTTTGATTTAACAATGACCGGAAGAATTTATCCAAAATATACAATTAAATTATGTTCGGGATACTCGAAAATCATTTTTGAAGGCAAAATAATAAATTTACAAGGTTTTAAGTTAAACAATTTGATTAAAACGAAAATAAACCAATTCTTGGTTTTTACGCGATTTCGGTATTCGATTTATCGTTTACCGGGAATCTCGGGGTTTATATCTCAAAATATATCATTTTAAATGTCCCACAATCATTTTATAACATTTAAACCAATTGGTTAAATTTTGGATCAATTTTGTTAATTATTTCGCAAATAATTGAATTTATCATTTTTCGTGCAAATCCGTTAATAACCGGGAATCACGTAAATTTTAAAAAAAATCATATTTTAATGTTCCTTGGTGTTTTATAAGGTCAATATAAGTCACCCGTAAATTTTTAGAGGTTAACGAATTAAAACAAGCACGAACGGTTAAAAAGAAAATAAATATATATTAAATACGTATTTTTATACCTCGCTATGCATATCTCGGGACTTAGAAATTCATGAGAAATATATCTCCACACTTTTTGGGCATAAAATAATAATTATATGAAAGTTTAGGGGTCAAAACAATGCAAAATAAAACTACAGGGACCAAAAATGTAAATCTGCCAAAGTATGGTCCAAAATCACGGCATGCGGCCCGCATGCCATACGCACACCGAGCCATGCGGCCCGCATCGTAACCAGCAGCGTGTTCTTCAAGTTTTTGCCACGTTAGTCCGAGTTTGATCCATCCACACGTCGTTTTTGAACGATTAGTCACCCCATACACCTGTAGGATACTCCTGCGACCTTGGTAACTATAAATATAACCTCCGATCGTTCCTAAAACCTCACCAATTTACGAATTCTTCACCTTAAAAACCCTTATCACGCAACAGAAACTTCATCATCAAAATTCGAGCAATCCAGAAAGAATCACGAGCTGATCTCCTGCAGTCCACCATAATTTGGTATGCCCTACAAAAGCCCTCTATCAATTTCTGTTAATCTTGTTGTCATAATCGAGTTCTAGATCTATACACGAAATTAGGGTTCTTAATTTGTTTCTTTAATTCTGGGTAATTGGGAAGGAATTAGGGTCTGAGTTTTTGCAGGATATGATGTTATAACATATATTAAAGAACCCCTAAGTCAATTTCATGATATCTAAACGTTTGATATTTTATATAAAAATGAGCCAAAATTAGGGTTTTCGGGTCGTTGTTCTGCCCAAATTAAATAAACAATGTTAAATTAGGGTTTACTATTTTGAGGAATATTATAATATATCATAATGAATAAAACCCTAAGTTTTTACAATTTTATAAATTGTTTTGGTATTTATTAAAAACATCAAAATTAGGGTTTTCACGACGTTACTCTGCCAAAATTGAACAAACGGGTTAAATCTAGGGCTAATCCTTTAAAATATATTATAAAATAATATTTCAAGTAAAAGCCCTAATTTTATTTGATTTTATAAATTATTTTACTATTTATTTAATAATTATTTCAAAATTAGGGTTTTGAATATGATTATATTATATTAAACAAACCGGAAGGTATTGAAACTTGAATTTTGGTCTTAGAACATATTTATATATATAATAAGTGTATATGAGTTCAAAACTGATAAATGAATTAATTATTAGATAAATTACCAAAACCCTAATTTCCTAATAAAGGGCAAAATGGTCTTTTATCAAATAAGAACTAACACTCCGTAAGTTCCTCATAAATATAATCATTATGATTCCCTATATTCATATAGCATGTTCGTTTCACTAGGATAATCTCCAGCTTGTTATCTCTCGCAATTTGTTCCATCTCTCGTTTCCAATTAACTCGTCAGGTGAGTAATTCTAAACCCCCTTTTTAAATACTGGTATGTGATGCAATATTCAATTCTTATTATCATTAGTAGGGTGATTCCTTTAACTGGTAATCTGAATTGTGAGTAATCTCTGCCTCTTTTCTCATTCTTCACTTCGGGGTGTAACATGTATCTTATATCGAAAAGCTTTCCAATGGTTCTCAATTGCAAATGCGTATGTGCTCTGTGAATGAATTATGTGTTATATAATGTGTAGTAGGAATTGTCAATAGATGGATTTCAAGGGATTTCAATAGGTTTTCAATAGGTTTTCTATTTGCCAATTATACTGATATGTTATGTTTCCCATTATTCTGACATATGACACTTCGCATGTTTTCAGTAAAGATTATATATATACTTAAACCAGGATTGCTCACCAACTACTTTTGTAGTTGACACTTGATTTTATACATGTTGCAGGAACCGATACATGAGCTATGTTGTGATCACGCTAGGATTGCTGGACCTAGATTAAATACTTTAAATCAGTTAATATGTATTTTGTATGTTTAACTTTATTGTACAAACATCTGTAGTTGATTAATGAAAAAGGGCATGTTTAAGTATTACAACTTGATTTAGTTGTCGTGTGCATCTGGACAATCATCGCGCCCCGACATCTTCCGCCGTCGGTTGGGGTGTGACAATCATCGTGGTAACAGCAACGGCAGAAGTAAAAACTGCAGAGACCCCAGAGGTCTGTACACCAGAGGTTGGTAAAGGCTGAGATGAGTCCATTCTGAAACGAAATCAGAGGAGAACAGTCAGAAAAATTCGTACACAGAGTGTACACCAATCTGTTTAAGTTTGTTGGAAATTCAGTAACGATTCTAACACTTGTTCGATCAATTAATTACAATAGAGAAACAATAATGAACAAATACAAGGAGATAGAGTAGTAAACGAAAACACCACAGAAAATATGATCGCGAACAGCAGCAATCTATGTTCCTGCAAAACAGAAAAACACAGACAAAGAAAGCGAGAGGAACCGGGCTTGTGTTTGACACAATTCCTTTAAACAGATTCGACGTCTGTTCCCAGGGTACACCGGTTCAAAACTGTGTGTACAGCCGGACATGATACTTGCCTGAAACGAGACCGGAACGGAGGAGCGGTAGAGATCAGAGCAGCAGCAATAGCAGGACCAAATGTGTGTATTTGCGTGTCTCTATTTCTGCCCCACACTCGTGTATTTATACACGCAAACGGAGCATACGAAAGGATCATCATTAACTAGTAGTGAATGATCAAATTATGTTCATTAACCAGTAATGAATGATCAGGTTTGGAATGCAAAAGGTTGGTTCAATGAACCAAAAATCTGTTCTAGAAAGGTCTCGAAAAATAGCAAAAACTGGTCATTACATGACCCCCGTTTCGGAGCTGCATTCGTGTCTGCAGGTCGCGCGGGCACGAGTTCAGAATTTCAACCCGAATCACCATTTTTCGCACCCCCCCCCCCCTGCGCAAGGATATGAGCCAGAGTAAAACATGACACAAGATATATCAAAGGCTTTGAAGTTTATCCTTATAAATCAATTCACCTTTTGTTCTCACACCAATGTGGGATAGCTCACATCACATTTTCCAAACTTGAACAAAATTTCTTTTGAGATAAACATCTCATTCACACACATTTTCCAACAATCCCCCACATGAATGGAGGTTGATCTCAAAAGCTACTTAATCCCGATCGAATTTCAACAGTTGAATCTTGCATACGATAGGTAGGTGTTACCCTTTGAACCTTCGCTCATGAAACACACTTAGCCTACTAGCTCTGAGTAGGCGGTGATGCCTTTGAACTCGTCTGCCGTTTGTGTAGGCGACAATGTGCTTCACACAAGACTCTCCTTGACAACATCAAGTCCTCATAGTTATGTTCGTTATGGTCATGAACATTAGCCTGGTTCTGCGAGAGCTCTTAGGTATTGTGCCCCCTCTCAATACCCTTCGAAGCGACCCCACTTCTCTCTCACATAGGTGATTCACCACGTGTGGCTGCCTCAGCTGAATCATTAAAAGCCATAGGCTTAACCTCGTACTTGTCACTTTTAGGAATGGACTAAGAGATGTATCGATTCCAATTATACATCCCCTTCTTAAAGTGCGTGGAGTTATCAATTCTTCCCCCCACAGTGACCTCACTAGTTCATACAATTAGGTTGTCCTATTGAACTCAGATCTTGGGATCTCCAGTCAACTGAGTTAGGTTTTCCTTCATATGAACTTTAATCTTTCAAGGGCTTCAGTCTCATTCCCATGCACGACTTCTGAACTACCTCTCTACTTAGGCCTTTTGTCAGCGGATCCGCAATATTATCCTTTGACTTCACATAGTCAACAGTGATAATTCCAGTAGAGATTAGTTGTCGTATCGTATTATGTCTACGTCTTATATGTATGTTATTACCATTATACATTGTGCTATGAGCTCTGCCAATTGTCGATTGGCTATCACAATGTATACATATGGCCGTTTCGGAGCTGCATTCGTTTCCGCAGGTCGCGCGGGCACGAGTTCAGAATTTCAACCCGAATCACCATTTTTCGCACCCCCCCTGCGTGAGGATATGAGCCAGAGTAAAACATGACACAAGATATATCAAAGGCTTTGAAGTTTATCCTTATAAACCAATTCACCTTTTGTTCCCACACCAATGTGGGATAGCTCACATCACATTTTCCAAACTTGAACAAAATTTCTTTTGAGATAAACATCTCATTCACACACATTTTCCAACATTTTATGCATGTATAAGTGAAATCAATAACTTGTATACCACTGATGTTCACCTTACCACTCCAACAAGCCATTAACAATATAAGTATCTATCTAAGTATAGTTTTTTTTCTTTTTTTAATCTTTATATATGAAGGATTTGAAATGATAAGGATGATTTATTATTTTTTATTCATTAAGTACAAAGAAAATTAATATATATATAAAATGAAGTAAATAATAAACAAGCTAACGTCGGATTCTACGTACCCGGCCAGAAAATTTCTCCCCTCGTATTAGTCATGTTTCTTTTCTTTAAACATAATTCATTTTTATTTCCACGGTGTATTTTCTTTTTCACTTGTTATTTTCTTTATTAATTGCACGTCTAAATGTGTAATGCATATTTTCCACATCTAGATTGATTAGACAAATAATTGGGTTGCTTAGAAGTTGGAATCAATCAAAACATGATCATTGAAGCGTCTTTGTCTCCCTCTTAAACTTCTTGCTAATCATCTTTCACTTCATGATAGCTAATTATGAGCTACAAATCATTTACATTAACACAACATCGATCGTTTAGCCACCATCTATCCATTAGACTCATGAAGATAAATTTAGCCCTTTTCTTTGGATATCTTAATTTTTTTTTTTAATTCACCGGACTTAAACTGGCGGTTAGGACAAACCGTCACGGTTAGCTTTTGTAACCCCACCCAATCATTTGACACAGATCACGGAGACTAATGATCAGTGGCGGATCCAGGAAATAATATCAGGGGTAGCGGGGACTAACGGGGGTTCGGGGGCAGCGTCCCCGAAAAAAAATTTTAGGTAGTTAACGGGCTTTTAATCATATTTTTAAGGGGCTTTTGATCATATTTTTAAGTAAAAGCCATAAAATTTCTTTCAGGGGTCGCGAAAAATTCGTTTCAGGGGTCGCGAAAACCGAAAACCTATAAAAAAAAAAATTTGCACGTCGGGGTAAAAGTTCAGGGGTAGCGGGCGCTACCTCTGGGACCTTAGTAGGTCCGCCACTGCTAATGATTGGCGACGTAACCTGGCGTTTTAGGCAAACCTTGGCGGTTCGCTTTTGACTGATGCTGTCAAGTCTTCGAAAAAGTTTGAAGCATGCTGTCAAGTCTCCGGAAAGGTGCCCAGAAACCGGCCCATATAGGGCAAACCGTGAGGTTAATTGGTAGTCTCTGAAAAAGTTAATTTAGACAGTCTGCGCCGTGTGTCAGACTTAACCCGAAGGTTAGGTCTTAATGTGGAGGTTCGGCGTGAACAAACCTCACGGTTTGGTTAAACCGCTAGGTTAACTCCGGTGTCCAGAAAATTTTTTTAGGTGTGCCGATTAGGACCCTAAATCCATCAATCTTATCAATTATTATAATTTATTATCGTTATTAATATCGTTGTGACAATTGCATATATAGATAGCATCTATCCTATTATATACTTATTGACAAACTTTTACCGATACTTATTATGTTATTAATTATTGTACTAGGTGTTAGAGTTGTAATTAGGTCGATCATCAATGGTTTATCTTGTTATTATGTTTCGTTCTCTAGTATATTGATCAATGTGTATCGTTCTCATAATTATAGGTGATTTTAGTTTGGTTTTGCAAATGCCTAAAGAGAATTAAACACCCATTTCTTTAGTTTTGGCACTGTGTTAAAAACTATAGCATTTCTTTCTTATCAAATGAACGAAAAGGTTATCTATTTCAATACTATACACTACAACAAACTTGACTTTTAGCGACGACAAAAGGGGTAGTATTAGCGACGATATGTCGTCGCTAAACTATTTTGCGACGACATGTCGTCGCAAATATCTCGTCACTGTTGCCTTGTCGTTGTTGCCCTTTTTTGTCGTCGCAAAAAAGTTCGTCGCTAAAACTCTAGCAGTAGCGACGACACCTCGTCCCTACAAAGCTGCTATAATTTTTTTTGTTTACCTTTATTACGACGACATGTCGTCGCTATTTTTCACTCTTGGCGACGACATGTCGTCGCTAAATGTTATCTATAAAAAATAAAATAGTCACTTTTAGCGACGACATGTCGTCGCTAAAAGTGACCGGTCTATTTTGTTCTGGTCACTATTAGCGACGACTTGTCGTCGCTAAAAGTGACCGATTTTCTACAGCAGCTTGCTGTTTTTTGCTGTTATCCCAGCCGAAGCTGCCTGTTTCACCTGTCCGAATTTTCCAGTTTCAGCAAAATCAAACAAATCTTAATCTAAAGTTTCCATAACAACTTAAACCATTCAAAATGTCATAAAAATAAAGACAACAACGTTATAGTCATAAATTCTTGTCTGAAACAAACCGATCAAATGACAATAAACCAACTACTCATCTTCGTCTTCATGGTCATCATTTTGTGAACTTGGATTCGTGTTTGATCCATTAGGTGTGCTTGATTCGCCTCCACTATGCCCTCGGAGAAAAAGTGCACGCATTTCCGCCATCTCTTGGCGCATTCTTTCCATTTCTTCTTCTTGTCGGCGCGACCTTTCTTCCAACTCCTCATACTTTTTCTTTGAGGTTTGTGGTTCCGGCATATAACTTGAGGTTGCCAAGATTGGAGAAGCATGTTTCAATTTTCTTCCAACTCCGAGGATATACCCACTTCGTTCACCCAATCCACGTCCTAGGATCTCAAGTTCATCTACCTCTTCAGTTCCGCGCTCACATTGCAAGTCGGTTCTAGCTTGATCAATTTTCTCCTATATTAGAAAAACAAAGATATATTAAGCCGATTTCACATAATTAAAAACATCAAAAGTGAATGTTTTTCCTTACATAAGTTTCCGCAGCATGTTTGTTCACAAAGACCCCTTTTCGTGAATGATTTTTGGCCCAAGTTTCAACATAACTAAATTTACCAGTTTTTTGAATCTGTAAAACAAGATAAAAGAATAATATTAAATTCTAAATTAAATAAATTTAAAAAAAAATGTTACTAATAATACTAACTACTTTTTTACCTGATCATAGCGTTGACTCGAAATGGATTTCGACCCTTGCAAGCTCGGAAATAGTTGCTTTGCTCTGTTGGCCTTGTTCACACTTGAACGCTTGACATACTTCTCGTCCTTAAACAGGTTGTCGATCAGGCTACGCCACTTAGTTTTATCATAACCCTTCGGACAAGAATCATAAGCTTTGCTACCCTCTTTAGAACCGCCGGCATTTTCATAATGCAGTTTTAGTTTATATTTTTTATCCCTATAGCGGTTCGAGCATACAGTGTCTATGCTCGCTTGCACTCTAGGCCAGTGAGTTCCAGGAGCTTTTTGCCAGCTTGCAATATCAAACATATCCTACAAAAAAGAACAAATTAGATAAAAAAAAAATATATAAATTAAGTTGTAAAGCATATTACAAATATTATGTACTTACAAAAAGCCCTGTATATATCTGAAGTTTATGTGGCTCGGGAACATTTTGCCAGCTCTCATACTCAAAAACAGTATGGTCCTCCAGTAGTGTCGTGATCCACCTAGGAAACCACTTAGAGTGATCTCCAATAGCTTCTCCAGTAAGTGGATCAAAATTAATTGGTAAAGGCATGTATCCGTTGTCTTCAAAAGCCTTGAGCAACTCATAGTTCTTCGCCCCTTTACGTGTTTTCTTGGGCACAGCTACAAAACGTTAAAGAAGGTAGCAATTTAAATAGATAAACAAATTAATTAGATAACAAATTAATATTAAAGAAATTACTTACAAGACTGGCAAGAAGATGGAACATGTTTTGGATTATGAGTGGGGTCTCTTCCACCTCCATCTCCACCGTGTCCCCTTGCAATTTGTGTAGCCATGATAGCTTAAAAAATACATATAATTAACATGATGTGAACAACAAATAAGTAATAAATAAACAATAAGGTAATATAACTTAAAAAACAACAAATAAGTAATAAATAAACAATAAGGTAATATAACTTAAAAAAATATATATATCAAAGCATATAATCAAATACTCATTCTGAATCATCGCTGGATACATAAACTTCTACATCATTGTTGTCATCAAAATCATCATCATCTTCTTCTTCTTCTTCTTCTTCTTCCTCCTCTTCCTCTTCCTCTTCTTCTTCTTCTTCTTCATCTTCATCTACATCTTCATCAGCTTCTTCTTCTTCTTCATCCACAATCAGGGGGATGGTACTCGATGCACCAGCTTCAACTATCTCATCAACAATGGAATGTGCATCCAAGTTTAAATCAGATGATACAGTGTCATGCAATACATCTATCGCATTACTAACACTCATACTTGGATGATCCCATAAGCTTCGATGGTGAACGTCTTCCACAACCCTCCAATTACCCGTGGTTCGAGAAGGATCTTGCAGGTAGAAGACTTGTTTAGCTTGTGTGGCTAAAATGTATCGTTGACCATCATACCACTCACTACCAACATACAATTCACGGCTGGCATCGATAACAACGATATTGTTTTTCTTAATTACTCGCCCCTTAGCCGATGTGTTGAACCATTTACAACGAAAGAGGACAGACGAAAAACCACCTATGTAGTTCAACTGTATGATCTCCTCAAGTTGACCATAAAACGGTGTACCAGCTTCATCAAAGGTAACAACACCACTGTTTTGAGTAGTACGTTTGACATCACGACGGTGTGCCACAAATTTAACACCATTCACATTGCAAGCCATGTAAGAATATGCACTCACCGGACCATATGCCAATGCCTTTAATTCATCGGTGCAATCAGTTTTTTCTTTATATGCAAACCACAAGGGAAATTCACTTTTCAAGTCTCTTCCCGGGTGTTCAGATTCGAATTCACTGTATTATAGACAAAGGGTTCATAATATTATCATAAAAGCTAAAATGAATTATTATAGAAGTTCAAAAAAATACTTACGATTTGTAGGCACTAATTTCATCGCTATTGTCGAGTATAAACCAATGTAAAGACTTTTTGGCTTCGTCAGGAAGTACAATGATTTCTCTCGCCGATGTTCGTCGACATTGCGATTGAAACACATGCATTTGTCTTTTTTGAATCCCCCCATCATCATTTCTTTCGGGGCGGTTGAATTTGGTTTGTATACCCTCAAGATACATAGAGCAAAATGTCAATGCTTCATCTGCAACATAACCCTCAGCTATTGAGCCTTCTGGTTTGGCTTTGTTTCTAACATAAGCTTTTAGTGTTTTCATGAATCTCTCAAAAGGATACATCCATCTCATATACACAGGGCCACCAAGAATAGCTTCTTCGGGTAAATGAAGAATGAGATGAACCATTATGTCAAAGAACGCCGGAGGATATATTAATTCTAAATTGCACAATATCTTTACCACTTCCCCTTGAGCCTTACGCATGTCAGACACAGCTAGTGATCTTGCACATATCTTTTTAAAGAATGTGCAAAGGTTAATAATTACTGATGAAACATCCGCATTTAGACCTGCTTGGACCCCGATTGGTAGCAGTCGTTGCATGAGAATGTGATGATCGTGAGACTTTAACCCGACTATATTTGAATTATTAGCAAGGACCTTACTTTTGAAGTTGGATCCAAAACCATCAGGTAGTCTCACTTCTTTAATGAAGCGACAAAATCGTTCTCGGTCACTAGGTTTGAAAGAGTATGGAGCTTGAGGTTGAATGGCTTTCTTATTGTTTTGTGTTTTTAGCCATAGATTTTCCCGTATCCCCAACTTTTGCAAATCTCCTCTTGCTTTTGGTGTGTCTTTTGATTTGTCATTCATCAATAAAGTACCCAACAAACTCTCACACACATTCTTCTCGATATGCATTACATCAAGATTATGTTTTAATTCGAGAGAAGACCAATAATCAAGCTCGAAGAAGATACTCTTTTTCCTCCAATTCAGCTCCTTACTGTACTTTATTTTCACACCTCCATGGTTAGGATGCTTACCTGGAACAAGATTAGCAAAGATATTTAGTTCTTGCAATATCTCTGCAGTACTAGGCTTTTTAGGAGCCTTTCTTTGTTCTGTTTTGCCATTAAACAACAGACTTTTCCTCCACTTATGCTTCCTATCCTGCAAGAATCTTCTATGACCAACAAATGCTATCTTACTCTTTACACGTTCTGAGGGTGTGTCTTTGTGACAAGTAGCGCATGCTTTATAACCTTGACCACTCCATCCAGACAAGCTACTACGAGCAGGATAATCATTAATCGTCCATAATAGTGCCGCACGCATATTGAAAACAGTCTTGGTTGATGCGTCTACCATTTGAACTCCTTCGGCCCACAACATTTTCAACTCATCAACTAAAGGCCTCAAGAAAACATCTATGTCCTTTCCAGGTGATTTAGGACCGGGAATTAGTAAAGTCAACATAAAAGAAGACTCTTTCATGCATGCCCACGGCGGTGTATTGTATGTTGTTAACACTACCGGCCACATGCTATAAGACAAAGACATATTGCCGAATGGGTTAAAGCCATCGGCAGCCAAACCTAAACGAACGTTCCTTGGTTCTATGGAAAAATCAGGATATCTTTTATCAAAATTTTGCCATGCCTCCCCGTCAACTGGATGACGCATAATACCATCCGTTGAGCGTCCAGTATTATGCCAAGTCATATCTTTCGCCGTGAACCTGGAACTATACCTTCGTCGAAGCCGTGGAGTTAAAGGAAAGTAGCGTAACACTTTCCTTGGTACTTTTATCTTGCCGTTTGTGTTTTTGTTACGCCATCTGCTCTCGTTACAAACCGGACAATTCTGCAAAGCTGCGTTCTCCTTCCAAAACAAAGCACAATCATTTTCGCATACATGAATGGATTCATATCCTAGCCCTATCTTCCTCAACTTCTTCTTACAATCATAATATGATTCTGGCACATGATTTCCTTTTGGTAATACAGATCGTAGAAACTCAAGAAGTTGGTTAAATGAACTATTCGTCCATTTGTTAGCGGCCTTCATGTGCATCATTTTTGCTACAAAGTTTAAAGATGACATCCAAGTACAACTGGGGTATATTTCGGTTTTGAGCTCGTCAAACAATGCATCGAATTCTGGGTCTAAACCGGTTCCATCTTCATCTACATTCGTAATTAGCTCTTCTCTAAGATCATCATATACATCAAACATTTCACCAATTTCTTCTTCAATCCGTGGCTTTTTATTATAAATAGCTGCTACTTCCGCCTCATTAGCATATCTTTCACCGTGATGTACCCATGTCACATACGCTTGTAGAAACCCATATTGTTGTACATGGGCAATTATCGTATCCATATCCTCTCTGTTACGATTGACACACCTTTTACACGGGCAACACGCTTTTCCTTCACTGTTAACATGGTTCCTCGCAATATTGATAAAGTTGTGAAGACCCGTTATAAAATCCTTAGAAGTCCGGTTTCGCAACTTAGTCCAGCTCTTATCAATTGTCATTGCTGTTTTATTATAAAAAATTAGATTGCTAAATATAAACAAACTCTAGCTAGTGTTTTCTATCCTAATCAGAATGTACTAGCATGGAATTCAGTTTTAATTGCTTCTAATAGCATGGAACAAACAAGCACAAACAAGCACACACTCCCTAATATACTTGCACAATGTTTTATGACTTATGAGCTAAACATAAAGTAGCAAATTAATCCAAACATCTTATGACTTATGAGTTGTATTCATAACAAATTTCAAGAATCACAAATGCACATAGTTTCATATGATATTGATAGAAAGATAAATTCAAGGGCTGCTAATTTACATAAGTCTTGAGATAACATGTATAGCACATTTGTGACAAAGTATAAAACACAAGTATACATATACTA
The DNA here is from genome assembly GCA_039602395.1 of Deinandra increscens subsp. villosa. NCBI lineage: Eukaryota > Viridiplantae > Streptophyta > Magnoliopsida > Asterales > Asteraceae > Deinandra > Deinandra increscens. The sequence continues at coordinate 24,044,003 of JBCNJP010000019.1, forward strand.
TACATGTATGCATATACAGGATGCTTTTGTTACAGCAAGGGGCGGTGGCGCGGTGGCGATGGTCGGAGACATACCTGGCGGTGGGGCAGTGGCGCGGTGGTGATGGTCGGAGAGTTCGCTGGTGGTGACGTCGCTGGTGGTGGCGGAGGCGGGACGTCGCGCGGACAGCGGAGGCGGAGGCGGGACGTCGGAGGTGGTGACGTCGCGTCGCGGTGGAGGTGGGAGCGGAGGTGGCGTCGATCGGAGGTGCAGGGGAGGTGGGAGCGGCCCGATCTGTGTTTTTATTTTTGTTAATTAGGAATGAAAAGAGACGGCCGCGATCTGTGTTAGTAACTTAGGGTTTTTTTATTTTGCGACGACATGTCGTCGCAACTGGGTTTTTTTATTTTGCGACGATATGTCGTCGCTAAATATCATTTTCTTTATTTAATTGCAGTTTTTTGCGACGACATGTCGCCGCAAACCTTATTACACTTGTTGCCACGATATGTCGTCGCTAAATATTTTTTTTGTTATTTTATTTGCTGCTCGTTTGCGACGACATGTCGTCATTAGTGTTTTCCTATTGGCGCCTACATTTTTCATTTCCCGCTCACCTTATTTGCGACGACATGTCGTCGCTAAATCCATCAACTATAAAAAAAATTCAGAAAAGTCATTTGCGACGACATGTCGTCGCTAAATCCATCTCAATTGCGACGACATGTGTCGTCGCTATTGCTGTCGTCGCAACTGGCAGTATTTGTTGTAGTGATAATAGTTAACCCCTCAAATTTCTCAAACCCAATTAGTTTCTCAAATGACCATCTCCTTAAATTGGATTTATCGCCATCATCGTAGTAATTAACCCCTCCATTGTTCAAAGCCAAGACGGCTCTAGTGAATCTGAACTATGAAGGAATCGAAATCGCTAATTTCTCCATTCCCTAAATCGAGCATATAAATCGATCACCTTATCTTTTTCACGAATCGAGCTAATTCTTATTTCTCCATTCCCTGAAGGTCTGAAGGAATCAAAATCACCTTGTGTTGGGAAACTGGTGATGAAAACAAGATGAAGTATTAAGATGAAGTATTACAGAAATGAGGAAATTAGGGTTTGAAAAAGAAACGGGGAAATTAGGATTTGAAAAAGATAAACTAGTCGTCTTCAGTTTATGAGATTCATATGCTCGGTTCCCCATTTCTTTTTATGTTTTTCATCGATGAACAATGGAGGGATCTGAGGAAATCACTGGAGCTTCAATGGGTTGTTTTTAGGTTCATCGTTTTCTTCCTGTGAATCGAAGATGATTGGACACCACTAGCGGCGAGCCACCACAAATAGCCACCTCCATCATCGATGATGTTGACGGTAGGTGGTGGTGGTGGTGGTGATTGTCTGTAACTTCTTTTAGGGGTTTTAATGTTTTATTCTTAATTTATCATATGATTGCCATGTAGGATTGCCACCTCATAGAAAAATAACACATTGGACTGCCACGTCACAAAAAAATGATAACTTGAACTGCCACATCATTATTGTTTCAACGAAGTTAGGATTCTATTAGTTTTGAATTATTTAAATCCAATTTGCCTTTTATGCCTAACTAAATTTGGAAATGTTTATCCTTAAAATTTCCACCTAAGAAGATGAAGTATCAATAAGTAGAGCGACGAGTTTATACAACGAGCCCAAACTCTAATAGCAAGTGAAATAGGGTGTAAATGCGTTTTACCACCAGAGAAGTGTAGTATATGACATGCACAAATAATGAACGAATACAATCAATATAATAAATAATGAAACCTTTTAAATATTAACAATAATCTATTATTTAATATTAACAATAAACTGTTATTTATTAGGAGTGACGTTGATATTATATATATCATGTTCCATGCCATCATACATTCATATTATCTTAGTAGACAAAAACCAATTACTAATTAATTATCTTCTTTCACTCTCGTGTGTATCGGATATCTGGGTCTTACGTTATAAACACACACTAACTATATAATTACATTTTAAATTACTAATATTATTCTATTAGCATTATATATTTTATCGTAAAACAAATTTGGAAAATAATTTTCTTAGTTTTTAATGAGACAGCGAAAACACGAAACGTATGCAGTTTAGATGTACACGTGTGTATTACACTAGTGACCCATCTTTATGATCTTTATGATGAAATAATGGATGAGAGAGTTGATGTGTATTAGCTGTGTGAAGCATCGAAAGACTTTTCCTGCCTTTCCATTTTGTTTTCTACCTTACAAACCAATTTTGACTTCCTTTTTTTGGACTTAAATCGTATTATCTAACATCTTAAGTACTGCTGTCAAAATTATTATTTGTACATCTCTTATAAATATTATATAAAAACAAATAATAAATCATTCCTTAAAATTTTAACATTATTTTATTGTTTAGATATATATTTTTTTTTTGGAACAGCATTGTTTAGATAAACTAAAAACAATTTCAATAAATAATAGCGGCTAGCCCACTACTCGTTGTTCCATTCTTAGAGGTGATTCATCTTCTACATTATTATTATACTTTATAGTAAAATTAGTATTTTGGATGGTTTGGTTTGAGATTTAAATGTATTTTTTTTTGGGAGTCTTGAGTTCAAGTTTCACTAGTAATAAAAAAATAAGGATTCAGGTTGGATTAGACGACTTTCTCACATATTGTGTGTTTTCTACTGATGGTGATCTTCAGGTGTTATACTCGAAGAATAGAGATGATCGGGTGAAGCCATTAGCTCGTCAGTGATCCAAATTAATTTCACTTCAATTTCTTTTAACATATTTGTATTATATAATTGTTTCACTTCACTTAACATGGTACTTTTTTTTTAAAGTGATCACATGATCACATGCACCTTATATGGTGGCATGGACGAAAATAGTTTAATAATTGGGATTAATGTGGGTTATTTTTAAAATTGGATTAATATTGGTTTAATTGGTAATAACTTGGCGGTGTTGTAATCGTCGAAGCTGCCGAAACAGCTCCACTGGGTACTCCCCCATCTTCTACATAATTATTATTTTCAAAATTTTCTGTATAACTATTTACTTGAAGTATACAAATTTACAAAACCAACTGAGATCTCAAGACTTTTTTCATTCTCTCTCTTTTATTTTAACGCTAAGGCAATTGAAATTGATAACAAATGAACAAAACATTACACCAAACCTATCAGACAAAAACTAATTAATTACAACAGACACAATAGAACACAACCACTCGAGCACCAAAAAAACATGGGAAATTAAATTACAAAATTTTACGTCAGAATGTTCACCCTTTAGCTCTACGTTTAATCGACATGAATGCCAATGCTTCTGTTAGAAAAATAGAAAAAAGATGCATATTTTTTTAACTTTGGACCTAATTATCTATATGTCGATATAATAATTAGATGAGTTATTTATTATGGTTGAATAGCCTGGGACAAAGGCGTTCTAACGAGATATTAAACGTACACGAATGCGACTCGAAAAATGGCCGCGTTCGCACAGACCGGTTTTTGCTTCTCCCGCTATCTATTTTTGGAAATGATTTGATCTTGGAGAGCACTCCATCTTTACGATATGCGCAGTTAATACGCAATCAGTTAATTTGGAAACTGATATTCGTTTTAATGCTGATTGCTGTCTTGGACAGCACTCCATTTCGTGGCTATTTAAACCCGTCTCTAGCGGACAGAAAAGAGACACCGAAATTCATTCATTCTCCTCTTCTCTTCTCGAATCTCTCTGCGATCTTAGGCAAGTAAAAACTCCGGCAATACGTTGCTTTAGCCATAGTATCCTGGGAAACAGACCGAAATCAGTTTTAAGGAAATTGTGTTCAACACGAGCTCTGGCTTCGTCTCTTTTGTTATTTATTTTCTGTTTAGTATTTATTTCATTGTTCTGCTTCTACCCTTTTTGTAGTGTAATAATAATATTGTTCCGATTCAATAATATTTGTGTTATTATTATTTCTGTTTACAAATTCGCTGTTATTTTCTAGTATCATGACATACAACTTTCACATCAGCCACTAATATTGTGATTGAAACCTCTGTTAAATTATACGTCACTACATTCCGAGCTTTCCAAATAGTCATTCCCACTAATATTGTCTGACCCTCTACAATGTAGAATAGTGTGTTCCATTAGCTTGATCTGGGCAATCGCCACACACCGGACATACAGTTAAACATGTGATTCTAAACCATAAATGGTAAAAGCGAGCGAAAAATTCCAAAAAGTACCAAAAACTTCTAACAGTTGACATATGGGGCAGTGTAGCACAGAGCATAGCTGGCGTCAGGGGGGAAGCTTAGCACGGGTCAGGCCGGCCCGGGCCCTATCCGTTTTTTCGCTTCGTAGTGTAAATTTATACCCTTTCGGTCCAAATTTTTTTTATATACTTAGTCTGGCCCCATGTCTTTCGGTCGTAACCGTCTTTCAGTCCAAGCTTCGCCACTGGCTGGTGTAGGCAACGCCCCATAGGTATAAGCTATGTCACACCCTGAACTTTCGGGAACGGAGGCGTGTGACGTCATGAAATCATAGTCGTGGATACTTAGAACAATTTGCAAATATAATAAAGATAACAATACGTCATTTAGATTGCAGCGGAAAATGTGGTGATAATGACATTGTCTTACAAATTGCAATAATAATAAAAGATGTCTTTAACGATAAAGCTTAAGATACTTAAAAAGTTGATTTATTTGATAAAGGGGCTATGATTCCATCGTGAGCAAGAGGTCCGATAGAGTTTAGAATACCCGTTTGCACCGCGTTCGTCATCTAGTTACCTGAGAAAATCATGAGCTTAAAAGGGTCAACATAAAGTTGGTGAGTTCACAGGTTTAAGACTCTACAAACAGTTTTGTAAAAGGTTTAAGGCATACAAGATAAATAACATGGTCACCGTGAGGTAATGATTAACAATGAACTTTGAATTTGAAACTAACAGATTTACCCACTCATAGCATCTTCCCTAAAGATACTGAAATGGAACAATAATAACTGGCGTGTACTACTCGACAAATGCACACGTCGGGATTGGAGCTACCAATCAAGTAGGGTTGTTAACCCAAATAGATCTATTCACTAGTTACCGTTTCGAACAAAACTAATCAAATTCAATTAATAGTGGGATTTGTGACAAATCGTTATGTAACGAAACGTACTCATTTGTAGGGTAAGTAAAGAACATTTAATCATACGGCAGGTTACAGTTCGACCGATATATCAAGTATAAAACAGTTTTGATTCATGATTTCTCCCCCAAAGTATTAAAACAATTTAAAGGAAAGGGGCCGTGAGACTCACCTCAAGCAAGGTGAAATGATAATGCACGTGAAATGGAAAGTCCGGACGAAAGCACGTAACGCCCTAATATGTATAAGTAAACAAGTTGCATGTATAAGGTCTTTGATCCTTGAGTAACGTTTCCGTCACCCAACGACACCGGTCAAGTCTTGATAATAATGTCCCGTTTGTGTATTTAGGGAAAATCCATCCGCTTAATATTTATTGTCCAAATAAATATATAAGTTTAAGTTTATATTTATGTCAAAATAAATATAAAGGAAATTAAATAAAACGTTTTAATTCAAGAATATATATATGAAACAATCAAGTCCTAAACATTTGAAAATAATAAAGTCTTTTATTATTTTAAGGACTTAAGAGAATATATATAAATTAGCCACAATTATTTGTCAAAATAGTTGTACAAGTATTTAGGCAAAATACTTTACAAGTTTTATTATTTATTCAAGATAGATAAATTATAAATAAAATACAAGTCTTTGTATTAAATTAAATAATTTGTAAAAGCTCTTCACAAGTCATTGGATGTTTTAGGTTGGTCAACTTTTAATAAATTAAAAGTCTATTGATGTTTTAAGAAAAATAATTATATGTACCAATATAATTATTGGTTTCGTTGAAAACGTTTAGCGTCGCTGTTTAAATTAATAAAACTTGATAACGTTTAATGATCGTAAATAATAACTTCTCAAGTCAAAACGATTACTTGGAAAGGTTTCATAAATATTTTAAGACAAAATATTTATTTATAATTTTTAGAAATCGTAGTCACCGATTTAAGTTCTTAAAATAGATTTTAACGCATTTGGACTTTATACAAGTTAAAGATTATGTTGAAAATATTCCCTAAAGTCGTTTATAAGTTTAGAAATATTTCCTTGGTCGGTTTTCAAATAAGTTACTAAAACTACGTTTTCTCGTCGCGTAGTTAACCGTTTCGATTCCCGGTTTTCTCCCTAAGCGACGTATCAACGTTTAGATTACTTTGGTTCATTTAGAAACTTGAAAATATGTTACAAAAAGTTGACGGGATCAGATCTGGTCCGTGAACTATTTTTCATGATTTTTGTGTCTTAAAACATGTTGTAACTTATAAAAGTCATCTAGTTTGTAACTAGTCTTTTTAGGGAAAGTTTGGACATTTATGATAAGTCTTATAAGGTATAAAAATCCATGTATTTAAGTCCAAATGATTGTTATAAATGAATTGTTATTAAATGCATTTTTACTAGATTTAGTAAAAATAAAACAATCTATTTTTATGTTTTGGTGAAATAAATTCACCAACACATTAAGTCTTGGTCTTTGGTAACTAGCTTTTTATAAAATGTGACATATTTTATAAAAGATAAGTTTAAGACATAACCTTTTGATTAAGACTTTCCAAGAATATTTGATTTACAAAATGACTTTTATTTACAAAAGTTTCTTGTATTTTTACCAAGTTATTAACTAGTTAAGTTTTATAAGTCCATGTTTTATAAAACTTAAGTCCATGACCATCCATTTTGTCCAATGTAAGCCTTGTGTTTTATAAGATTTAAAGATGATAACATCATGATTTAACTAGTTTTAATAAGTCCTTTGCCCAAGTTAAAGGTTACTAGTTAGATTGATAACATAAGTTAAACAATATATACATAAGTAAACATAGATCATCAACTAGCAAAGCTAGGACCTTTATGTTCAAGAATCTTGAACAAATCTACTAACAACTTAGTTGTTAGGACAAGCATCAACTAACACAAGGTGTTAGGACCAAAAATGATATAATTACTTGAAATATAAATGCAATAAATATAAAGACATGAATATAAATTGCAAGTAAATGTAAATAACAAGTAAATAGCATAATGTAAAGACTTTGTTGGTTAAAATGATCTAGATCTTTGCATGATACTTTCATAAGATTTCTCAAACGCAAAATCCCAAGAAATGGCTAGTTTAAGTTCTTAAGAACACCAAGACTTGTTAGACCAAGTCACTTGTATTATTCCACCCAAGTGTTGGTGATTAGAGGATTAGAGAAAGAATGGTTGGTCTAGACTCTTGAAGGACCAAGTGTCTTGCATAAAATAGAAAAAGAAAAGATAGGTTTTTGATTTCAAGACTTGTAGGTGATGTTGGGTGAAGATCATAAAGAAAAAGTGGGTTAAAGAGGACTCACAATGAAGCTTGGTTTGAACCGTAGAAGGAGGAGAAGAGAGGAGGAGACGGCGGCCGGACGGTGGCCGGATGGTGGCCGGACGGTGGCCAGAGGTGGTGGTCTGGCGGTGGCCGGCGGCGGCTCCAAGGAGGGGGCGGTGGCCGGTTTTAGAGAGGGAGGAGGAGGAGAGTTTTCTCTTGATTTCAAGAGTGGTGCAAGTAAAAATGAAACCCCAACCTCTTCTTTTATACTAAAAAGTGATTTTATTAACCTTTGGTTAATAACTCTTAATTACTTTTAATTTTGATTAATTATAATCAAAGAAATTAAGTTGTAGGTGATTTTGTATAAAAGATGGAGACTTTTATAAAAATTGGAAGGGTTTTAAAGGTTTATAAATTTATAAAAGTCCATGGGTTGACTTAAATGTGAAGGATTAGTGTTTATAAAAAGTTTAGAGATTAAACACTAATTTTGGTTTTTATAAAAACTACAAAGGTGATGGGTTAATTTTTATAAAGTTTAGTGGGCTAATACTTATAAAAATTTGGGCTAAAACTAGAGAGAAGTGAGCTATGGAGCATGGGCCGAAAACCCAAGGGAATGGGGTTGGGCCGGGTTCGGTTTCTGGGCCAAGAAGGGGACCTAGGCCGGATCGCGGGCCGGTTCGAGCGGGTCGGGAGGCGGGTTGGGCCAGCCGGGTGGGCTCGCGGGTTGGGCTGGGTCATCGGGTTGGGTAACCGGTTTGGTAAGTGGGCCGAAGGGGGAAAAGGTTTTTGGGTGTTGGGCCGGTAAATGGGCTTCCAAACAGGTCGGGTTACGGGAAAACGAAAAGTGTCGAAACGTTCGAAATGTCATTACGAGTGTTCGGGTAAAGTTTGGTGACGAACGGAGTTCGTTTGTGACGGTTGGGCTTACGAGGCCCAATACGACACTTTTGGTTAGTTAACGGAACAATTTGGTTGACAATTTGGAGAAAGTATCCTGACAAAGTGTTTTGGGAATACAAGTCTTGAATAGTCCTTGAAGAGAAAATTAATATTTTCAAAAGTTTTGTCGTGACGCAATTTGGTTAAAATATATAAAAAGTACCATTTTTATATATATAGCTTTTGTTACCAAGGTTCCATCTATTATCAAATGGATTTACTTGGTTTAAAAGATTAGCAACGGATACAAATTCGGGAATTATTCTAAGCATGCAACGATATATATATATATGTACCAATATATATAATAAGATAAACACATAATGAGCATATAATGACAATTAAATACGGATTAATTACTGCTAATCAAAGTCAAAGTAACAAGGGTTGACCTGGTTTTGTGCGAGGTGTTAGATTCTCCCCCCGTTAGAAGAATTTCGTCCCGAAATTCAGTCTTGGCCATCGGCGGGTGCAACGTTCTCAAACAGTTGAGGATACTTTAGACGCATCTGGTCCTCGCGTTCCCAAGTGAATTCCGGTCCTCGTCTTGAGTTCCAACGCACTTTGACGATGGGAATGCGGCTCCGTTTAAGTCGTCTGACTTCTCGATCAAGTATCTCCGCGGGTTCCTCTACGAAATGAAGTGTCTCATCTACTTGAATTTCGTCGAGAGGGACAACAAGTGTTTCGTCAGATAAACACTTCTTCAGGTTACAGATATGGAATACATCATGGACACCGTTTAGCTCGGGTGGTAGGAGTAATTTGTAAGCGACCGGTCCAATCCGTTCAAGGATCTCAAAGGGACCAATGTATCGAGGATTTAACTTTCCTCGCTTACCGAAACGAATGACACCTTTCCAAGGTGCTACCTTCAACATCACACGATCACCGATCTGGAATTCTAGAGGTTTACGTCGATTGTCTGCATAACTCTTCTGACGGTCTCGTGCGGCCTTGAGACGTTCCTTGATTTGATGAATCTTCTCGGTAGTCTCGAATAGGATTTCGGGACCAGTGAGTTGACTATCTCCAATATCAGTCCAACAAAGAGGGGATCTGCACTTACGTCCATAAAGTGCTTCAAATGGGGCGGCTTGAATGCTAGTGTGAAAACTGTTGTTGTAAGAGAATTCTGCAAGGGGCAGATGTTCATCCCAGTTACGTCCGAAGTCGATCACACAGGCTCGTAGCATGTCTTCAAGCGTTTGAATCGTCCTTTCGCTTTGGCCATCCGTCTGAGGGTGGTAAGCGGTACTCATGTCAAGACGTGTCCCCAAAGATTTCTGAAGTGATTGCCAAAACTTAGCGGTGAAACGACTATCGCGATCAGAAATGATAGAAGTAGGAACACCATGTCGTGAGACGACTTCCTTCAGATAAAGCTTAGTCCTTCTCTCCATACTATCAGTTTCCTTAATCGGTAAGAAATGAGCAGATTTAGTCAGTCGATCAACAATTACCCATATGGCATCGCAGCCAGATCGGGCTTTTGGCAACTTCGTGATGAAGTCCATAGATATACCTTCCCATTTCCATTGTGGGATTTCTGGTTGGATCAACAAACCGGAGGGTTTCTGATGTTCCGCTTTGACCTTTGAGCAAGTTAGGCACTTGCTAACATAAGTAGCTATCTCAGCCTTCATATTAGGCCACCAGAAATGTTCCTTCAAGTCGTGATACATCTTGTCGGCTCCTGGGTGGATAGAATATCTAGTCTTGTGGGCTTCGTCGAGTACTAGCTTCCTCAGAACTCCATAGCTAGGTACCCATAACCTGTTCATGAAATTTAGGGTTCCATCAGGTTTCTCTAACAAATGCTTCTCCATACCTCGCAAGCATTCATCCTTAAGATTCTCCTCCTTGAGGGCTTCAATTTGTGCAACGCGAATTTGCGAATTGAGGTTCGAGCGTATTGTCATACTTAATGCTCTTACTCGGAGAGGTTTCACGCGTTCCTTTCTGCTTAGGGCATCGGCTACTACATTAGCCTTACCAGGATGATACCGAATCTCACATTCGTAATCATTAAGCAACTCAACCCAACGACGTTGCCTCATATTCAATTCCTTCTGATCGAAGATGTGTTGGAGGCTCTTATGATCGGTGAATATGGTGCACTTCGTTCCATAAAGATAGTGTCTCCAAATCTTGAGGGCGAAGACGACGGCTCCAAGCTCCAGGTCGTGGGTTGTGTAGTTCTTCTCATGAATCTTCAATTGCCGGGAAGCATAGGCGATGACTTTCTCTCGTTGCATTAAGACGCAACCCAATCCTTGATGCGAAGCATCACAATAAACTACGAAATCATTGATTCCCTCTGGTAGGGATAAGATCGGTGCATCGCAAAGCTTCTGCTTCAACTTCTGAAATGCTTCATCTGCTTTGGCATCCCAAATGTACTTCTTGTCCTTCTGAGTTAGTGCGGTAAGGGGTTGAGCTATCTTTGAAAAGTTCTCAATAAATCGACGATAATAACCTGCGAGACCCAAGAATTGGCGTATCTCGGTTGGAGTAGTAGGAGTACTCCAGTCTCTGATAGCTTCCACTTTGGCTGGATCGACGTGGATTCCCTTATCGTTGATCACATGACCCAAAAAGTGTACCTCTCGAATCCAAAAATCGCATTTAGAAAACTTGGCGTAAAGCTTCTCTTTCTTTAGCAGTTCCAAGATAAGTCTCAAATGTTGCTCGTGTTCTTCTTTGCTTCGAGAGTATATGAGAATATCATCGATGAACACGATAACAAATTTATCCAAGTACGGTTTGCATACACGGTTCATCAGATCCATGAATACGGCGGGGGCGTTAGTCAAACCAAATGGCATAACGAGAAACTCGTAGTGACCATAGCGTGTTCTAAACGCTGTTTTTGACACATCTTCATCTCGAACTCGTAGCTGATGGTATCCGGATCTCAAGTCAATCTTGGAGTAGTAACTTGATCCTTGAAGCTGATCGAACAAATCTTCGATCCTCGGTAGTGGGTACCGGTTCTTCACTGTGAGTTTGTTCAATTCTCTGAAATCGATACACATCCGGAAGGTTCCATCCTTCTTCTTTACAAACAAAACAGGAGCTCCCCATGGCGAGTGGCTTGGTCGAATAAAACCTTTATCTAACAACTCTTGTAGTTGGCTAGATAACTCTTGCATCTCTGAAGGTGCTAGTCGGTAGGGTGCTCTAGCAACAGGTGCGGCTCCAGGCGTCAAGTCGATGCGAAATTCCACTTGTCGAATTGGTGGGAGACCAGGCAAGTCTTCGGGAAAGACTTCCGGAAATTCGCGGACAGTAGGAACATCTTCGATGCGTTTCTCCTTAGGCTTCCTTTCCGTAACATGAGCTAAGAGGGCATAACATCCTTTTCGAATAAATTTATGTGCCTTCATACATGTTATGATGTTTAGCGGTGTTCCACTCTTTTCGCCTTGTACGATAAGAGTGTTGCCGTTTGCAAGTGGTACTCGTACCAATTTCTCGTGGCAAACAATTTCTGCGAGATTCTTTGACAACCAATCCATTCCAATAACGACATCAAAACTTCCTAAGTCGACAGGTAAAAGGTCAATGTGGAAAACGTGATCTGAGAGTTCAAGCGAGCAACCTCGGTATACTTCTTCTGTTTCTATTAAGTCTCCATTTGCTAATTCTACGGTGAACTTAGTGTCTAAGGCAACAGGAGTGATTCCTAGTGTTTTGCTAAAATCAGTAGACACAAAGCTCCTATCGGCACCGGTATCGAATAATACAGAAGCAAACTGGTTATTAAGTAGAAACGTACCCATCACGGTATTTGGGTCGCGGCGGGCGTCTCCAGCATTGAGCACGAAAACTCTACCCTTAGCCTGGCCGGGATTCTGATCCTTCGTCTTCGGGCAATCCTTCTTCAAATGACCGGTAGCACCACAACCAAAACAAGCACGACTTGGGCAGTCGCGAGTGATGTGGCCCTTGGCCTTGCAATGTCCACAATAAACGTTCCCACAATCAAGAGTGTGGTGGAGATTGCACTTGGAGCATAAGGGTGCGTTGCCGGTATATCCCGTCTTCTTGGGTGCTTGACCCGGAGTGGTAGCAACATAAACCTTGGCTGGTTCGGGTGCTTTCTCTGGTGCTTTCTCAGTATTCTTGTCAGGCTTGTTCTTCCAGAAACTACGCTTCCTCTTGTTATCCGACTTCTTTCCAGACGAGGTGGCGGCACCAACCTCGGGAGTCTTGACTTCAGAATTCTTCTTGCCAAAGGTCACACCTTGTCGTGTGGCCTGGTACACCAAACTGTGAGCTAAACGAACAGCATCTTGAAAAGTGGCCGGGTTTGATGAAAGAACGTTCCCTTGAATGTGAGGTGCGAGACCCCAAATATAACGTTCAATCTTCTTGTACGGTGGAGTGACCATCGTCGAACAAAGGTGAGCAAGTTCACGAAAACGCTTCGTGTAGCCAGCGATGTCAGTCCCATTCATTGCTAAGCTCCAAAACTCAGCTTCCAGTCTCTGCAATTCTTCTCTCGGGCAATACTCGTCACGCAGGAGTTGCTTGAGAGCATCCCAAGTCATTGCATACGCCAATTCGGTTCCCATGGCATCGGCGTGGGAATTCCACCAAGTTAAAGCTCCATCGGTGAAAGTGCAAGTAGAGTACTTGACCATGTAGCCTTCGGGACAATTGCTTATACGGAAAACTGATTCCGTCTTTTCAAACCAACGGATTAAACCCACGGCACCTTCCGTGCCTCTGAAGTTGGTGGGTTTACAGCTCATAAAGTCCTTGTATGAACAGTCGCGTGGTCCTGCAATGTTAAAACGTTGAGTACAAATCACGGTTGATTGTAGTCGCGATGTTCTCTAACATTGGAATTGTCAAAATCTTACCACGTTGTGTATTTTCAGGTTGTTGACCAGTGTTTCGTTCGACTTCGCTTGCGGCTATGATCTCAGCCACACGTTCATTGATCATCGCCTCAATGTCGGCAGCAGTCAATGGTGGTGGGGGTGATGAGGTACGGGCACTACGTCTAGGCGGCATGTTTCTGTTTTAAGTTACAATGTCAACGTAAACAAACAGTCGTTTTAGACAACATGAAAATGGGGTTATTGCAAGCTCGAGAATAACAACCATGACACATCATAGATACCAATACATGCAAGTAAAATCACAACACAACATGAACATAAGAATAAACACAACCACATAACATGATAAGATAAACAAAAGATACATACCATATCGCCATATTAGTTATAAATCATACAAAAGATGAAGTTAAAGTAGCTAGTGGGAGTGCAATCCCAACAAATACATACATGATTTACTAATAAAATGGCGGCCAAAAGGGGTTAGGGTAGGTCCATCTAACTATCTAGAAGTGAGGTCCGGGAGGTGGGGCAAATGCGCCAGCAACCAAAGCCAAGAAGGCTAGGAAGGAAAGGAGATGTCCTGCCTGAGCCTCGAGAGTAGCAACTCTCATCTGTAGCAACTCGACGTCGAGCGAGTTGTTGGCGGTAGCGATGCTGGTGCCGGTCAAGTTAGCATGAAGGGAGTCCATGGCGCCCTGGGTGCCAGTCCTGGAATCCTCCAAGCTGCGAACTCTGGCCTCGAGGAGGTCAAAGCTCATCACGGTCGCGCGTTGGTCGACGCGCTCCTCGACAGTCTCTAGTCCTCGCTCGTAGTTGATCAAACGAGTGACCAGAAGAGGGACAGTGTCCTCTAGAGGCTCTCCCGTGAATGGGCAGAACCGGACGGTGGCGGCCTGTCGAGTGGCCCCATGGATGATGACTCTCCAAGCTCATGGGTGCTCGGGAGTCCCTCGCGCGCCCTCCAGAGGCGAACGGAGTCGCGCATCCTGACGAAGCGAGGAAGCATGGAGAGGCGCTGCCTTTTGAGGGCAGGCCCCTCAGGGGAGGGAGAACGGCGGGGAAGACCAGTCCTCTTACGGGCAGTAAAGGCCCGTCGTCCACCGCGAAAGCCACGGCGATACGATCGGATGGACCTCGCACGTCCCGGGGTGAGGTCGGGATCCTGTGCAGCAGCAAGTGGCATCTCTCCAGCGGGATCGGCAGCAGTCGCGTCAGCAGCTACTTCCTCGGTTGGCTCCTCCGAATCATCGGACACGTAGGAATGAGGGTGACGAAACATAGCAGCAGCAGTCCCTAGCGCAGGACTCTCAGGTGGGGAATCTGGTGGGACATAGTCCATTGGTGATGGTGTGTACTCCGGTGATGATGGCGGGGTCTTCTCCCCAGAGCTCGTGATGCAAATGACTTCGCGGCCGGAAGTCATCACTGCGAATACAAGTTCCAAGGAAAAGTAGCGTTAGCACAATGTAACCATAAGATGTATAAAATTAAGCAAAGAATTTAAATTTGACACGTATGGTAATGATTAAGTAAACTAAAGTAACTCGTTACCAATAGAGGCGATCTTGCGTGCAAACGGTATTCTCAGAGCGGGTCATAGTCCAGGCTTTGTTTTTGTTTTGTTTTTGAAAACCTAGTTCGCTATAACCACGGCTCTGATACCAATCTGTCACACCCTGAACTTTCGGGAACGGAGGCGTGTGACGTCATGAAATCATAGTCGTGGATACTTAGAACAATTTGCAAATATAATAAAGATAACAATACGTCATTTAGATTGCAGCGGAAAATGTGGTGATAATGACATTGTCTTACAAATTGCAATAATAATAAAAGATGTCTTTAACGATAAAGCTTAAGATACTTAAAAAGTTGATTTATTTGATAAAGGGGCTATGACTCCATCGTGAGCAAGAGGTCCGATAGAGTTTAGAATACCCGTTTGCACCGCGTTCGTCATCTAGTTACCTGAGAAAATCATGAGCTTAAAAGGGTCAACATAAAGTTGGTGAGTTCACAGGTTTAAGACTCTACAAACAGTTTTGTAAAAGGTTTAAGGCATACAAGATAAATAACATGGTCACCGTGAGGTAATGATTAACAATGAACTTTGAATTTGAAACTAACAGATTTACCCACTCATAGCATCTTCCCTAAAGATACTGAAATGGAACAATAATAACTGGCGTGTACTACTCGACAAATGCACACGTCGGGATTGGAGCTACCAATCAAGTAGGGTTGTTAACCCAAATAGATCTATTCACTAGTTACCGTTTCGAACAAAACTAATCAAATTCAATTAATAGTGGGATTTGTGACAAATCGTTATGTAACGAAACGTACTCATTTGTAGGGTAAGTAAAGAACATTTAATCATACGGCAGGTTACAGTTCGACCGATATATCAAGTATAAAACAGTTTTGATTCATGATTTCTCCCCCAAAGTATTAAAACAATTTAAAGGAAAGGGGCCGTGAGACTCACCTCAAGCAAGGTGAAATGATAATGCACGTGAAATGGAAAGTCCGGACGAAAGCACGTAACGCCCTAATATGTATAAGTAAACAAGTTGCATGTATAAGGTCTTTGATCCTTGAGTAACGTTTCCGTCACCCAACGACACCGGTCAAGTCTTGATAATAATGTCCCGTTTGTGTATTTAGGGAAAATCCATCCGCTTAATATTTATTGTCCAAATAAATATATAAGTTTAAGTTTATATTTATGTCAAAATAAATATAAAGGAAATTAAATAAAACGTTTTAATTCAAGAATATATATATGAAACAATCAAGTCCTAAACATTTGAAAATAATAAAGTCTTTTATTATTTTAAGGACTTAAGAGAATATATATAAATTAGCCACAATTATTTGTCAAAATAGTTGTACAAGTATTTAGGCAAAATACTTTACAAGTTTTATTATTTATTCAAGATAGATAAATTATAAATAAAATACAAGTCTTTGTATTAAATTAAATAATTTGTAAAAGCTCTTCACAAGTCATTGGATGTTTTAGGTTGGTCAACTTTTAATAAATTAAAAGTCTATTGATGTTTTAAGAAAAATAATTATATGTACCAATATAATTATTGGTTTCGTTGAAAACGTTTAGCGTCGCTGTTTAAATTAATAAAACTTGATAACGTTTAATGATCGTAAATAATAACTTCTCAAGTCAAAACGATTACTTGGAAAGGTTTCATAAATATTTTAAGACAAAATATTTATTTATAATTTTTAGAAATCGTAGTCACCGATTTAAGTTCTTAAAATAGATTTTAACGCATTTGGACTTTATACAAGTTAAAGATTATGTTGAAAATATTCCCTAAAGTCGTTTATAAGTTTAGAAATATTTCCTTGGTCGGTTTTCAAATAAGTTACTAAAACTACGTTTTCTCGTCGCGTAGTTAACCGTTTCGATTCCCGGTTTTCTCCCTAAGCGACGTATCAACGTTTAGATTACTTTGGTTCATTTAGAAACTTGAAAATATGTTACAAAAAGTTGACGGGATCAGATCTGGTCCGTGAACTATTTTTCATGATTTTTGTGTCTTAAAACATGTTGTAACTTATAAAAGTCATCTAGTTTGTAACTAGTCTTTTTAGGGAAAGTTTGGACATTTATGATAAGTCTTATAAGGTATAAAAATCCATGTATTTAAGTCCAAATGATTGTTATAAATGAATTGTTATTAAATGCATTTTTACTAGATTTAGTAAAAATAAAACAATCTATTTTTATGTTTTTGGTGAAATAAATTCACCAACACATTAAGTCTTGGTCTTTGGTAACTAGCTTTTTATAAAATGTGACATATTTTATAAAAGATAAGTTTAAGACATAACCTTTTGGTTAAGACTTTCCAAGAATATTTGATTTACAAAATGACTTTTATTTACAAAAGTTTCTTGTATTTTTACCAAGTTATTAACTAGTTAAGTTTTATAAGTCCATGTTTTATAAAACTTAAGTCCATGACCATCCATTTTGTCCAATGTAAGCCTTGTGTTTTATAAGATTTAAAGATGATAACATCATGATTTAACTAGTTTTAATAAGTCCTTTGCCCAAGTTAAAGGTTACTAGTTAGATTGATATCATAAGTTAAACAATATATACATAAGTAAACATAGATCATCAACTAGCAAAGCTAGGACCTTTATGTTCAAGAATCTTGAACAAATCTACTAACAACTTAGTTGTTAGGACAAGCATCAACTAACACAAGGTGTTAGGACCAAAAATGATATAATTACTTGAAATATAAATGCAATAAATATAAAGACATGAATATAAATTGCAAGTAAATGTAAATAACAAGTAAATAGCATAATGTAAAGACTTTGTTGGTTAAAATGATCTAGATCTTTGCATGATACTTTCATAAGATTTCTCAAACGCAAAATCCCAAGAAATGGCTAGTTTAAGTTCTTAAGAACACCAAGACTTGTTAGACCAAGTCACTTGTATTATTCCACCCAAGTGTTGGTGATTAGAGGATTAGAGAAAGAATGGTTGGTCTAGACTCTTGAAGGACCAAGTGTCTTGCATAAAATAGAAAAAGAAAAGATAGGTTTTTGATTTCAAGACTTGTAGGTGATGTTGGGTGAAGATCATAAAGAAAAAGTGGGTTAAAGAGGACTCACAATGAAGCTTGGTTTGAACCGTAGAAGGAGGAGAAGAGAGGAGGAGACGGCGGCCGAACGGTGGCCGGATGGTGGCCGGACGGTGGCCAGAGGTGGTGGTCCGGCGGTGGCCGACGGCGGCTCCAAGGAGGGGGCGGTGGCCGGTTTTAGAGAGGGAGGAGGAGGAGAGTTTTCTCTTGATTTCAAGAGTGGTGCAAGTAAAAATGAAACCCCAACCTCTTCTTTTATACTAAAAAGTGATTTTATTAACCTTTGGTTAATAACTCTTAATTACTTTTAATTTTGATTAATTATAATCAAAGAAATTAAGTTGTAGGTGATTTTGTATAAAAGATGGAGACTTTTATAAAAATTGGAAGGGTTTTAAAGGTTTATAAATTTATAAAAGTCCATGGGTTGACTTAAATGTGAAGGATTAGTGTTTATAAAAAGTTTAGAGATTAAACACTAATTTTGGTTTTTATAAAAACTACAAAGGTGATGGGCTAATACTTATAAAAATTTGGGCTAAAACTAGAGAGAAGTGAGCTATGGAGCATGGGCCGAAAACCCAAGGGAATGGGGTTGGGCCGGGTTCGGTTTCTGGGCCGAGAAGGGGACCTAGGCCGGATCGCGGGCCGGTTCGAGCGGGTCGGGAGGCGGGTTGGGCCAGCCGGGTGGGCTCGCGGGTTGGGCTGGGTCATCGGGTTGGGTAACCGGTTTGGTAAGTGGGCCGAAGGGGGAAAAGGTTTTTGGGTGTTGGGCCGGTAAATGGGCTTCCAAACAGGTCGGGTTACGGGAAAACGAAAAGTGTCGAAACGTTCGAAATGTCATTACGAGTGTTCGGGTAAAGTTTGGTGACGAACGGAGTTCGTTTGTGACGGTTGGGCTTACGAGGCCCAATACGACACTTTTGGTTAGTTAACGGAACAATTTGGTTGACAATTTGGAGAAAGTATCCTGACAAAGTGTTTTGGGAATACAAGTCTTGAATAGTCCTTGAAGAGAAAATTAATATTTTCAAAAGTTTTGTCGCGACGCAATTTGGTTAAAATATATAAAAAGTACCATTTTTATATATATAGCTTTTGTTACCAAGGTTCCATCTATTATCAAATGGATTTACTTGGTTTAAAAGATTAGCAACGGATACATATTCGGGAATTATTCTAAGCATGCAACGATATATATATATGTACCAATATATATAATAAGATAAACACATAATGAGCATATAATGACAATTAAATACGGATTAATTACTGCTAATCAAAGTCAAAGTAACAAGGGTTGACCTGGTTTTGTGCGAGGTCTTACAAGCTACGTCAAATGCGTGTCCAAACTCTCATTTGTTTCAAGTACTGTTGTTGTAGCTACAGTCCTGATAATTCCCCAAGGTTTATGTGTTTTCAGAGTTTAATTATACACCTATAAGAACTATTATAAACACCACACTTATGTAACTTTAAAGGTAAGAGACAGTATGTGGTCTAATATTATCTAAGATATGGATTGTTGCTTTTAATTCAATCTCATGTTCGTATAGCAACACGTCTGCATTTTCGGGTTGAGATGTTACATATATTTTCAAATAGTTTTCCGGATACATAAAACATGTTGAATGTTATAAGCTTTCGATCGTATCATATAGATTTCGTACAGGTAAAATAATAAAAAAAATAACCATTAACACATTAACGTATAACTTTTAACATGCGGATATGTTTAGTTAGATTTATTGTTGATCTCCAAATTTTAAGCGTTATCGTAAAAAAAATTTATTTCTATCTTCTCGTAAGAAAGAAAAATAACATTCATATATCGATTTCTTTTACAGTTCTACCCATTCTGTGCATGTCTCGAACATATACTCTATCGAAACTAGAAGTGTACATTTTAACTCGTAAATTTACCATCTTCACCCAAACCAACCACTAACCGTTTACAATGTGAAAAAAGTATGATCTACCATTTCCATCCCCACATTGCAAATTGCTTTTCACTGTTCCTTTCAAAATATTTGCCAAACAATTTGTTATGGGGTCCATGGGGACCAATAGCAAAACCCACATTTTCTCGGTGTCTCCTAAACACTAGAGGGCTAAAATTGAGACACCATGTCAAACTTTATAAGTGAGTGCTCAATCGTAACTAGTAAGGGCATGAGGTATACTCATGCCATGTTAACTTGTTAAAGATGTCACGTAGTCGTCACCTCAGCTTTAACATAACACCATAAAGTTTAACATGGGTGGGGGATACTCATGCCATGTTAAACTATTTATTTTTTTTTATTTTAATTGTTCAACAGTCGAAAAAAACGGCTCAATATATAGCCGTTGGAGGTTTAACGGGCGTCAAGTTCTTCACGCACACACATGGCGCCGTTGAATGGCGCGGGTCCGGGGCGGTGTTAGCGCCCATGGCGCCACCAAAAGTGAGTTTTGGCGCCCCTTGGCGCATGTATACATGCTGCTCTAACTAATCAGTGGGATCTTATAAAAATTCGACCTCTAAAGGTGTATTTGAGACACTCACTAGTTTACTCTACTGGCAAAGGTGTATGACATCTAAAGGTGTATTTGAGACACCCACTAGTTTACTCTAGTGGCAAAGGTGTATGACCTCTAAAGTAGAAGTCTTGGGTTCAAGTCCCACTTGTAACAAAGAATAAAAAAATTGGGGGTTACAAGTTGGGCCAGGGGGTCCCGTCAATGATCCAAATTTGTCGTTCAAAATTTTTTTTAGTAGTTTTAGACTTTAGTACTATTTTTAGAGCATTCCGGGAATATTCTTTATCCTTATTCTTATAACTAGGTTAGTAACCCGTGTACTACACGGGTTGAATTTAAGTTCATAATATTGCTAAATATAAAAAAATGATTAAAAAGTTTGAAAATTATAAATGACATAATTCAATGTAAAATATTAATTGATATTAAGATGACAAATTCTTGATTTTTGTTTCCTTAAAAAACTCAAATTATTTAGTAATTTATCAAATCTACATTATGTTTGCCATTTTTTTTAAAATAAAATTTTAATTTACATAAAATTGGTAATTAGTCTAATTAATTAGTAATTTACTAAATTGACAATTGAATTTTGTATTGACATGTGGCAGTGCTGATGTGGACACCTTAAAAAAAAGACATGTGCAAACCATTTTATTGTTTTATTAGGAACTAGGTTAGTAACCCTTGTACTACACGGACTGAATATAGATTTATAGTCTTAGATAAATACAAAGAAAAAAAATAATGATCAAGAAATTTAAAAATTATGATTAATATAAAATTCTCATAATATATTAAATAAAAATTTAATACATTTAAAATTTTTATTATGTTTGACATGTTGTTGATTATTCCACAAAAAGACTAAAATTATTGAGTAATTAATTAAATCTACATTATTTTTATCAAAATTTTAAAATATAAGTTTAGTTTTGACAAAATTGGTAATTATCTTAATTGATCATTTACTAAATTGGTTATTCAATGTGAGCTTGACATGTGGCGTGCTGATGTAGACTCTTTATAAATAAGACATGTGACATATTTTTTATTGCTTTATTAGGATTAAGATTAGGATTAGGATTACGATTAGGATTACAAGAAGATTAAAATAAAGAACACTGTATGTTTCTCTCTCTTTTTTAATTGAATAATATTTTTTTATACATTTATAATTATATTTTTCTTTCCCTGCATGCTATCTAATCCACCCACACCGGCATGCACACGCATACCACAATCAAAATTACCATCCACTGCCATTATATTGCCCACCACCACCGTAATCACCAAAATGACTTGTACTCGTAGCGATCAATTGGAATAACAAATGGTAGTGATAATTTTAAGTGTATCCATATATAGTAACGAATATCTTTTCCTAATGGTTATAATTCCTAACATCCAAATTTTGTAATGACTCTTTTTTTTACAGCCATATTTTTAACGACTCTTTTTTTTACAGCCATATTTTTAACGACTCTTTTTAATGTCTATTCATAGTATCAAATTAGATTTACGGGTTTCAAAATAGAAGCAGATGACAAGTCACAAGCCTAAACAAGAATTTCTAAATTCCTAAACCCCCACCACTTGTCAAACTCGAAAACTCACCGGTTGTCAAACCAGAAACCCTCTATATGTGAAACCCGAAAACCCTTCCTTGTCCAACATGAAAACCCTCCTATGGTAGGACTGGCAAACCTGTCGGTTGGCGAATATAATGTATGTGAAGACTATGACCCGGAATGCTCTGAAATATGCTTAGAATTATGAAATTGCTAGTCAACTATTTAAGGGGTGACATGACCCTGTACGATGACGAGTACGGCACAAACTCCAACGGGTCTATATGATTGGTGTTGGAAGTAATGTAATGATTTTTAGGTCGGCTTCATTTAAGCTATGTTTGACCTATGTTTGTTGTAAGTAATGTAATGCTTGAAATTAATGTAACCTATGTTGTTAATGGAATCTATTACATTGAAAAGATCAAATACTTCGAATTAACGGATCAAATACTTTAAAATATAGCATTTTACATAAAAAAAAAATGGTAGTTAATGTCTTATATACACACATTCTACACATTCAACTACACATTATACACCTACTAGTTGAGCTTCACATTTACTGCAACTGTTACCAGCATCTCCATTCCCACTTCCACTAATTTTCTAGTGGATCCTTCACTTCTACAGAACCACTAACATCATCGTCCCGGTCTACAAATAAATCAAGCATGTCTTCGACATACAACAACTCTACATCATCCTATTCCTCGACAACCAGTGGTGTGTTAGGAATCAAGTGGCGCAGCGGAATCAACAACACACAATGAACACACGATGGTCACGCGGTAACGAGAAAATAAATGATAAACGACACAAGATTTAACGTGGTTCGGTCGATGTGACCTACATCCACGGGCTGCAACTAGGGTTTTCTCATTAAGCTTTAGTGCACAAGATTACAATAACATGACATAGGTATATATAGATAAAGATTAGGGTAACTAGCTTAGGGACCAAGACGGGCCCTAAATATATAACCGGCCCAAAAGGCCTTCACACCAACAATCTCCCACTTGAAGGCCTTCCGATAAACTTCAGCCCGCCATCCAAGCAAATACAAACCCAATCATCCAGTAACTCCAGTAATCTTAAAGAACAGAAATCCTCCAAGCCTCCAGTTCCCAGGAACAAGCAAAGATTTAAAAAAAAACAATCCACCTAGTTGCAACGACCCTTCTCATCAGTAACCTGAAAGGCCCATTGAAGCTCGCCACAGCTCCAATACGGTCATCACAGACCCAGTCTTGGCAAAACCCGCCAATGACTCATCCTCAATCTCAACCGGCTCCCACTTACTCGTATCACCGGCTCCAGAGACTCCAGAGGAAAGAACACTCTCCAATATCAACAAGTATCCAGGAGAGATTTTCACATTCGGATAACCGGTCTTCGAACCCAACATCGATTTGAATCTGTGAAGGAACACTCCTCACACTCCCACTGTTACCAAATCCCCAACAAGGTTCCGACCCCCGAATACGCTCAAGCTAACATCCATGTGGCTCCAGGATTCACACTTGCAAAATGAATCCACTTAGCACTACCCGATTTAGCGAGCCAAGACTTTACTACTTGGAAGTTGGTTCACCTCTTCCAGCGATACACAAACATGTACCCTCCCAAAGTCTTCAATCAATAGATTCACTAATACTTCACTACAGTGGGTAACATGAAATGAAGCATACCAGAATCTCGAACCCAAGAGTCTTCACTACCTTCCACTGAGTCTCAATGCATCAACCCCAGACACATACCCAGAAGCAGAATTCAATTACCTTGGACACCGACTCAAACAAATGTCGCACCTATGTAGCCACACCCCAAGTCAACTATGCTCAGCTCCCACTGTCCCTGTTATCCAAACCCATTGCCAATCAACACTCATGAGAAGAATCACAACTCGTACTATACCAGCAAATCTACTTCACCCAGTACAAGATCTTGAACCCCCTCCAATGTAGAACCACTACTCACCACCGAACAAGGAATAACATCCATAGTTCCAAACCAGCTAATAGGCAAACGATTATGACAACAATAGAGCTATCACAGAATGCAAGCGGTACCAAGGATTCTATGACCGTACACACGATCAGTTAACACAAACCCTAACCGAAAGATCTTCCGAACGAGCATTAATCAAAATGACTTGCCACTAAAAAAACTTTTTTTTTACTTATGTCGTTAACTAGCACACCCAGCTAGTTCCATTTTCTCCAGTTCATCCATCGTCAGTACCACATTCAGGTTCCTTGTCATACCAATCAACCGAAACCAAACCGACAAATATTCCGATCACAACATTCCCGTCTTCAGCCAAAACAATAGCAAACAAGAACAACAGATCGAAAAAAACTGTGACAACCCGTAAAAATTTCCAGGTCAAACCCGTTGCCTTGACTTTTACCGTTACCGTTAATACGTGCTTTATCTGTTAATTATCTGATCACTGCCTGTTAACTAGAATATATATATAACTGTCTGATTAATTCCCGAGTTTGTATCAACGATTTTCATTCAATTTAAAAATCAAGAAAATCCACTAATGACTTAGTGGAATTTTTAACAACAAGAAAAATATATAAAATATGACTTTTATATATTCTCCGTCCGGTGTCCGAACTGACTGTTCGACACGTCAAAAATTTAAGTAATTTTTATATCATCAAAAGTTTTGTCAAGACTTGAACTCCTCAACCCATTTCACTCAGAAAAATCCGAACGCAACCGAACCTCGAACCCGTAACTCCGTTGGGCCCAGTCAGGCCCAACAACCTCAAAACTTATCCGTTCGACCCGAAAATCTTACCAATGACTCGATATAACCCAACGAGCGTTTTGACCCAACCCGCCGACCCGTAATCCGACCCGATCACCGGCCCATTAACCGGCCCAGTAACCGAACCGAGAACCTATTGCCCATCCCGGTTACCCGGCCCGATCCGGCCCGTCTCCGGCCCACCCTCTCGGCCCACTTTTGGCCCAAGGCCCAACCGGCCCAAACTTATATTTTCTTAAAATATTTCGGCCCAACAAGTTGAAGCCCAATTTTTAAAGATTAAACCCAACCAAATTTTTCTATAAAAGCCCACCACCCTTGTAATTTTTATAAAACTAAAACTTTATAAAAATTAGTGGTTTCACGTAAACTTTTTATAAAAGCTAGACTTTTAATAATTCTCAACTCCATGGAATTTTTATAAAAAAAAGTCACCATCTCTTTTAATCACCTACACTTTCTAAAAATCTAGATATTTTTATAAAACCCACAAGCCTATTTAATCTAGGCTTAGTTGTCTTCCATTACACTAATAACCTCAAGACCAAGCCACAACCCTTTGGTCATTACCCTCCTAATCCCACTATAAATGGAGGCTTCCACTCCTCACTTTTCCTTGCACCTCCCCACATTTTCTACCTCCCTCACTCTCCACTCTCTCCCTCCCATTTTCGGTCACCATCTAGCCACCACCGAATCACCACCTAGCCACCACCGAACCACCACCTAGCCACCGTCGGACCACCACACCACCGTCGTGAACCACCACCATTCCACTTTACTTTTTGTGAGTATTTCTAAATCCTTTCCCTTACATTTCTATACTTAGTCAAACACCCAAAACAACCTCAAGTCTTGATATAAAAACTTAAAACTTTCTTTCTCTAATCCTCTAAAACAACCAACACTTGGGTTAATTATACAAGTGACTTGATCTAACACATTTTGGTGTCTTAAGACTTAAAGAAAGCCAAGATGTGAGGTTGTACACTAAAGAAACCAAATTGGGAGTATTGTGTATCAAAACCTAGATCATTTATATTTATCTTGCATTTAATTACTTGTTATTTAATTTATTTACTTGTTAGTTAATTTCTTGCAATTTATTTACTCGTTATTTAATTATCTTGGTCCTAACACTAATGTGTTAGTTGATTTGTCCTAATACTTCATGTATTAGTAAGATTTGTTCCCTTGGTGAACATAAAGGTCCTAGCTAATGCTAGTTGATTATTTATTTATTTGTTATATTTATAACTAACTCATGACTTAAATAAATGATCTAACAACATTAACTTGTGATAAACAAACCCATGACTTAATCCTAACACTTATGTGTTAGTAGAAATCTTGATAAGTCATGGAGATATAAAACATAATCATTTAACAAGTTAGATGACCAACTAAAACCATGAAATTAATTTTGATAAACAAAGACTTGTTTATAAATTAATAAATCAAATATTCCTAAAGACATGGAATAATTGTATTTTTGAACCTTAAAAGACTTGGATTCTATTAAATAATATCAAGTCAACTTGTTATAAAATATGTTTATTTTATAAAACTAGTCACCAAAACTCAAGACCTTATTGTGTTGGTGAATTTATTTCACCAAAGCCTTTAAAATAGATTTTATATTTTTACTAAGTCAAGTAAAAATGCATTTTTGACATCTCATTTATATCTAATTATTTGGACTTTATCATATGAATGTTTAACTATAAAAATGTATTTTTATAAACTTTGATCAACTCCTATAAGTCTAGTTTCAAGTTGATGATTTTTATAAGATAAAATGGGACTTTTATTTATAAAAATAGGCTAAAAATTGTCACAAATCAGATCTGATCCCGACACGTTTTCGACACATATTTTTGATGTCTTAAATAAACCAAAGTGACCGGAATAGAGAAACGCTGCGTAGGGAGAAAACCGGGATCAAAACGGATTTATACGCAACGAGAAAAACTCAATTCTAGTGACTTATTTCAAAACCGACCAAAATACATTTTAAGACTTGAAACTAACTTAAAAGATCATTCTTGACATTTTCCTAAAAATATATAAAGTCCAAGTACGATAAAAATCTATTTATTAAACATAACCGGTAACTACGTTTTCTACAACTTTAAATAAATATTTTAGTTATAAAATATTTAAACATTTCGACACCAAACGTTTTGACTTGGAAAATAATCATTGACGATTTCTAAATAAAAACGTTCGCTTTTTAAGTGGTAACGTAAAACGCTTTCGACGTTCTAAACGTCAAATAATTATATTGAACATATAATTAATTTAAAACTTATACTTTCAACTTATTATAAGATGACCATCTTAACTTAACATGATTATGACTTTTGTCAAATGAATCTATAAAATCTTTTATAAATGTATAAGTATAAATACAAAGACTTGTATTTATTTTTAACCAACTTATACTATTTCAATAAACCTTGTCACACATTTTCACTTGAAAATATTTATATAATTATTTTGCCAAATAATTATAAAAGGCTTAAGTCATGACATATAACCCTATAAATAATAATAGACTTTATTATTTATTTCATTGTTTAAAACTTGGTTGATTTCTTTTAAGTTAAATTGATTTATTTAACTTTTCTTTATATTTATTTTGACATAAATATAAGTATTGATTTCATATATTTATTTGATCAATAAATATTATCAAACGGTCTTTCCAAACAAATACAAACGGGATATTATATCAAGACTTGACCGGTATCGTTTGGGTGACTTAATTGTTACTCAATGACCAAAATGCCTTATATATATACATTGTCTTATTATTATTATTAGGACATTAATTGCATACCTCGTTTCCGGATTTGCATACTTGTCCTTATTTCGCCTCGATCAGGTGAGTTTCACGGCCCCTTTTCCTTTACTGTTTTTAACTATGGGGGAGAATTCATAAAACATTAAACTTTATACATCTTTTGACTTGTATACAATGCCCCTTTCTTTTAAACTGTTTTAAATATCATGAGGGATCATTCCTGAATCCAACAAACAAACTTTTACTTGACATTATGGTTGACTGTACAGACGTATGATTACATGTTCTTTTCCGTATCCCAAACAAGGGTACATTTCGTTATAAACGTTTGTACAACAAAACCCCACTATTAATTAAATTCGATTAGTTCTGGTACGAAACGATAACTAGTGAATAGATCTATTGGGTTGACGCCCCTACCCAGATTGGTAGCTCCAATCCTGACTCCGGTAACTGTCAAGGGGTACATGTCAGTTATTCTGCTCCGATCGGTATTTCTTGGGATATAATACCATGAGTGGGTAAACAGTTAGTGTTCGAATTTGAGGTTCATGTGAGATCATTACAACAACAACAACAACGGTAAGCCGAATAATAACAAACGGTGCAAAACTTGACTTGCACAAGCCTTTCATTAAACGGTGCAAAACTTGACTTGCACAAGCCTTTCATTAAACGGTGCAAAACTTGACCTGCACAAGCCTTTCATTAAACGGTGCAAAACTTGACTTGCACAAGCCTTTCATTAAACTGTGTAAGACTTGACTTACACGACTGCTTTTACTACATATTTTTGTATGCCATAAACTGTTTACAAATCATTTGTAGAATCATTAAACCTGTGAACTCACCAACATTATGTTGACTTTTTAAGCTCATGAATTCTCAGGTATTTAACTACTGCTTGCTTGGAATGACATTCATCATTAGGACCTGCATGTTGTTTGGTGTCATAGTCAACACTTAGCGCATTTTGGAGTTTTCATCTCATTTCATCAACTTGGAATCGTCATACTATTTAAACTCAACTTTTGTACTTTACAATCATTGTTTTACTATCACTACTTTCCGCTGCATCTTGTAAGACATTTTGTATAAATCAAGACGTTTCCTTTTGTTTAAATCATATAGAGGTCGTTCAATATATCCATGACTATGACTCCATGACGTCACACGCCTCAGTTCCCGAAAGTTCAGGGTGTGACAGATTGGTATCAGAGCCATGGTTATAGCGAACTAGGTTGCATCAGTAGGACATAGACTATAACCTTGCTCTACTAGACTCATTTGCGTGTGCATTTCATGTTGCATTCACCCTGCTTGTATACGTGCTTACTTGCTTACAAACTGCCCTATAACACTGGAAATTTGTCACAACCTTGTCTACCCCTATTATTCTGTCTGACACACGAGGATGAGTACGAACACACCGAGACACGAACGTCTCATCAGTAACCGCCAGTCTCCGACGATGGCATCAACAAACGAAAGGACGCATACGAGCCAAGGAATGGCTAGTTATACAACTACCAAAAATTGTTGCGTCTACTGGAGCTATTCCTGCTGTACGTGGACGACTCCGGACATGTCTCATTTCGTCACGCTTAGGAAGCCTGCCTTCATACCACATCGAGTAGCGATCTTTCTCTCTCCCTCTCTCTTTCTCCCTTTTCTCTTTCTTTCTCTCTCTTGCTGAGACCGCTGCTAAGCGGCAACAACTAGCCAATGCCCGCCATTAGGATTGAACATTAACTCCCCGCTAAGAGAACGGAAAGGATACTGTCAGCATTCACGAGATTTAGAGAAGCATCAACTGTCGCACCCGTATCAACAACCGACCTCATAACTTAGAGGTCAAGACGTTTAAAGGAAGCATTTCTAAGAGAAGGATCATGCCTAAGTTGATGGACCAGCACCTCAAGCACAAGGCTTGATTTCGTGAGGGACTCGCGAGATAAAGCCACTCTCCTCGCACCTACGCATGAATCGGATTAAACAACAAGCTGCTACGACTAAGCAACCCCCGCCTACTGTCTCGGAAAGCAGTAATTGCCTGGACGTTTGAAGTCACCATTGCAATTATGAAGAATCTCCCACAGGACCGTATCAATGCCATCCAACTCAACGACGCTCAAGAATGCTATTTGTCCGACACCTGATCGGACTTATCTAGCTATGCGTCAGGAAGGCAAGTCTACAACAAGGAAGTTGTACACAGAGAAGCTGCATCAGTTCCGAACGCTATGACGACGAGCACCCGACCACCCTGATTGAGAATTCCGAAGAAGTGGAAATATTTACGCGCATATGGACTTGCATCGCATCTAAGGAAAGATTGTCCTAAGGTCGAAAACCAGGAATGCTAAAGAAGCTCAAGGTAGAGCTTTTGTCATAGGAAGTACCCGACGAGACCCCAACCTTGTCACGAGTACGTGCCTCCCTAATCGACCATCATGCTTATGATTTACGCACTACTAGGACAACTAAAATACTTGTGTCTATTGATTATAGTCCCCTAACTAAAATCTCCCCTACTATCCTAGACACTAAGTACCTCGTAGAACTAGTTGAGTTAAGCCGCCATGATTATTTAAAGTTTTAGTGCGTTTGGGTAATTCGTTCGACGTCAACTTGCTCATGTCAAAACTGGAAAGTTTTGGCATAATTATTGGGTTAGACATCAAAAGCCCGCACGAGGATCATTCATCTTGAGAAGGTACTCAAGATACTACTAGGTATGGTAAGACCCTAAGTGTAACGGACGGAACCAAGATAAATATTATTTCTGGCATAAAAGCCCAGAAATACACTCGTGATGGATGCCATGTTATTTTTCTAACTCATGTTGTTATGGAGAAGTTAAAGTGGAGGCTACTTGAAGATGTTGCCAAGACGACATTTAAGACGTGTTATGATTAGACGTGCGCACCGGCCGTGTTCATTAACTTATGGACCATATGTGCAAAATAATCACGGATAAACGTGTCACCGTGTTCGCTAATAATATCCTAATCTACTCCCGTAATAAGGAAGAACACGGGTAACACTCGAGACTTATCCTGGAGCTGCATAGGAAGGAAGAATTGTCCGCGAAAGTCTCCAAGTGTGACTTATGGATTCGCGAGGTACAATCCTTAGGTCATGAGAATTACCATCATGGTTCGTTGAGAATTTCAAGACGAAGACCCAGCTCTGACCGCTTCAACTCAAGGAGGCAAGAAGTTCCGAATAGGATGCAAACCCTGTAGCCGCTTTTCCAGTTGTCCAAACAGAAACTTTGCAACTCACCGATCCTATATTTTCTTGAAGGAACTGAGGACGTTGTCGTATAGTGTGACACGTCACATAAAAGTTTAGGTTGCGTGCTGATATAAGCAAAGGAATTATATTGCCCATGCCTCTCGATGACTAAAGATTCACGGGAAGAGTTAAACATGAGACGACAGTGATAGATAAGACTGCTCATTGTTTAATCCATTATCACCCTAGTAAGGCTAATATCGATGCCAACGCCCGAATTGGAAGAAAAGGATTTAGCCACGTCAAGTTCAAGTGCTTGATATGACCTTGCACACTAGCCCCTCATCGGCTATGTAACGCTCATCTTGAAGCCCTCAAGGACAAGGACCTGAAGGAAGAATGTCTGCGAAGAATGGAGAAGCAAATTGTGGAAAGATCCCATGAAGCTCGCTACTTCACGAATAGACTATGGTGTGCCTAAAGATAAAGGCATGAAGAACTAGGTTTGGACGAGACACACAAGTCTAGGCTTTTCATCCATACTATATCTGACAAGGTGTCACGGTATTATGAAAGAGTTCTCGTCGGCCTAATAGGAGGGCTGAAACCCTACTTGTGTTAGTAAACACTTGACGTACTCAAAGGATTAAGACCGAATACCGAAAGGCTCCGAAGTATTAATGTAATCCTAGATACCCATTGGAAATGGGAGCTCAACGCTAAGGAATTCATCTTAAGGTGTCCACAGGACTCGTTACAACCAAGATACTATTTGGATAATAGTTAATCAACTGACGGAATCCACGCATCCCTGCGGATAATGGAATGGCGTAGCAGAATCTATCTGAAGAAGGTTGTCAAGCGACACGACGTCCCAATTTCCAATCATCTCTAAGCAAGATAGTCGTTCGACTCTAAGGTTCTGACAATCATTGTAGAAGGCTTTAAGAACTCATTTGGGTATGAGTATTGCCTACCATCCATAGGATGATGGCTAAAGCGATAGGACGCTTCAAACATCGAAAGATATATTATTCTCTTGTGTATTAACTTTGAAAATGATTAGGAAAATCATTTGTCCCCCGCCAAAATCTCTTACAATAGTAGCTACGACATCAAGCATCCGACTGCACCCTTTGGACGACACGTCTTGAAAGGAGGTATCATCTACTTTCCGGAGTAATATTGGAAGGAACCG
This sequence comes from Deinandra increscens subsp. villosa, assembly GCA_039602395.1. Lineage (NCBI taxonomy): Eukaryota > Viridiplantae > Streptophyta > Magnoliopsida > Asterales > Asteraceae > Deinandra > Deinandra increscens. The sequence continues at coordinate 24,076,019 of JBCNJP010000019.1, forward strand.
ACCTACTAGTCTCAAGTACACTCCTATGGATTGCGAGCAAGTTACCCCAGATCTGCAACAGACTTACAAACGCACGCGATCGTTAGAGAGACCATGTTGTCGCATGACGCGAGCCCTTTAGAAATTATAAGGGGGATCAAAACCTTATAACGTGTATTGTCTTGGAAAGAGAATAATTAGGTCTAGTAAACTAGGTTTGAAAGCTCCTTGTTTGCGATGGAACTTTCGAGATTCAAGGAAGAATCTGATCGAAAGCTAATCGACCCGAACCACTCCGTAAGACCAATGGAGTCCCCGGCACACTTCATTTTCCGACAAACCGAAAACTCAAGTATGAGCAAAGCTTAGGCTGATCATGTAAGGCAAATCACAATTGTGGGTGCACACATAATTGTAATCTGAACTACATGAAAATCCTGGTAGAGGCCATTCATGAGTAATCATGACTTGTCCAGAAACCTTCATACTCTCAACCTCGTACATCCGTGTGTCAAACCTTATTCTTTTATCAGACTATTGGATTTATCTATCGACTTCATAGATGAATCATATCAATCCAGGACCCTATGATCCGAACATCAAATCAGAATCGCACTCCCGACGTGATAGAAAACTGTTATCAATGATCACAATGTCACATGGCCAAGCGATAACCAGATTTGACAAAATCACCCTTAAATTGTTCGCCGATGCAGCGCCATCAATCGACATTGTCTGAATTTCGGGACGAAATTCTCTTAACAGGGTGAGAATGTGACAACCCGTAAAAATTTCCAGGTCAAACCCGTTGCCTTGACTTTTACCGTTACCGTTAATACGTGCTTTATCTGTTAATTATCTGATCACTGCCTGTTAACTAGAATATATATATAACTGTCTGATTAATTCTCGAGTTTGTATCAACGATTTTCATTCAATTTAAAAATCAAGAAAATCCACTAATGACTTAGTGGAATTTTTAACAACAAGAAAAATATATAAAATATGACTTTTATATATTCTCCGTCCGGTGTCCGAACTGACTGTTCGACACGTCAAAAATTTAAGTAATTTTTATATCATCAAAAGTTTTGTCAAGACTTGAACTCCTCAACCCATTTCACTCAGAAAAATCCGAACGCAACCGAACCTCGAACCCGTAACTCCGTTGGGCCCAGTCAGGCCCAACAACCTCAAAACTTATCCGTTCGACCCGAAAATCTTACCGATGACTCGATATAACCCAACGAGCGTTTTGACCCAACCCGCCGACCCGTAATCCGACCCGATCACCGGCCCATTAACCGGCCCAGTAACCGAACCGAGAACCTATTGCCCATCCCGGTTACCCGGCCCGATCCGGCCCGTCTCCGGCCCACCCTCTCGGCCCACTTTCGGCCCAAGGCCCAACCGGCCCAAACTTATATTTTCTTAAAATATTTCGGTCCAACAAGTTGAAGCCCAATTTTTAAAGATTAAACCCAACCAAAGTTTTCTATAAAAGCCCACCACCCTTGTAATTTTTATAAAACTAAAACTTTATAAAAATTAGTGGTTTCACGTAAACTTTTTATAAAAGCTAGACTTTTAATAATTCTCAACTCCATGGAATTTTTATAAAAAAAAGTCACCATCTCTTTTAATCACCTACACTTTCTAAAAATCTAGATATTTTTATAAAACCCACAAGCCTAATTAATCTAGGCTTAGTTGTCTTCCATTACACTAATAACCTCAAGACCAAGCCACAACCCTTTGGTCATTACCCTCCTAATCCCACTATAAATGGAGGCTTCCACTCCTCACTTTTCCTTGCACCTCCCCACATTTTCTACCTCCCTCACTCTCCACTCTCTCCCTCCCATTTTCGGTCACCATCTAGCCACCACCGAATCACCACCTAGCCACCACCGAACCACCACCTAGCCACCGTCGGACCACCACACCACCGTCGTGAACCACCACCATTCCACCTTACTTTTTGTGAGTATTTCTAAATCCTTTCCCTTACATTTCTATACTTAGTCAAACACCCAAAACAACCTCAAGTCTTGATATAAAAACTTAAAACTTTCTTTCTCTAATCCTCTAAAACAACCAACACTTGGGTTAATTATACAAGTGACTTGATCTAACACATTTTGGTGTCTTAAGACTTAAAGAAAGCCAAGATGTGAGGTTGTACACTAAAGAAACCAAATTGGGAGTATTGTGTATCAAAACCTAGATCATTTATATTTATCTTGCATTTAATTACTTGTTATTTAATTTATTTACTTGTTAGTTAATTTCTTGCAATTTATTTACTCGTTATTTAATTATCTTGGTCCTAACACTAATGTGTTAGTTGATTTGTCCTAATACTTCATGTATTAGTAAGATTTGTTCCCTTGGTGAACATAAAGGTCCTAGCTAATGCTAGTTGATTATTTATTTATTTGTTATATTTATAACTAACTCATGACTTAAATAAATGATCTAACAACATTAACTTGTGATAAACAAACCCATGACTTAATCCTAACACTTATGTGTTAGTAGAAATCTTGATAAGTCATGGAGATATAAAACATAATCATTTAACAAGTTAGATGACCAACTAAAACCATGAAATTAATTTTGATAAACAAAGACTTGTTTATAAATTAATAAATCAAATATTCCTAAAGACATGGAATAATTGTATTTTTGAACCTTAAAAGACTTGGATTCTATTAAATAATATCAAGTCAACTTGTTATAAAATATGTTTATTTTATAAAACTAGTCACCAAAACTCAAGACCTTATTGTGTTGGTGAATTTATTTCACCAAAGCCTTTAAAATAGATTTTATATTTTTACTAAGTCAAGTAAAAATGCATTTTTGACATCTCATTTATATCTAATTATTTGGACTTTATCATATGAATGTTTAACTATAAAAAGGTATTTTTATAAACTTTGATCAACTCCTATAAGTCTAGTTTCAAGTTGATGATTTTTATAAGATAAAATGGGACTTTTATTTATAAAAATAGGCTAAAAATTGTCACAAATCAGATCTGATCCCGACACATTTTCGACACATATTTTTGATGTCTTAAATAAACCAAAGTGACCGGAATAGAGAAACGTTGCGTAGGGAGAAAACCGGGATCAAAACGGATTTATACGCAACGAGAAAAACTCAATTCTAGTGACTTATTTCAAAACCGACCAAAATACATTTTAAGACTTGAAACTAACTTAAAAGATCATTCTTGACATTTTCCTAAAAATATATAAAGTCCAAGTACGATAAAAATCTATTTATTAAACATAACCGGTAACTACGTTTTCTACAACTTTAAATAAATATTTTAGTTATAAAATATTTAAACATTTCGACACCAAACGTTTTGACTTGGAAAATAATCATTGACGATTTCTAAATAAAAACGTTCGCTTTTTAAGTGGTAACGTAAAACGCTTTCGACGTTCTAAACGTCAAATAATTATATTGAACATATAATTAATTTAAAACTTATACTTTCAACTTATTATAAGATGATCATCTTAACTTAACATGATTATGACTTTTGTCAAATGAATCTATAAAATCTTTTATAAATGTATAAGTATAAATACAAAGACTTGTATTTATTTTTAACCAACTTATACTATTTCAATAAACCTTGTCACACATGTTCACTTGAAAATATTTATATAATTATTTTGCCAAATAATTATAAAAGGCTTAAGTCATGACATATAACCCTATAAATAATAATAGACTTTATTATTTATTTCATTGTTTAAAACTTGGTTGATTTCTTTTAAGTTAAATTGATTTATTTAACTTTTCTTTATATTTATTTTGACATAAATATAAGTATTGATTTCATATATTTATTTGATCAATAAATATTATCAAACGGTCTTTCCAAACAAATACAAACGGGATATTATATCAAGACTTGACCGGTATCGTTTGGGTGACTTAATTGTTACTCAATGACCAAAATGCCTTATATATATACATTGTCTTATTATTATTATTAGGACATTAATTGCATACCTCGTTTCCGGATTTGCATACTTGTCCTTATTTCGCCTCGATCAGGTGAGTTTCACGGCCCCTTTTCCTTTACTGTTTTTAACTATGGGGGAGAATTCATAAAACATTAAACTTTATACATCTTTTGACTTGTATACAATGCCCCTTTCTTTTAAACTGTTTTAAATATCATGAGGGATCATTCCTGAATCCAACAAACAAACTTTTACTTGACATTATGGTTGACTGTACAGACGTATGATTACATGTTCTTTTCCGTATCCCAAACAAGGGTACATTTCGTTATAAACGTTTGTACAACAAAACCCCACTATTAATTAAATTCGATTAGTTCTGGTACGAAACGATAACTAGTGAATAGATCTATTGGGTTGACGCCCCTACCCAGATTGGTAGCTCCAATCCTGACTCCGGTAATTGTCAAGGGGTACATGTCAGTTATTCTGCTCCGATCGGTATTTCTTGGGATATAATACCATGAGTGGGTAAACAGTTAGTGTTCGAATTTGAGGTTCATGTGAGATCATTACAACAACAACAACAACGGTAAGCCGAATAATAACAAACGGTGCAAAACTTGACTTGCACAAGCCTTTCATTAAACAATGCAAAACTTGACTTGCACAAGCCTTTCATTAAACGGTGCAATACTTGACCTGCACAAGCCTTTCATTAAACGGTGCAAAACTTGACTTGCACAAGCCTTTCATTAAACTGTGTAAGACTTGACTTACACGACTGCTTTTACTACATATTTTTGTATGCCATAAACTGTTTACAAATCATTTGTAGAATCATTAAACCTGTGAACTCACCAACATTATGTTGACTTTTTAAGCTCATGAATTCTCAGGTATTTAACTACTGCTTGCTTGGAATGACATTCATCATTAGGACCTGCATGTTGTTTGGTGTCATAGTCAACACTTAGCGCATTTTGGAGTTTTCATCTCATTTCATCAACTTGGAATCGTCATACTATTTAAACTCAACTTTTGTACTTTACAATCATTGTTTTACTATCACTACTTTCCGCTGCATCTTGTAAGACATTTTGTATAAATCAAGACGTTTCCTTTTGTTTAAATCATATAGAGGTCGTTCAATATATCCATGACTATGACTCCATGACGTCACACGCCTCCGTTCCCGAAAGTTCAGGGTGTGACAAAAACAGTGACAGGCACAGCAATGGCACGGGCCTGAACTTGACGACTATTCTACTAAATACTGTCAACCAAAACCGATCTACTCCCGCAAAAATCTAACCCGAAACCCAACCGTTCTTCACAAAACCCGGTTTCCACGATTGATAATAAACAAGTCAAAAAACCCCGAACTTGAAACACAAATCCTACTTAGCCCGCAACCCAAACCCGATCGACTACTGAATTTCAAGGTGGCCACTACCCAACCTAATCAGCGGCTCCAACCGAATTAAAAAAAAATCGACGGCTAAAGGATTTTAAGAAAACGGTACTAACCTCATGACCAAATCTCCACGTATACAAGTCTGATGTGTAAATCAAAAGAATAAAACATAATAATCCGCAACCAATTTTCCCGACCACGAACCAAGAAAAAATAAAGAACATCACATTTTGTCAACTTTCCTGTGATTTCTAAATCTCGATCGTAACAATCATTCAATTTATTTCTTGGTCAAAATAGAATATTTTGGGTCAAAATTGAGTTGCTCCATTTATTCTTTCCTTCGGTCGGAGAACAAGAGAGGGGTACCCTCCTACCCTTCGACGACATCTTCAATCTGCGGGAGAAAAAAAACCGTACGAGGATTACACCCTACCTTCTGATTCTCGACTTTTCTTTCTTCTTTGATCAATCGAATGACGGTGACTCCAAGGGTTACAAACCCTAACCGCGAATCATGAACAGTGCAATCCAGTGTGTTCAACAACGAGCCATAGCTCTGATGCCAATTGTTAGGAATCAAGTGGCGCAGCGGAATCACCAACACACAATGCACACACGATGGTCACGCGGTAACGAGAAAATAAATGATAAACGACACAAGATTTAACGTGGTTCGGTCGATGTGACCTACATCCACGGGCTGCAACTAGGGTTTTCTCATTAAGCTTTAGTGCACAAGATTACAATAACATGACATAGGTATATATAGATAAAGATTAGGGTAACTAGCTTAGGAACCAAGACGGGCCCTAAATATATAACCGGCCCAAAAGGCCTTCACACCCAACATGGTGGAGCTTGAGAAATCATGCAAAGGTGATCGAAAGTTACGTGACCTAATTTTTTTCTATCGCTATGTTACGAGGTATATGTTTGGATCGGCAATCCAAATCGGGTCGGGTCAAACAATGTTTTGTAACAAACAATGACCTAAAGTTTATGATTATGCGAGAGAAATGGTGGGTACCTGAAAGGAAAATTATATCAGTCTGACACCCTTTAAGAGCTTTGAATCAATAGTTTTTGTCTTTCCCATAATAAACCTAATTAAAAAAGAAGCAATCAATCAATAGGTTTATAAAAGCAAAATTTACAACTTACAAAGTTAGAAGTATACAATATCTAATATTCTAATCATCATAGTTCATATAAATCTTCATACAAGTTTATAAAACTTGAACTTAAAAAATACTTCTAATTTCATCATACAAGTATACAACATCTAACTGCATGAACAATAATCAATTAGCCATCAATACAACATCTAATTTCATCATTAATCAAGAAATTTGTTCCTTTTAAGTTTCATAACCTGGGTTAAAGAATTTTGTTCCTTTCAACATCTAACTCCATAAACAATGTCTCGATGTACAATAAATAATGAACAATAATCAATTAACTCCATGAACAATAAGTCAATAATCAACATCTAACTTTATCAAGAAATTTGTCCATTTCAACATCTAACTCCATGAACGAATGAACAATAATGAATAATCAATTAAATTTTGGTAATCAGTCTTGGTGACGGTGTTGGATGACGACGACGAGTGTGACAAATGTTCCAATTGATGGATGATAAAGACGAAGGATGATGATGGCGATGGACGGTGGATCGTAATGACGACGACGTTAGATGATGAATGACGCGGTGATGACTGTGATCGGCACTAGATGGAAGATGACGACGATTGCGCTCTCTCGATGATGATTGACGATGGAGCTTGATATATTCAAAGTTTTATGACTAAAATTGATGTTTAATTGTTTATGATAACTTTCGGGGAGCGTGATCGATGTTGAAAAAGATATATGGTTGAAATGACTATTATACCCACTTACGTGAATCTCACATGAGGATTATGAGGATTAGACGAAACATAGGATAAGAACCTTTTATAGAAGGGGCGTAAAGTGCTGTAAATTTGATTTATGTATTTAAAGCGAAAAAAATGTTCAAGAATATAACTCGACTATTTTTGACAAATCTGGAGGACATAAATTGATGTTTGCTCTTAAAAAATATATAAAAAGATAGTATAACATAAGGGCAGATTTGATTGGTTGAAAAATCAAATGGTTCGAATAGTTTTTGGACAACGTTGTGGCCAATATCACCATAAACGGGCAACACCTCTCATGCTACCATGGCATCGTATTTCTTGACATCAATTTTCGACTTAGGTGACACTCATATCACACGCCCCTCCTTTCACATCACATTATACTTAGATTTGAAAAAATATTTATTAGAGATGTGATGTGGACTAAGAAACATATGGAATCGTTAAAGATTTAAAACTCAAAATAATAAAATAATGGGTATATATGTATTTTGAAACATTAAAGATCTTTCACTTTTTTAATGGATGAACAGAATTTGAACAAATTGGTAGTATTAACACGTTGAAAGATGTTTTTGAATTTTATAAGATGGAAATTGATTCCAAAACACCATACCGTCAGACAAAATCACAAATTAGATTATAAAATTAAATTCTCTAATTTGGTATTATGTGTATATTAAAATAAGTTTATTAGGGTGGGTGGTATGGGGGGTATTTTTTTTCGGTAAAGGCATTTCGGCAAGGGGGGATTTTCGGCAACCATTTGGCAACCATACCATCCCATTTGGCAAGGGATTTTCGGCAAAAAAAATTGAAGAAATCGGCAACTACTTGCCGAACAATGCCGAGAGGAACGTTGGGCTTTTGCCCGTTATTTTCGAACGTTGGCTACTAGCCAACGGCTAGTAGCATTTACTTTTTTTTTTTTTTTGTTTTTCTTCCTCCTATATAAACCCTAAAAACCTTAAACTTTTTACATCACACTTCATTTCTCTTCTACTTTTCTAAACCAAACCCAATGGATCCTAGGAAAAAGAATGCCTCCACATCCGCCCCGAAGAAATTTCGACCCAAAGTCCGGTCGAATACCGGACAAAGTTCGACAAACCGAAACCAACAACCTTTCTACGTACCGTCTCCACCTATAATTTCTCAACCCCAACCCGTTTATTACCCACCACAACCACCACAACAACAATCTTTTAATGATCTACTACGATTCGGACATCCCGACTACTTCCAACAATACGCTTCATCGGCCCAACAATCATATCAAAATACTCAATTCAGAGAACCCCGTCGTCTTGTCGACGAAGCTAGTGATAGCGAAGAGATGGACGAGGAGATTGAAGTAGATGAAGAAGAAGTAGAAGAGGAACAACATGTTGAGATTGAAGAAGAAGTAGAAGAGGAAGAAGAAGAAGAAGAGATGGAGGAAGAACCACCGGCTCGTCGGACGCAAGCTAGAAAAAACAAGAAGAAGTCGACAACAAAGGCGGATCGAACTCCATGGACTACCGACGAAGAGAAGTATTTGGCACAAGCTTACATTCACGTCACCGAAGACAAAAAAGTAGGTGACCAACAAAGGTTTTCATCTTTTTGGCAAAGAGTTGTGGACCATTTTAACGGTTTAATTGGTCGTGAAACAAATCGAAACGTTCATCAAATTGCCACAAAATGGAAGAATTTGAACAAGAAGTTGATGAACTTTGGAGGTCTCATTGCTCAATTTGTAAGTTTTTATTTTTAATAGTTAATTTTTTTTTTAATTTATATTATTTTTAACTTGTTTCTTTTATATAATTTTTAGGAACATGCAAGGGCTAGTGGTGCGGGGGATCTTGATGTTTGGAAGTTGGCTAATACCGAGTACGAAAAGATCTATGAAAAGAAAGGTTTTACTCATGTTTCGGCTTGGGAAGTTGTAAAAGATCACCCAAAGTGGAAGGCTCCGAGGAGGAAGGTTGGTGGGGTTAGTGAGCCCAAGAGGACAAAGACCTCGGTCTCGGGTGAGTACACAACGTCAAACGAAGTCGACTCTACCCAATTGCCAAGTCGGTTGCCCGACTTAAACGAGGACTCAACGCCTCCACTTCCACAACGAAAATCTAGAACGAAGTCGGGTGAATCGTCGAAGGATGGGTCCTCAAATGCTTTGGAGGTGATGAATAGGTTTGAAAGCAAATGAGAGAAAGAAAAAGAGGCGAAGGCGGCGATTCGAGAAAAAACCGCCGAGAGAAAGGCGATGATGTACGCGGCGGTGAAAGAAACGATGGAAAACGAAAAACGAGCTCGCGATCTTGAAATATTTTTAAGACCGACCGAGAACGTCCCTACGAGCTTACTACCGACCCTTCTCGCCGAGAAACGTCGAATCGCCGCTTTGCATAATTGGGAATGTGATTTTTAGATTTGGTTTTAAAATTTGTGAAAGTGGTTTTTTTTAATTTTATGTAAGTTTTTTATTTTTAATGAAAAAATTAGTTTTATGTTTTATGAAATATAATATATAAAAATTAAAATAAAAAAAATAAATAAAAAAAAACTATCCAACTTATCCCACCCAACTTATCCCACCCATACCATTCAAAAAACACAAAAGACATATACTTTTTTCTCTCTCCTGTGTCACTCTCCTATTGGCCAAAAAACTTATCCTATTTTACTCATCCTAAAAAATTTATCCTCCATACGGCCCACCCTTATTATAATTACTATTAAGTAATTAGGCTGATGACTAAAGATGGTCTACATTCAACAATCAACAATATTGTTTTGTCCTTTTTGCAAGTACGGTGGAACACCCGACAATCATAGATGGCACATATTTATTTATCTTTTTTTACAGCTCATGATAATTAAATAAGTGTCGATATACGATAATTTTAGATATGGCGAAAGTTGCAGGAACTGCATAATGTGTCGGGATAGATATGATATATATTTATACATATTAAAAAGTAAAGAAAATAATATTTTGTGTTTAATTTAGATAATTAGAAAATCAATACTCAATGTATATCAACTCCTTAATTTTTTTTTTAACGGTCAACGAATGCCTCGGAAAACCCGATGACTATTTACACTAGTTGAGCTCATTCTAGGAAAAATTCACCTCCGCGAGCGGCCGAGTGGTAAAACCTGGGAGCTCAAGGATCGAACTTGTGACATTTCAGCCTCAAGTCTCCCTCATCGCCAATACACCTTCCAAAGTGTTGCTCGTAAGAATCGAACTCGTTAATTAATTCATATAAAAAGAACTAAAACAGGTAAGTACTACAATTAATCAATTACACGAGTCTATTTGAGATTAACACAAACATAATAATAAACAAATCAAGCTAAAAAAATATAAGTATTAAATCAAAAGAATTAAACATATGAGAAATTCATTGCTCATTTAACACGGTTTGATAAGTTATACAGTTATCAGGGGCGAAACTATTTGGGGCCCAGGAGGTCCCGGTGCACCACCTGAACTTTTGATTATTTTTTTAGTTTTATGTTAATGTGTGTACCATTGTTATTGTTGGCTATGAAACCTGCAAGATGAAAGGTTTTGTGGAGAAGATGAAAGGGGGTGAGAGAGACAGAGAGTATTAAAGATAAATTATTTAAATTGTATTTTATTCTATAAGAATAAGTAAAGTCTTGAAATTTGACTGACAAAAAGACAAAACATAATCCTTGAGAATAGGGATAATCTATAGTCATTCATAAAAGTTTTTATAGTTTTCTAAAAAAAATGACGGTCTATATTCTTTGAACTATTTTATTTGTTTAATTTTATATAAATCGTTTGGGCTTGCTTAACTTTTATTGTATTTAATATATTTTATATTTTTACGTAGATACACATATAATTAAGAAATAGTTTTATTATGCTATTTTTATAAAGATACCTACATTAATACATCTTGGCTTGGTTTTATTTTATTGGTATCTTATCAATCATTTTGTGTTATTTCCTATTGTACGTCTGCTCGTTTTCTCATTCGTAACATCAGTGTAACCTATCTATGTTATTTTTTAAACTAATATGAATTTCTCTTGTGGCCCTCTATTTAATATTTTCTGGTTCAGACTCTGTATAATAATCCCATAACTCCGTAAACCCGAATCCACGAATCCATGATTCCACTCAGCCTTCTTCACTTCATTCAAGATGTGTTTACTCATAAATCATAATTCACTTTGAGTTAATATGCATTGCTGATTTGCCGTTGTTTATACAGTTGTACTCAATGTTTGAGAATTTGTTTGTGTGCACCCCCTAAACTTTTTTTCTAGTTCCGCCCCTGACAGTTATACTATATTATAATATATATTAGAATGATAAAAAGATAATTATATACAATTTTAAGAGTGTCTATATGATTTTAACTTTTAAAACATATATTACAATCTTTTAAAGTTAAATGAGAGTTCGATAAATAGCTTTATAAATCTAAAATGCATATGGAATCAAAGATGCATGCACGTAAATGATAATAATTGGTAATATTTTAAAACATTATTATTCTTTCTTTTAAAACATTAACACGTTTATAGAATAAATCATAATTATATATTTTTATTTTTAAATTAAGTAGCTTTTGTGTTTTTTGAACGCTTATTTTCACAAGAGTTTAGTTTTTAACATAGTTTTAAATTTTCTCTTATACTTCGAACATACTTATAACTCATGTGAGACGTCATTCTTTTTATTCAAAATCCACACATTACGAATCGTAAATAATAACCTTTTAGTATTTATATATGTATATGAAAATGATTTAAAAGTTGAAATATGAGTTTGTATAATATACTAGTGACGTTTGATTGCATGCATGTTACTATGTTAGTAAATTTATTTAAAATAACTAATTTTGATTGTGATAAGAAAAAGCATTTTGATTTAGTTACTGTTACGGGAAATCGGATCCAATAGATAACGACAGATGATGAAGATTTTAATGTTTCTTGGGAGGGACCTTCAGACAATGAAATATGGACACACACAGATTGCGTCGGTGATCCGAGTCGAAGCTACCAGGAAACCGAGTTTTGACTCGGGTCAAACCTCACCGATTCAACTCAACACGTTTGGTGGGTTAATTGTATATATAATTATAATATATATACTTATTTATATTTATATTCCATATATTCTTTCCACATCGTATGATTAACAAACTCCACACAATCACACATGTTTCAATTGGGTTAATTAATTACATCTAATCTAAAATGTTATATATGCATTTTAAATTTTTTTTTTTTTAACGGCCAACAAATGCCCGGAAAACCCGGAGGCTATTTACACCAGTTGAGCTCATTCCAGGGAAAAATCCACCTCCGCGAGCGGCCGGGTGGTAAAACCTGGGAGCTCGGGGATCGAACTTGTGACTTTTCAGCCTCAAGTCTCCCCTCATCGCCAATGCCCCTTCCAAAGTGTTGCCCGTAAGAATCGAACATGTGTCTCAAGTAGAGAACACAAGTTTCCTACCACTACACTATAATTTCAAAAATACATATTGAAGCTTTAATTGGTAGCTTTATTTTGTGAGTTACAAACTTTAATTGTGATCTGATAGCATTTATGTATATTTGACATATATATTTGATTGATTTAATATGTAGACAAACATGTCCATGGAGAGTACTAGGTAGAGGGGTCTAGTCCTTTCAACTCCCGATTAACTAAATTTTCAATGAAAGAGTATCTAACGTTATCGATTTTTTTTTTATTTTTTTTTGATCATCAGTCAGAACCGTCTTGATAAAATTAGTTGAAACCAATGTAAAGAACTTATTTATATGACAACTCAATAGAAAATGTTTGTATTTGTCACTGAGCTTGTTTTTTTTAACTAACATCTAGTGTTTGTGATTTTTAGCATCTTAAATCGACATACATTTTTAACATTATAATCATATATTAAAATCGGCCGTATACACCTCTAGTTTAGTGTGAATGTAGAACCGGTGTAAAACCGGTCTCGAAACCACTCAGGGCTCATTAAACCCAGTTATTACCCCGACTAAAAATCCACTTACAATATAAAGAGGTTTGCATATAAGTTTTACTTTCGTGGTACAATCCAAACCGGTTCGAATAAATAAATAATTAAATAAATAAAACTCCGTCGAATACACGTGCATATTATATTTGTGATCGTCGTGTGTTTGTTAATTAACTTTTTGACTTTTTCTTCATCCCATCTAATATAAAGAAGTTTCTTGTTCACTTTGTTAACCTTCTTTTTACTCCATGTGAAATCATTTATCATCCAAAAAATTATACCCATTTTGTTAATTAAGAATGGCGTAGGCTATTTAGACATCTTAAAACGCAGTGTATTGGGTAATACGCTGCGTATTTGATTAATACCCGACAATCCGATATTCTCTGCAACTTTTGACCATGACATGAGACTAATATGCAGCGTATTACCCAATACTTTTAATCATGTCATGGTCAAAAGTTGCAGAGAATGTCGGATTGTCGGGTAATATACAGAGTATTGAGTAATACGCTGCATATTAGTGTGTATTAATAACAGGACCCTTAAGAATATGTTCTTTTAAATGGAATAATATGTCAACATCCTGGGTTTCCAACAAAGCGCAAAATCAGATTGTATCATTCTACAATAAATATGCGGTAAAAGATTTATAAGGACGACTTATAGCATAAGAGCACAATAAAACATAACTTATAATATAAACACCCACTAATGTCTCAAGTAGTACTGTAGAACTGTTAAGTCGTACACTCTAGTTGAGGGTGAGATGACAAGTCTTAAACAAAACAAGTCTTAACATAAGACATACACTACTTAGGGAAATGTAAATAACAACAAAATATGCTTCGGCTACCCGTTAATTTTTTTAAATACAAGCTTAAAACACATTAGCAATAATATTGGTGAATCGCAACCGGACACGGTCAGACAATCATATCATATCATATTATTAGTAACAGTATCCATGATGAATTACAAAACAACACCAAAACGTTTACGGCACGTTAGATCCTCATGGGTGTAGAGCACGTGTTTGCGTCCACTAAAGTGCGCATCTTGTGAACCAAACTTATATGCCCCTTAGCGCTATCAGGTAGACAAGAAGCAATTAAGGCTTTGATCTTATTAAATCAACAAAGAAACAAGATACAAAGACTCAAACAGTTTCTCTCTCTAAAACACATAACCCTCAGACTTAGAATGACAAAAACTCGGTTATCCTAAACAGCAAACCAAGTCAACCTATTTATAGGATTGACTACCCAGCGAACTGAGCTAGCAACGAACTAATGGTCCGTTGCTCATGAACCATTGGTAATGAACCATTGGTTTGTGGCTCGGTTAGCTGACAACTTAACTCACAAACCAGCTCTATGTAGATACAACACACGAGACGCAGATTTATGCTTTAACATATTGTCTACCCGACATGATTGATAGTATAGACTGCATGCATTGACAGCGGGATAATTGTCCAACCGCATGGCGAGGCCAACACACACCTGGTGATATATGGGGACTGACGCTAATTTTGCAAGCCATTTGTTCAAGTGACCAGTGGATTTGGTATCCTTACTTTGGTGTAGTCAGATCTAACAATGACATTAACGTTTTAGAGGGCTTATCCGTCATTAATGATTACATATTGGGGACGACACCCGTAGCTTCATTTTATGCAAATAGGAAATACTACCCACATGGATATCTTTGGGTGATGACATATATCCAGAGTGTTCCTTCATCGTCAAAACTTTTAAAGACCCTATTGATGAAAAAAATAAAATACTTAAAAAAGGTCAAAGAGTTTGCAAGAAAGCACATCGAGTGTTGCTTCAGATCTCTTAGGAAAAATGGCATTTTGTGACAAATCCTTGTCGATTTTGGACAAAGGATAAAATAAAAGATTGTATGTGTGCTATTATCATCTTGCATAAGATTGTTAAGAAGACAAGGGCAAGGCGACTTATCCAGATCATCGACCAGAACATGTGGAGCAAATACCAAATGCGATGGAAGAACATTTGGGGAATTCGGCATTCATGAGTTCTAGAGAACAACATAACGCTATCATTGCAGATCTGGTAGAACATAATTGTCAGTTCGTCCATTACAAATTTAGCTGAAGATGCCGACAATAATGACGACGACGACAATGAGAATGATGAGATGATTATGATGACGTTGAAGATGATGATTAGTTACTTTTTAAATAAATTATCTAGAAAATATTACCTTTTTATTAATTTATATTTTTTGTTCATTTTATGTAATTTATGTTTTTATTTAATTAAAAAATATTATGTAGTTTGTTTAATTAAAAAAAAATATTGATTAATGATTGCAAGGGACTCTATGACTACACCCATTTTTCTCATGAAAAGCCTTGATGAGGGGGATGCTACATGTCACAATTTGCCCCATAGGCTATGCGTAGTCATGGAGTCCCTACGCTGGCAAATTGCGATACATTACAGTCCAGTCAGCAAGGGGTTTCATGACTAAAAGTAATGTAGACATAAGGCCCCATAACACATCTCTAATTATTACACAAATATATTATTGTATTTTTAAGTAAGACCATTTAAATAAATCTAGCCAGTAAAAAAAACAACCAGTGAGAGGGGGGGGGGGGGGCATCAAGAAGATAACTGGAGAAGAAAGATTTCACCACATAGCATCACGTTTAGCCTAATAGTCTAACATGTTCTCGGTTTCTGACACACTTGTGATTTTTAAGTTGTTAGTGCTATCCCCACCGTTGCACATCATCAAACTTCTTTTAACTCGGATTTAACTGTTAGACTTAATTAACTTGTGGCCCAAGTCATCATGTATTCTTAAATGATCATGACCTAAATAACTTCCTTGTTTCCTAATTGAAATTTATTCCATGAACGTAATTGCCTTTATTAGAATTAATTATGTTTCCTCTTGGGTGAACACCACCATATGACCACATCTAAATCGTGGTCTCCTCTCTCCCTCTCTAGAATTCTTGGGTCTTCCACCTTAGTCATCCTAATCATATACCATAAACGGGAACTCGATCAGTAGCTTCATGAAATCCTTTAGCGTCATTGCGATTGCTATATACTGTCAAGTAATCGCTACTTTTATGTCGTGTTTATACTATCATGTTAATTAATCATCCAAACATTAACATCCCAAACCTTTACCTACAAATTTTGAAGGTTATTTCAGTCCTACATTGCAATTGAACCAAAGTTTACGTGCAAGAGTATTACAAAATAAGAGTTTTGTTTAGAATCAAAGGTAACATTATGATAGAAAATAATATATTTTCTAATAAAACATTTGAAGTTATAGAAAGACTTTATTAGAAAATGTTAGGAAAAGAATTTAGAATTGAACCGGATGATAGACGGTCCCACTTTAATATGTAACGAGGTTAATACCCCAATGCTTTACGCTTTAGTTGTTGCTTGGTATTGTAAAATAGTAAATAAGCTTCATGTTCACGTTACGCTTTTTGGATTTTTTTATTTTTACGCTCGAATATGTCCTCATCATAATATTTTTCTATAACATCACTATAACATCAAACTCACTTATATTCAATCAATACTATACATGAACCCTAACCATCTCTTTTGATTTGCGTTTCTTAGAGTCATGAACATACTTTCATAAAAATACTATAAATGCTATAAGTGAATGAATCAACTTGTAGTATATAAATATAAGATTAGTAGAAAAAGTCAAAAGAAATATATTAAATTCAACAAAGAAAAAATATAACTAAAATCTGATAAAAATTAAACTAAAATCTGACACAAGTGAAACTAAAATTCTAAAATTAAAATCTAAAAAGTAAAACTAATTTCTACTATTCATAACCTTTTTGTTATTTCATATTTAGTATAATAAGTCCACTAGGCTCTACGAAGTAGTTCCACGACTTAATGCATAAGGAAACCAAATGTGTTAAATGCAAATAATATAAACACATGTTGGTTATCAAGAGACGTTTTCTCGTGTTTGTCACTTTGCATAAAACAACTTTTAAAGCACCATGCCCCGTTGTGAAATCACCATTCCTCAAGCCCATAAGAGGGGGAAACTCTGTTAGATCCACGGATTTGTGTTTCCATCATATCCACCCAAAGATCAAAATGTCAACCCATCTAAGAGTTGGTATTTCTTCTAATGGGTCGGTCAAGAAATTCACAGGTGCTTCTTTCTACAATGTACTGCATGGTCCTTAGACGAATCCAAACAAGTCTTGCGACAAACATGACATATCTTCTAAACCATAAATAGGGGAATCATAAGGTGATATTTTAAGTATAGCATGATACTCAACCAACTATATATGTTTGCCTAACCCATCTATAGGGATACCAAGAAGAAGATCTTCAACATGAGGTGCTCGTAGACACTCAATAAACGACAATTTGTCTAATGGTCATGTCAAAGTGTACGTTTGCTCCTATATAATTTTTACTAAAAAGAGCGGTCACCAATGCATGTTGAGCTTTGGGGGGCAGTGTCCTTGTTACCGAAACTATTAAAGTCGGAGTTTGGAATTGTATCATGAAAACAAACCAAAGCACAAACATAATTAGAATGCATACAACATATAACATTGTCTCAAGGCCAAAAAAAAAGCATAGAAAGAAGTCTCATCTGTCAAATACAACCCTAAACCCTAGACCTAATAAGTAAGGAAACAAGTCGTCATTAGAAATCTCTACAAAATGACACCCACAAACCATTATGTCCTCCATCCCTCCATGTAGGGATGGCAGTGAAACCCGAACCCAACAGAAAAACCCGAAACCCGACTCACATGGGACAGGTATGGGATCGGGTAATAGGGTATGGGAGTGGGTTTGGGATTACTTTTGAATTTTTTCGTGGGTATGGGTCGGGTATGGAATTTGATTATATACCCGCTTACCCGTCTCGATTACCCGATAATATATACCCGTTTACCCGATTATATATACCCGTTATAATTTTATTATTTAATTTTATTTATTTTAAGTATATATTGTACGATATTATTTATCTATTTATCTATAATGCTAAGTTAGTAGTTAAAAACATTGATTTACAGATTATTAAATTTATATATGTTTAGTTACTTGAGGTATTTTATTATAATTGTGATAAATAAAAATTAATAGTTAGCCGATATAAACCCGACAGGCATGCCCGAAACCCGCGGGTATACTCGATACCCGATGGGTAAATAGTAAATACCCGCTAGAAACCCATGGGTTTTAGGTCGGGTATGAGACACACTTTTATAACCGGGTATGGGGTTGAGATTACTCAAACCCGTCCCAAACCCGCCCCATTATCATCCCTAGCCCCATGTAATCCTTTGTCGAAGAACACTGTAGCCTCCTCAGTGTGCACAAGTTGGCACATCTTCAAGTAAAGAAAAGTTTAACAATCCCCCTATAAGATAGAAACAGGACTAGCTCATTTTACCGGTTACCAAGTTTTGAAAGAATACACATCAAATCAACAAAACTAAACAACTCTCTTCTTTGCCGACCCACTAACAAAATCCACATCTCTACTAACATCTCCACTAGTATGTTATCTTACCCGTCCTATCACACAAACATCCCTAAAAAAAAGTATAACATATATGTAAACTTAAAATTATTAGGCTATCCGTAGTAGGGCTTCATGGAGGCGCCATGGAGCCCATAACGCCCCTATAACGCCCCTCTCCCACCCCCCGGGGCGTCATGTTAGGAGAAATGGGGCTTGGGCGTTATCAGCATCACACCTCCCCCTCTCTCACTTTCCGGCGCCATGGGCGCTATCCCCACTACGGTGGGGCGCTATAGGGGGCGCCATAGCGCCATCACCACCTCCCACTACGAAAAGCCTTAGTCTCAGTATTACTTTTCTCTTTTTGAGAAAAGAAACTAGAGTCCACTATTTAAAAGACAACGGCGGTAACCGACTAATCGTTTTCCACCCGCCCTTATTTTACAAAACTCATCGTCAACGACACTATTTTGTCTCTTTCTTCCTTACTTACACGCACGAACACCTTTTCACTCCGTACCACACCCTCTATATAACCCCCCAATCGTCACCCTTCTTCCTCACTCCTCCCCAATTTCAACAAATCATCCCTCATTCCTCAAATTCATTCAACATTTCAACCTCTAATCCAATGGCCGCTATTTCCATGATCGATTCCGATTCCGATTCCAATTCCAATTCCCACATGGATAAACTCACCTCCGAGATCTTCTCCATCCTCGAAAACAAATTCCTCTTCGGCTACGATAGTTCTCCCCCCAGTAAAAACCAGGTCTCTGTTCCGATGGAGGAGATGAAATCCGGCAGCCACGTCACCGGAAAAGTCAGGGTGCTTTCGATCGACGGCGGTGGCGCCACCGACGGCGTGCTAGCTGCCACGTCGATCGTCCACCTGGAGTCGTCTCTCCGTCGGAACTCCGGGATTCCAGACGCTCGGATTTCCGATTTCTTCGACGTGGTTTCCGGGTCGGGTATCGGAGGTGTACTCGCGGCTCTGCTGTTCACAAAAGGTAAAGACGGCGAGCCGCTGTTCACCGCCGACGAGGCCCTCCGGTTTGTCGCGGAAAAAGGACGCAAAATTTCACGAGTTTCGAAATTTTTCCGGCGGGTGACCGGAGCTCCGGCGAAAAGTGGGAAGGTGTTCCGTCAGACGTTTGGGGACTTGTCGTTAAAGGATACATTAAAAGCGGTTTTGATCCCCTGCTACGATCTTACCACGGGGTCGCCTTTTGTTTTCTCTCGCGCGGATGCTGTCGAGATGGACGGCTGTGATTTCAAGATGAGTGACGTGTGTGTTGCCACGATGGCGGGTAGTGGGCCCGTTGAAACGCTGTCGGTGGACCGGAGGACTAAAATCTCCGCCGTTACTGGTGAGCTGGCGATGAATAATCCGACGGCTATGGCGATCACTCACGTCCTTAACAATAAGCAGGAGTTCCCGTTTTGTAACGGCGTTGATGACTTGCTTGTCGTATCGCTGGGTAACGGAGAACCGTTTTGTGGGGTCGCCGGAAATCAGACGCCGTCGCGTGCGGCGTTGATTAAGATCGTCGGAGAAACTGTTTCCGATACGGTAAGCAATTCTTTTATTTCTTAACTAAAATGTCATTTTCCAAGAAATTCCATGGTAAAAAGAAAATTATTACATAAATAATTAAATAAGTAATTAAGATTCTATGTTGATTTAAATATATATTTTTAACGAATTTAGTGGATTAAAATGAAATATTATTAAAAAGATTTAGGTGACACACTAATTATTGCAAGTTTGCAACAACCCTAATGGGACCCGACAACTATTGTCGATTATCGTCGGTAGGGGGTTATTGCCATTATTATTTAGAAGCTACAAAATTAAATGACATGGAAAATGAGAAAGACTAATTTACCCCTATTGAAAAAATTATAATTTTTCTAATTTCTAATTTTGGTTTTTATAGGTTGATCAAGCGATATCGATGGCATTTGGGCAATCTCGAACGAGTAACTACGGTCGTATTCAAGGTAGCAAAGGTTTCGTAGATTCCGAGAATCTTAACAAAGGGAAAGTAACAAACATCCTTAAACTAGCCGAAGAAATGTTGAGACAAAAAAACGTTGAATCCGTGTTGTTCCAAGGGAAGAGGTGTAACAAAACAAATCTTGAAAAGTTGGAGGTTTTCGCGACGGAAATCGTTAAGGAAACCGAAAGGCGGAAATTGAACATATTGCCTACGGTCGTGTTAAGGCAGTCAACTTCATCTTCATCGCCAAGAACATCCAACGCCACAACCTTATCTATCACGTCTTCAAATTAGTCGATAAATATGTTATATGATTCATAAGTGCACGAAGATTATCTATTGCGATATTTCGGGTTTGCATTTTAGGGTTCGACCGTTACGATTGGTAACGGTTTAATTGTGTATATAGAAAGAGTTAAGAGTTTGTGTTAGAAGATTTATGTTCGATCCCGATTAAATGTAGTATGGAGCGGACGAATGTGAGGATTGAATGTGTATTTTTTTTTCTAAGGTTTTGTTTGGAATTAGAAATTAGATATTTGAGTGAAAAGTGTTCTTAATCCATTGTTGGCATGGATTGGAACTATTAAGTTTTTCAAATGTCAAAAGATAAATAAATATGGTTAATCTTTTCAAGAGCAATTTTTAAATTTTCTGGAAAAATTATATCATAATCTATATCAAGATGTCCCATTGAGTACATTAAAAATGGCGAATCATAGTGAACATGGATTTGACATATATACTTGAACAAAAGTAAAATTAACCAATTATGAGAACTTGGCGAAGAATCTTTGATCTTCTTCTACTCGCAAACTTTCTGCCTGGTTTCCTTTCCCTTTGATCGCACAGCAGGCCCAAGATGGGGTCTGCCCTTTTTGTGGGCTTCCCCAATTTTTGTTGCCCTTTCTTTTTAAGCCCATTAACCGATAAGGCTGAGGCCCAACAGGAATATTAATTTAGTCCAAATTATGTTTCGTTTGATGACTTGTGTTGGCAGAATCGCAGAACACAAAATGGAAAACAATTCATATCGTGATCTTATTTTTAGTTGCTCTCAAGCACTTAGCTAAAGTGGAATTTCATATGGTATGAAACTGATTTGAGGTTTTGACTCGTCAATAGTATGTTGTTCTTTTATCAATTGAAAAACACTAACTTAGTGATCGACGTCGAAGTGTCGATCAAAAATAGGAGAGAGTTTGTGTTCCAAATATCCTCATTTGAACAACTAGCAAGGGTAAGTGGGTTGTCGAATCCACGAGGAGTTAGTGGTTGATGTGTAGTTCAAATTGATTACTATTTCTAACATAATGTAAAATTGATGATTGGATTGATGATTAAGACTAAATTGCATAAACACAAATGAAAAGAGAATTTACTTATAATAAACAAAATAGATGCTCCCGGGTTCAAAGTTCAATCGATCACAAATAAAACTTTACATACATTTGAA
Organism: Deinandra increscens subsp. villosa; assembly: GCA_039602395.1. Taxonomy (NCBI): domain Eukaryota; kingdom Viridiplantae; phylum Streptophyta; class Magnoliopsida; order Asterales; family Asteraceae; genus Deinandra; species Deinandra increscens. Next base: position 24,098,319 of record JBCNJP010000019.1, read on the forward strand.
ACAAGGATAAGCTACATGCCTACATAGACATAACTCAAATTACATTCATATCAATCTAACAATGAAATGCGATTACAACTATAGCACATATACACAACACTAGAGTATCTCTAGGTGGAATGGTACCAACGTGTAACCTCAAGCATTTCACAACAATTCATGACGAATCTTAGCAATGGAAACATATACGACACATCTAGAGTATCTCTAGGGTGGAATGCAACCAATGTAGATTTCTACACATAAAGTGTTTTGCACATCGACATAAACGTAATACTACTAAACAAACTCATAAACATTCACGTGACATGATTACAAGTAGCAAAGTATTTCCAAAATCAAAGAAAAGTTTAGTCTTACAAGTTGAATGAACTCCTACACCTAGTTGCAACTATGAATTGATTAGCCGAACATGATCTTCATACCGAAACGTGGATTGATTTGATGAAATAGATGATTGAGCATCAATTCATTGACCAAAAATCGCCCCAATATGTCTCCTCTAAGTCCCCAAGTCGGAATATGTGAAGAAACTGCAGAAAAACCATAAAAAACGCGTCTTGGCCGAAGATTTGGGAGCACAAAAACTGCCCTCACCGTATAATACGGTGGATTTCACCGTATCATATGGTGACCAAAAATCCTTTACAGTGGAATAATTCTGTGCTATAGTGGAAATGTGAACAACAATACAGTAGAGTCACTGTATTATACGGCCAATCCCACCTTATCATACGGTGGACCTTGTTTCTTCTGATCAACATCTTTTATTTTCCAACCTTTCCATCCAAATGAGCTCGAGACTTGATTTTTTCCACCATAATTGCATCATTTCTTCATCATCAACCTACAACATATAAACCACTCAAAGTAGTATGCTTTGAAAGAAATCCAATGTAAATCTAATGCAATTGCATGATTACTAACCACACTAAAATTGATCACATCACTTAGCTCTTTTTCTTCATACCTACACGGCTACATAAATATTAGAATCGATCAAAGTAATATATTTAATACTATTCAGAAAGGTTTAGCGGCGCAACTTGTTGCCCGCCTTCCCTGCCCGTCGGGGTAATTGTCCACTTGTATTCCAATTGTTTACATTTATATATAAACCAAGAAGTTGAGTGAAAAAAATATTATTATTTATAATGTTGCATTTAGCGTAGACATAATATCTTTAATCTTTAATCCAAACAAAGCAATAAAATAGTTGTCACATGGCTTTTTTCTAGGACCTTCACATCATCATGTCCACATGTCAACAGTAGATTAAATCAATATATAAATTTTAAAATAAATTTAATATATTATTTCAACTTTTCAAATATAAAATTGAACCTTACATTTAATAAAATTTAAATTTCTAAATAATAATGAAACTTCAAGTCTTTTAAAAATTTTAAATTTGAATTTTGAGATCTCTCATCATTTTCTTTCTTTTATTTATATAATTTTATGAATCAAAATTCAATCCGTATAGTTTACGGGTTAGTAACCTAATGAATAATATGAACATAAAATTCATATCGTGATCTTAGTTTTAGTTGCTTTTAAACAATCGGCTAAAGTGGAATTTCAGCAAATTATGAGTTTAGAAACATATAAAATCAAACAATCAAAACCACTTATTTAATTCTTAAATAAACAAAATCTTTGTATAATTAATCAATTCATCTACTTATTGTAAAAAAATAAAATTAAATATCAATAAACAGACGAAGACGCTAATGAACAATTCAAAGCACAGTATTTGAGCTTTAGGGCAGAATCGTTAGTCTGTCGCCGATCTCCCTTGCACAACGATCTGCTCCGAAAATCTATCTCCGAGATTCGTTTCTCGCCGGCGGAGATTGTATTCCACGCCGGCAGATAGGTTTCCGTCAACCTCTATTCTCACAAATCAGGTGCCCCTTCTAGCTCACCTGCTCTCATTTTTGCATTTGGTTCCTACTATCATGTACTGGATCTATATAATGTTTATTGGTTTGAAGCGATCTGGTTACTATAGTTACACACCTTTTAGTTTGTTAAATTAGTTGTCATTTTTCGTCAATTATATCTCCGCCTAAAGGGATCTGGTAACACTCTGTTTAATTTCTGTTGATTAGTCGTTTAGGTCAACTTTGCTGTTATCTGTTTTAGCCTTTTTTTAAATTTTCGTTGCAAATCTTAATTAGCATAGCATCCCCTAATTGGGTCTAGTAAATGTGTTGTATGTGAAAAGGAAAACACTATTGCTATGTTTAGCAATATTTCTGGCATGTTTTTGTTTTTTTAATCTTTAGGGGAGTGGCTAATTGGAGCTTTCATCAACCTTTTTGGCAGCATGGTCATTAAATATAGTTTTTGTAAATTGGATCATATAAGTTTTGTGTGAATGTATATGCATATAGATTGAAGCGTAAGAGAGAAATCGGATCTAATTGTTTATAAATACTTTTGGAGATGTTACAAACACCACTTAGTTTAGTTTTCAGAATTAGCATTGATAAAGGTTTTTCTTGATTCGTATTATCTGATCCCATTGGTTACCATGATATCGGGGAGGGCTTGTGAGTTTTCTAGTAATGGGTTCTCACGGTTAGAAGAAAAATAAGCTTTTCATTATTTATGTGTCGTTGGTTCTCTTTAGGGATTTCTAGGAGAGGGTATAGGCTTGGTCTTTGCTAGGGCTTCACAGCCTGGCTTATACTTCACTTAGTCTTTGACGGGCTTTTTAGTTTTGGGGGTGTCTTTGGTCTTATCTACTCTAGGCTTAGGTATTTTTATGCCGTACTGCTCTTTATATCTACAGATTTGTATGCCTTACTGCACTTTTATCTGATTTTGCTACCTAATACTTCTTACGTGTTGCTTCTTGTATATTTTTCGATATGTTTTTTACTTTACTCCTAGGGACTTCGATGCCTACTGCTCTTTATATCTGCTAATTTTACAAAATCTTATGCCTTGCTTGTTTATTTACCTGCTTTTGATACATGACACTTGTTGCTTATATGTTTTTTGAGCCGGGGGTCTTTCTGGGTGCAACCTCTTACCATACTCTTTAAGTGGAATTTTGCTAGGTATGTTTGTTTGCATGTTTTGCTTGATGCTTTTACTTTCTCAAAAACTATGGCTGATATCAATCAACTCAATGTGAACCAAATACCATGGCAAATTATTTTTGCTGATGTTAACATCTCAAAACCAAAGATGATTATGCGCTCAGTCCCTTTTAAACGGTAGAGAATGGCTCTTTTAGTTGTAAAATTTTGGTTTTCTGTTTTACTAACTATAACTATTTACTACTAGTATAGTATGTTTTTTTCTACTCTTTTCTTTTGTGTTTTTTTAATTAAATTTATAACAATTCTTTTCTGCACAGTTTGGTTTGTGAGGGCAACATTTAGACGTCGTTCACTGATTTATAATGCAAAGTAGGGGATGAGTAATATCTTTGTAAGATTGAGCAGTGATCGTTTTAACTTACAATCTTAAACTTTACTCACTTTTGGATTGCACTAGTTTCATTACCCACCACCATATATAAAAGTGTTAGAAATAAAAATATATTTTAGGTTTTCTTTACTTGATTGAGACAGAAAAAGAGAATAGCTGCATGCGAAAGAAAATGAGACAATACGGATGATCACTTTTGTTCTTAGGTTAATATAATTACAAGAGACTTAAATTCATGTTAAATAGGAATATTTGAGTTTATTTTTTTGCGAATTTTAATGTGCAATAAACTAAAGGAACTTCTTATATGCAGGTTCTAGTTAATGAAGTGTGATGATATTCCAATTTGGCAGTAACGGAAATGCCTTGATAGATATCACCTGACTACAAACACTCCATTGCAAACCTGCCTTCTTTTATTTGATAGCGAAAAGAAAAATAAAACGGTCAGCAAAAGCTTAAAAATATGTCAGGATTTATTTATCACGTATTCACATCCTCCGGATTGATGTCATTAGGACTGTACCACCTCATCTGCACCACCAGAAACCACCTCCGGTCCCCTAGAGATTACATCACAAAACCCTATCATCCATTCACATATAATCACCACCAATTCACCAAACATATCCAGCTCTATCTAATCATCATATGTCTCTTAATCTCCTTCATCCACCAAACCGCCGTCTCCTTTGACTCCGACCCTTTAGTCAAAGGGCGGTCCCCGGTTCACCACTTCATGTCCCTCCAATCTGCAGGTGTCACCGTCCTCTTCCTCATCCTCTCTACCGCCCTCCTCATCTCTGAAACCACCAATCTCCTCCCATTTCCGCCAGACCTCTTCTTCGGAACCGCATCTGCACTCTTCTTCCTTCAGTACTCGGTCTCTTCATCATCAGCTTCGTTACAAACGTCTGGCCTTGAAGCAAAGTGTGACTCGGTTTCCGCCTCCGTTTCAGCTTTCTCTGCCGCATTATGTATCATACTCGCTTGCCACCCGAGGCTGTTTGTCGCTGATGTGGGCCTTGGAGCATCCGTCTGTCTTCAGGGCCTGTGGTCTCTTCAAACCGGCCTCTCTCTTTATGTAGACGCTTTTATACCCGACGGTTGCCATAAACTCCTGGATGTTGTTAATGGTGTTGAGGGTTCAACCAAGTGCGATCTTGAAGACTCCAAGTTGCGGGCCACCGCCATTTTGGATCTTATGTTTGTGGTTTATGTTTTGAATGTGATTCTCATTGTGATTGTGACATATGCGGTGACGGCTAAAGTTGTGGGGGCTAGAAGATTTGGTACTTATGAAGCTATACCTACTTCTTCATCTACTTCTGTTTCTGCTACTGATAATAATCACATTCAAATGAAGGCAATGGCTGGAACCCAGGCTTGATATTTCTGTCACCACATTTGATTGTTGGTAGATGATTGTAGTAGAATTGACAGAATTTTTATGGGATGTTTTAGTGTATACAAAGATATGAGTGATATTTTTGGGATGTTTAATGTCAACATTTTATTTACTGTTATTCATGTTGTCTATTTACGATGTTATGTTGTTCAGCTTGTGTTTTGCTTATTATTTACTAGCGGATTAGCTAGCTGATAAGCTAGCTGCTAGTTGATAAACTATAAGCTAGCTGATAAAAAATAACGTTTGGTAGAAACTAGCTGAAAAATATAAAATGACATAAAAATACATGTATATAAATAAATTAAAATTTAAAAACAAAATATTAGGAAAGGGTAAAATTGGAAATAATATAAAAGCTAGTCAAAACGCTATTCCAACTAGCTTTTCAAAAGCTAGCTTATAAGCTAGTTTTTTGACATTACCAAACGGGGCTTTTTAAAAAAAACTAGCCTTTTTTAAAAAACCCGTTTGGTAACGTCATAAGGCTACCTTATAAGCTAGCGGCGCGTCAAACACGGCCTTAGACTATCTGATGTTATTAACAACTCTTTTATTTCTCTATTTAATGTCACATTACCATAGTAATATCACTTTTTTCTCTCTTCTATTCCACTCAACAATAATTATAAACTACTTTGAAAATACGTATTTAAAACTAAAAAAAATCATGGTCAAATATGAAAATATTAATCAAAATATAAAAAAACAAAGTTGAGTTAATTAAAAAAAACATTACAAAGTTAAGAATAAACAAAAACACTACATTTTCATTAAAAAAAACATTATATAAAAGTAAAAAATTATATTATATAAATTTATTTTAATTCTCAAGTCCAAACTTTTTATGCAAGTCTTCAATATCCGTGAATAGACAACATTAACTAGTGGCGAACAATGCAGTTACATCTATGTGATTTTCAGATACGTGTACGTGCATTTCCAAGTAGTAAATAATATGGATCAGTTCATGAAATTTGAGACCACTCCGAAACAAGCTCGAACTCAAGAAATAAAAAAAAATTCAAATATAAAAGACATTAAAATTCAAATAAACGATACATTATAATAAAATAACAAGACAATAAAATAAACTAGGTCAACCACTTCGAATGATCTTTCACCACTTCAAAATCTTTACTCTTAGTGGAACGCTAACTATCTTGAATCATCGTTAAAACACCGTTGTTATTCAAGCTAGTTTCAAGGTTGTTGTATATATCGTGAAACAGCCATTCTAGTCCTCATTTCACGCCACTTAGCAAGTTGATGAATTGGGCGGTCTTTTCCGAAAAGATGTCTCGCATGAAACCATGCACTAACCTTATGCCAAAATTGATTCTCCTAAGAGCTTAGGGGCTCATCCAAATCGGAAACACTAAGGTGGCGTTTGGTTCACGGAATGTAATGTAATTGGAATTGTATAGTTTTCCTTTTAAAGTTGTGCTTACGTTGGGTAAAGAAGGAGTTTGAAATACGATGAATTCCTTTAATCAATGGAATTTAGAAATCCTTCACTTTAACGAAGGAAAGTTACATGACCTCAAATTCCATTGATTAAAGGAATTCATTGTATTTCAAACCCCTTCCTTACCCAACTTAAGCATAATTTTAAAAGGAAAACTTTACAATTCCAATTACATTACATTCCGTGAACCAAACGCCACCTAAGAGTTTGAGTAAAAAAAATTAAAGAGAAAAATTGAGAGAGTTTAGAGAAATAGGTATGTAAATTATGAAATAGAGATTGGTATACACGTTGATGCTACAGCTACGGCCCGTAGGAAGACCCACGGCCCAAACCCTCGGCCCATTTGTATTCCTACGGTCCAAAAAAAAAATTTGAGGTGACTAGAGGCAGCCTTTGATATCGAAGCCGGATTTCATGGAGCCGTAGGTACCTCTATGGGCCGTAGAGGGTATGCATGTTTAGCAAAAGTGTTTGTGTGGGTAGTAACTCCCTTTAAATTAGGTTAAAAAAGAAAATATAAACAAAATATTAAACATGTGGGCTGATTAATTACATGTGGGCTTAAATGTTGGACCAAATCAAAGATCACGTGGGCATGTGAGGGCTACAAAAGCCCATTCGTAGAAAGGATTAAAGGAATAAAAGAAAACGACAACAGCAAATCAGGAGACGATTTTGGCAGAGGTCAGCAAATTAGGACGGCTTATAGAAAGGAGGCGCAGTCGGCAGTTCTCTCTTTGACTGCACACGTAGATCGAGGAAAGTCTTCATTATCTCTTTGCTGCATTTAGGCTATCCGTAGTGGATGGAACCCCTTATGGGCATTATGCGCCATGTGCCGTTCACGTCATCAAGAATGACTCCATGAAAAAAGTGATGTAGTGGTAATCCCCATAACGCCCCTCTAATTATTACCTAATTATTATTTTAAAAACTCACTTAATAAAATCTCTCCAATTAGAAAAAAAGAAAAAAAAAACAAACCAATCAACAATAAAGGGGGGAGCGCCATGTTTATGACGCCGTCCACTTCAATTTGTAACATGGCGCCTTTGGGGGGTGGAGGAATAGAGTGTGTGATTCTGCTTTCCGTTATTATCATTTCGAGAACGTTTATAACTTAGATATTGAATTTGGTTTTATTTTATTTAAACTATACATTTGGATGTTGTGTTTATCCGGATTGTCCTTTTAGACTTTTTTTTTAATTATATATTCTATTGTTTAGACTTTGGGTTTGTTTGTTATGAGGTAATTGATTGAACGAGGAAATGGAATGAGTTTGGGAATAGAATGATCGAGAGAATGAAATGGATCATTATCATTTCATAGTTATGTTTGGTTACATGTGAGAATGAAATAAATCAAAGCTAAATATTGCTTGATGTTTAGAAAAAACAAAGTAATTAAATACAATTTACTAATATTTTCATTTAAAATAATATATTTGTTTTATATTTATATTTTTCAATGCTTTAATTTTAATTTTTTTATTTTTAATTTTTATTAGATAATTTAATTTATAATTTTTATTTTATTTTATTTATTTTTTAAATTTATTTCTATCATTATTTTTTATATTTTATATTTTATATATATTTTATTATTGTTTGTATTTTTTTAATTTTACAATTTTACTTTTTTTCGTACTTTTTATTCTTAATTTTTTTCCATAAAGTTCTAAAAAGAAATCTAATTCAAAAAAAAAAAAACTTGCATTCCCTTCTTTGAAGAAATCGGAAAAAAACATCCCTCTCCTATGGAATCGCATTCCTTATGTTATGGTTCATTTCGTTCCAATGTGCTACCAGACATGCCATTTTTTTATTCCGATGTAATGACTCATTATATTCCACCCTTCATTCATGCATACCAAACGGTACCTTTGTTTTATTTTGATAAATAATTTTGCACGCTATAAAATCAGTTTCGACGAAAGCCATCCGGCCACCGGCCGGATATTAAACTAGTTAGTTATTGTTTCAAGAGAATTATATTGAGAATTAGAGTTTTTTTTATCCAATGAACCAGTCTTACGATTTTAATGTTCTTTCGGTTGGTTTTGATGTCATATGTATGCAGTCTTTGCGCACGCTTGCTTTGGGCTTAGTGGCATTAGGTTCCGAAGGTCAAAAGGTTAGTATGTTGTTTAAGATTACTATACTACAATATGTACATTGTGTTTCTATCTTATAATATATGTTGATTACGAAAAGCAATTACAAAGAAGTGGAGGGTAGCCAGACAACAAGCTGCGCCGCAACCTCCTTTTGGATAGCGAAACCAATCCTACTGAAAATATATGTTGATCATTTTTTCCTTTTGTTGTTAACAACCAAGCATCCTGTTCAAATACCATAAGGCTAAGAAGGAAAGCACATACAACTATTTTTGAATGTCCACTCCAACATCTACAAAGCTATAAAAACCAAAAAATATGTTGCAGAAACTTGTAGGCACAAGTGAATGAACGAGTACAGATCAGTGATCTTCGAATATGGATATGAAATTTATTTTTGGTTATACGTATCGCCCTACTATGCAAGGGGCTTTATGATCAAAAGTGGTGTAATCATAAAACCCCATAACACCTCTCTAATTATTATAGAATTAATTTGTTTTATTTAAAAAAAATAAAACCTTCACAACTCTCACCTTATAAAAAAAAGCCCTTAAAAAAACTAACCGATCACACCCCATGTTACCCGGCGCTATATCAATAATGCTTGAACAAAGTTTTTGCTCTACAACGCTCTCGGAGGCGGGGTTGAGGTGCTATGGAGACGTTATTCTTGCACTACACATAGCTAAGGGGCTGTTTGGTAAAATCTGTGTCATTAAGTGCTGAACCAGTAAAAGGTCTGATTAGGTAAGAGACTCTGAACCAGGTAGTGCTGAAACAGTAAGTAACGTTTGGTTGGATCTCTAAATAATTGTGTAGAATGACTATTTAACCCCTCGGTCCGGTTAATGTGCAAATACAATCCATACGGTCATAATAATCAAAGATTTTGTAGTGAAATACATGTAAAGCTTGATTTCATATCCAGAAATACCTGATTTAACAAAAAATCTCATAACATATTTGAAAAAATTGGTTAAAATCAAACACCTGTTCTTCCCCATCCAAAATAAAAAAAGTGAATCGATTCAAATAAAGATGTTGAATAAAGATTCAACAAACAGAAAACCCACCCAAATAGCATCGATTACTTGCATGGAATTCAGATTCTAGCAAATTAGTGATGAATACAACAAACAAGGGTGTCGGAGGGGAGCACCGATGATGAAGAAGAACGAATGGCCGGAGGGAGACGATGTCGTAGCGCCGGTGAGGAGAGGGGCGGAGGGGAGCAGCGCCGGTGGAGATGTCGTAGGGGAGGAAGACGACGTACGGGAGCAGCGCCGGTGGAGAACTCGTAGGGGAAAAGGGCGCCGGAGAGTGCAAACCATCGCCGGAGAGGAAGGGACTGGGGTAGAAGGAGAGGGTTAGCAGCGCTCATTTCTTTTCCTTTTTTTTGTTTCTAAATAGTTCAGCGAGGGTTTCTAATCTGACCGAATAAGTGTATATCCAGACCCTCTCAACGATTAAGAGGTGAAAAAAAAAACCCAACCAAACGCACTGTATCTGACCGGTTCAGAGCTTGAAGCCATTAAGTGGCTATTAAGAGCCAAACAAACAGCCCCTAAGTCAATGATATTTAAGGTGGTTAATTGACTTTTTTAATAATCCATTTAGTCAATGGTTAATTTCTCAATTATACATGGTCAAATAACCAACTTGATAATTGTTTCTTTAGTTTTAGTTAATCTATAAAGATATAAAATAGGAAACTAGGGAATACTCTAACACTTGATTAACCAATTCATCAATTTCTCTTTTTTTTTTAACGGCCAACTAAAGTCTCGGAAAACCAGGGAATATTTACACACCAATTGAACTCCTTCCAGGAAAAATCCACTTTCACGGCCGGGTGGTAAAACCTGGAAGCTTAGGGATCGAACTTGTGATCTCTCAGTCCCAAGTCTCCCCTCATCGCCAATAACCACTCTTAACTTGTAATATTTTACGGTGGGTGTGGTAGTTTTAGTTTCTTGTAATTTATTAATTTTGTCTTACAAAAAAACTGATTCATTAATTTCTATATTTTTTTCAACAATGAGCCTCTAGACATTCAGTAGTTATTGTAATAAAAGCCTAAACGTATAGGTAGGATGTGCGTTAACTATGGACTCTAGTCTTCGCATGATTAATTTTTTGATTTTGACAAGATTCAGATTATATATTTTTTCTAAAAGGTAAAAAAGATTTATTAAGGTAACTCATCATATTATTACTCTCGTGTGGTCACTGTTGAGATTCGATAGTGGTATACGGATGTCCGGTGACATTAAAAAAAACTTGACCGTTAATTAAAACATTACCAACCGGGTTTAGTAATTAAGAGTTAAAACGGATTAAACCGGTAATCCGTTTACGCAGCGGAATTTTTTTTTACTAAATTTAAGGCGCGTAAACCGTTGGTGTCGAAATCGTGTCAACGGGATCACGATCACCAAAATGATCATGCAAACACCATTTCGCGTTAAACCGGTTAATGCGAAAATACTAACGATTACATTAATCGAGATTAAATATCTAAACTAAAACCGGAGTTTAGATATACCTTCGCGGTGTTCTAACAAACGTTAAAGACACCGAAGGTCAACAAGATGACGCTAGGGTTTCACGAAAAAATAATCCGAACCGGCGGATTAAATCGTTTGCAAATCAAATACACCGTCTCAAACGGATTCGTTGAGAATAGCAACGATTCCGTTTATGGTGGCGACAAGCGAGCACCAATCGAATCAAGACGGTGACGGCGGCTAGGGTTTAGCCGGGCGATTACCACGATTATTACGACAAGGGCTCGCACTCGTAAAATCGTGACGACGACGATTGTACCGATGAGTGGTGATGGAAACGCGTCGTAGTGAAACGGAGCTACGCTAGGTCGCGATGGCGAGCTAGGGTTTGTTGATGGCGACGACCTCCATCTAGAGGTGGGCGTCACCTATGGTGAATGGAAATAGGACAAGGTGGTCATACCTTGATGAGTCACGCGGAAGGTTCGTCCGGTAGCTTCTCGTATTACGTCGTCTTCTATGGTTCCACGAAGGAAGCAAGACGACCAAGCTCTAGAGGAGGTTGGTTTGCGTGAAGGGAGGGGACGAGGGAGAAGGAAGGTGGCGGCACTAAAAGTGCCGCGGAGAGAGGGGAGGGATGTGGAGGAATGAGCAAGCAAAAACTCCTCCCCTAGCCCTCTATATAGAATGGATGGATCCTGTGCTTTATGGAAAACCTAAGCCGATGAGGATCCAGTCCATTAACCATTCTCCAAGTAATTTAATATTGCAATTAAACCCCTTTTAGTTTGCGATTAATTAATAAAACAACTTTATTAATTTCACAAGTTACAAACTACGAGAAATATAAATAACTATTTATTTATTTCACCATAAAACATTAATCAAAATGTTTTTCTCCGTTTATTTAATTATTTCAAGAATAATCATTTGTTATTAATTAAATGTTTATTAATCATGAATAAACATTAAATTAATTATATATTTCCGTAAATTACCGGTTAGCCGAGTAAGCGGATTTTTATCTCGTTGCCCCCAATGTAACTCTTTACGGGTCTAACCGGGACAGGTTCTTGGTGTTGTCGGGTCTGGACATCCATTATCCAACAATCTCCCACTTGGACAGAGTCCCACAAAATTTGAATAAACAGTCAGAGGTGCTCTAGCTACACATGGCTGTCCCAACCAGTTATGACACTTCATGTCAGTAACCAAGGCATATCTACAAACTCGCGTTGTAGCTTAGACTTATGGTAATTCAAAGTCATTAGTTCCCTTCTTTATAAGACATCAATTGAACGAGAGACATGGATTTATTCATTCTCTTTAATGTTCAATCATTCTATTTCTCGTGTCGTAGTTCGAAGTGATCCAAAATAAACACACATTAGGTTTGGGTAAGGCCCTACACTTAACACTTGGAACTCACGAGAGGGCCCACGATGTCTAGCTGTTGCAGTATTAGTGCAAGAGTACAGAATCCCATCTTGACTACATACAGCTCCCACTAAGCCTCAGATCCATTCTCAAAAGTAGTCATTACTGGTAGTTACGCGACAACGTATACTACAATCAAAGAACAGTCCTTGGCAAACGGGAGGTAGCATATGTATCTCAGGTCAAAGGACACTATTGAGTATACCATTAATCAAATTCGTCTTATGATTAAATCCATGAAGACAATTTGATACGAGTTACGTCACAACATCATTCTCTAATGAGGTCTGTGAGTCTGGAGAGTCAACCCTTTGAGTCCAAAGTCAGAATAGTCATAGATCAGTTTTTGTTCCCACAAATAGATCTACTACGGACGGTTTTAGAATATTTCTCTAAATACTCACGGATGTTTGAAACGTATAAAATTCGAACACGTTTTGCAGAATTCGAAATCTGCATCTAACTCTTTAGATCAGATAGAATGATTTGGTGCAAACGTTATAGGTCGACATCCCAACACTAAAGTAGAACATTAATGTAGCTCAGAATTCAGGTAATACATAACAGTATTTGATCAAACTTGATCATGAAACAGTGAATTCTCGTGCTAAGTTCTTTGCCTGTGTGTTGGTTTTGCCCTTTAAGTTGTTTCATTAAGTTTTGGTGTTTCTCATGAACAGCAAAAGTACTTAAGTGAATTCGAACGTGTGATAAAACTCGTGCCCTTGGTATGCACATGGATTATTGTGTTATCACAATGGCATGTTAATCGATTATCAACATAATCAAATTAACCTTCTTTGAATGTACCCTTACATTCATGATTCAAAACTTCACTTAAGGTGGCTAGTTGTTCGGTGAGTATGCTCGAGTACTCATCATGAACATCAAGACAAGTTGAGATGATTTGGTTTTCCAGCTTGTGTCATTGGTGTAACTCTTTACAGTGACACTTATGCAACATCCCTATGTTGGATAGTTCCTGTTTCATAACTAGTATGGCACGACTTGTTTCAAGAAATTGAATATATCTGAGGATGCCATTCCTGAGATGTTTTCAATTGTGGGATGTTCTTGAAACTTGGAGATCTTTTGAGGCTTCATTACAAGTTTAATCCGGTAAACTCCAATGAACGTGATATCAACACTCAATCGTTATCTTGATAAGGATTAGTGGTGATGCTCCCACTTGCTTTATATAGACGGCGCATTCTTATAATCATCTTTCTTTCAACCCGTTAGGATATTGGTTTTGCAAGAGAATTCTTAGCAAACATTCTTCGTTTTCCAGAACGAAGTTATTTAGTTTCATAAACACAGTATGAATCTAATTGACCAATATCCAATTGTCATGTCACATACATGAGATAGCAAGATGCAATCAAACTGCCAGAGTTTGACGGTATCCTAGATACAATCATCTTGTGTTTGAAAAGACTTGTGTGCTAGACGTCATGATGATTATTCTATCAGAGTATCGAGTTTGATTTAGGATTGTGAATTCAATCCAATGACCAACCTATAATGGAAGATTTTAGACAAGTAAAATTGACATCTACTTCCATTTGGAATTATTAGTCTTTTTAGAATGCTTAACATGTTTTCATTTTAGCAACAACCACTTGTTGTGAAAAGATGTTTGTCTAATGAGTCTTGAACAACTACAAGAGTCATAGTGCACAGTCCGGTAATTCCTTCAGAAAACGAGTTTCTTAATAAGGAATTCAGATGTCCATGCATAAGAAAGATGGACGTGCACTATTCAAACTTGGTTTCCCGCAAGACTCTTCTTGGTACCAATTGAGTCGCAAGTGATTGGTGAGCAAATGATTCGTGGGTATAAGGTATGAATGGCGGCTATTGGCATGTCATAAGTCATGTGTTTACTGGCTTTCAAACTTGAAACCAAAACCTTATAATGTAAGCAACGGGTGCTTAGTAGGATTTTAACACATATGAGTACAAGCCAGTTGTAGTCTTTGACTTTTAAGGTGTTTTACGTATATATCTATTCATGACCATCATGGTCATATGCACAAAACTTAATGCATTTATATAACATAATCAATCACGTGATTGTGTTACATAAGCAGCGTTGGTGACTTGAACTTTTTCAAACTAGCGTTTGAACTCATCAAAGGTCCTATTGTTCGATAAAATCAAGCAAGTGATTTTATAAAAGTTCAATTTGGATTTAATGAAGTCTCAAGCTACGCGATTCCAACCCATTAGGTTTCATGAATCAAGATAGGTTGATTATTCCCACTATAGCAAGTACAATGAGAATAAGAGACGTTATGGCCTTAATGGATTTAGAAAGAACAACCGTTCTTCCTTTGCATTTAGGCCAGTCTCATGATCATTAAATCAATAGCACCAGGCTTAGCGTCATGTTATATATGTTTGAATCTAATCTACAAACCAAGTGAAACATTTTCAAGTGTAGAAAAACATGCATATCAATAAAGTTTAAACCGGAAACTTTAGTGTATGTTCGAGATTCAAACAAAAAGCGAAATTGTATCATCCTGGATCCCGAAAGGGAAAACAAACAAGTTGTTTAAAGATATTACCAAGAATTAAAACCGACATGATCTTTATTCAAAGTTTGCAATCATGCAAAGATGTCATGTCTTCTTGGTTGTTTTGCTTTCTACGACTTCACGTTCCTACAAAATGTAAAGTATATCAAACATATATTTTGAAGGATCAAGTGAAGTGGTTTATAACATGAGGTAACTGATATATACCTCCCAAAGCGCCTGCATCGGTCTTCTTCACCTTGGCAAGATATTCAGGGCAGTTTCTCTTCCAGTGCCCCATCTTGTTGCATTCGAAGCACTGGCGCTCAGCTTGCGGCGGTGCCTTCGAAACCTTTGACTTGCCCTTTCCGGTGCCACTAGACCCTCTAGCAGCAGCGCCCTTGCCTTTCTTCCTTTGCCCAAGTTTCCTCTTAACCTCAGGTTTCATGACACCTCCGGATCGGATGTCGAGCACATCATTCGACTTGCCTTTGCTGTTGTTACCGTTGAGAAAATTAATCTCAGCGGTCTTCAACATACCGTGAAGCTCGGTCACTGTCTTAACCAGGCTGCTCATATTAAAATTGATTCGGAAAGGAGTGAACGCACTGGAAAGAGAGTGGAGGATCAAATCCGTCGCCATTTCCTGAAAAATGACGTAGTCGAGCTTCGCAAGTCGGTCGATGTATCCCTTCATCTTAAGGACATGGGCGCTAACAGGACTACCTTCAGCCATTCGACAGGTGATGAGCCTGACAATGGTTTCATAGCGTTCCTACCGGGCCTGGGTTTCAAACATGCCCTTAAGTTCCCCGATCATCTGAAACGCCGTCCTGTCAACCATGCTCTTCTGAATTTCAGTAGACATGGTTGCCAGCATGAGGCACGTAACTAAGTTGGCATCCTTTCTCAGTGCCCCATGTGCAGCGCGAGCAGACGCAGTGTTATTTGTGGGTGCTTCGGGCACCTCGGCCTCCAACACATGTTGTTTGTTGGCCATTTGCAGGACAATTTTCAGATTTCGATGCCAGTCGAGGAAGTTGGTGTCATCAAGTTTATCCTTCTCAAGGAGAGACTTGAGCTGGAAAACCTCGTTTGCAGGAGGATTAGCCATCTGAAACAACAGTCAATTCGTTTAGTGTTTCGATGTAATATTCGTATTTAAAAACGACAAGCAAATTTTGAATAGGAATATGGGAACCCAATTAGTAGTCGACCAACAAAGGCAGCGTTAAGTGCAATCACCGGTCACTAAGTAATCGGATGGACAACGATTGTCTCTTGTGAAAACCAGTCACAACTCCCGTTTATGAGGCTTTCACGAATTAATTCGCGAAATACGTTTAGCGTCATCTATGCCAATTTTGTCTACGAATGACCAGATGTACGGTGTTGAAATACTCCAATACACAAGGTACTCGTAAAGAAAATGATAGATGTCCTCAGTGGTCAGTGTGCATGCACGGTGTTGAAATACTCCAATGCACACACCTTGGAAGATACCCTGAACACCAAGTGCGGTGTTGAAATACTCCAACACTGATGCATCGGTAAATATGTTCCAAGTTAGACTTGACTAGGATGGCATAATCTATCCGTTTTGCGGCTTACCAGATAGGATTAATTAGTCAATTTTTTTAATTAATTAAACGTTTGAATAAGCTACTCAAGAACCCTATCTCACTCGGGACGGTAAATTTAATAACCTCCTTATTAAAAACTACGCGTCGCGAGGCAATAACCAATTATTAAAAGTTCGATATTTAAAGGTCGAAAAATTCGAGTTCATAGTCGAATAAAATTGGTTATGAAATATCGAGTCTTAGTAAATATTAGGACTCGAACCAATTGATTGTAAAACAGTTTTAACTCTTTAAAACTTAGTTTGGAGTTTTAGTTGGCGCGTTAAACTATTTAAGACAAGCAACTAAAACGCACATGCAAACAGACACATATTCGGCTTTAGAGGTTTCGACATTGTCAGAGCCTAATGACAATGTCGAAGAAGGTCTGGGACAAAAATAAATCAACCATAAGGATGAATATGGAAAAGGTCATCCGGTTGATCCTAACGCTCCCACTGGCTTCATAAGCTCTCCTTGATGGATTGGATTTTGTCGTCTTCTGGTTGTGGATACACGCCATACTGGGAAGTGTCTTTAGACAAAAACACTTGCCATAACGGGATAGTCGCATCAATGCTCGTCACGTTCGTCTAGGGCGAAGGTGAGCTTTTACCAGAAAAATAGAATAAAAACTAATCTATTTAAGATACAACTTTTGAACCCATAAACAAGTGGGCCAATCCAAAACCAAAATATTAGTGGGCCAAAAATGGGCCAAACCAAGACACGACAAGCAATCATAACCAAAATATGGGTCTAGCCGAATACGCGCGTTTAAACAATCAATTAACGAATTGAAAATGTTTGGTGGAATTAAATCGACCAAACATGTGAAAAAAGCAATTCGTTTAACTTTCGCGACTTTCGGGTTTTAACCCCAGTTCGCGAAATCCACTGGTTTAAAACCGACCAGTTAGGGTTTGCGTGTGGTGATCTAGGCTCTGATACCACTGTTGGGATTCGACAGTGGTATACGGGTGCCCGGTGACGTTATAAAAAACTTGACCGTTAATTAAAACATTACCGACCGGGTTTAGTAATTAAAAGTTAAAACGGATTAAACCGGTAATCCGTTTACGCAGCGGAATTTTTTTTTTACTAAATTTAAGGCGCGTAAACCGTTGGTGTCGAAATCGTGTCAACAGGATCACGATCACCAAAATGATCACGCAAACACCATTTCGCGTTAAACCGGTTAACGCGAAAATACTAACGATTACATTAATTGAGATTAAATATCTAAACTAAAACCGGAGTTTAGATATACCTTCGCGGTGTTCTAACAAACGTTAGAGACACCGAGGGTCAACAAGATGACACTAGGTTTTCACGGAAAAATAATCCGAACCGGCGGATTAAATCGTTTGCAAATCGCATACACCGTCTCAAACGGATTCCTTGAGAATAGCAACGATTCCGTTTATGGTGGCGACAAGCGAGCACCAATCGAATCAAGACGGTGACGACGGCTAGGGTTTAGCCGGGCGATTACCACGATTATTACGACAAGGGCTCGCACTCGTAAAATCGTGACGACGATGATTGTACCGATGAGTGGTGATGGAAACGCGTCGTAGTGAAACGGAGCTACGCTAGGTCGCGATGGCGAGCTAGGGTTTGTTGATGGCGACGGCCTCCATCTAGAGGTGGGCGTCACCTGTGGTCAATGGAAATAGGACGAAGGTGGTCATACCTTGATGAGTCACACGGAAGGTTCGTCCGGTAGCTTCTCGTATTACGTTGTCTTCTATGGTTCCACGAAGGAAGCAAGACGACCAAGCTCTAGAGGAGGTTGGTTTGCGTGAAGGGAGGGGACGAGGGAGAAGGGAGGTGGCGGCACTAAAAGTGGCGCAGAGAGAGGGGAGGGATGTGGAGGAATGAGCAAGCAAAAACTCCTCCCCTAGCACTCTATATATAATGGATGGATCCTGTGCTTTATGGAAAACCTAAGCACATGAGGATCCAGTCCATTAAACATTCTCCAAGTAATTTAATATTGCAATTGGCTTTGTTTTTTAAGGATGTGATTGGGGAGCTATAGGGAAACCTCAAATCACAACCATCACGCACCGCTCTGTTTGGACGCGGCTTCAAAAGTCGCAATTTTAAAAGAAAATATCATATCCATTGGAAGAGAAGGAGAAAAACGAGGCGCCCATATGTGACAATGCATTTTGTATATTGCGAGAGGAAAAGAGCTAGAATATCCAAGATAAAAGCAACACTACATTACTCAAAATTAATTGTACAATGTTTGTTTGTACTTTGTATATTAGTAAATTATTATTAAAGTTTAATAAAACAAAATCCAACTAAAGCTTCATTGGTCAGAGCGTAGGTATCGTAAGTTCGTAGGAGATATCTAATTCATTAAAACCTTAAGACTTTAGTACCGGCTAGCTAATTGTCACACACTACCGAATTAAAGAGAGACACATGAATAATTGATACAAATATTTACAGGGTAAGTCCTAAATAAAAGGACATTTACATATATCCTTCTTTCTTTTAATTTACATATTTATCCAACTCTAAAACTTATTTATATAGATCCTCTTTTCACATCAGTTACCCATTTACCCAAGTCTAAAATTTAACTATATATTTTGCAAATTGAATGGAGGGATCTCGGGTCCAAAAATCTTAGTGCAGGTGAGTTTGGTGTGTACATAATCCGCCTAGGGGGATTAGTGTGCGTTTTGGCTAAATGTGGTGAACATAATAATGTTGTGGTGTTACTGTGGGATAGGCGGTTGGATGTACTTCGCTTCATGTTTATCTTCGTTTCGGGTTGATTGCGTCTACTGTGTTTTTCGACTTCGTTTCCTTTTTGGGGTGGGGTCTTTAAGTAGGTACTCTCCTGGTGGGATAAGTGGTCCTGTTTGGGATGGCAAGTATGTTTCACATGTAAATGTGTATGGAGGATTAAGAACTGTATTTTGAAACAGAATTGAAGTTGCTAAACATGCATATAAAAAAAAAACTTGAAACAGTAGAGAGATGAAGATGAAAACTTTCGCAGTGGCGGTTCTTAATGGGTACCAGCAGTGACCTCGGTCACTGCTGATTTTTTGTCCCGAGGTATCGAGTATAGGCGTTTTACGAAGAAATTTTTTATATATATCGTTTCGGTCACCACTAATTTTTTTTTTATATATTGAGTTGGTCACCACTAATTTTTTTTTGAAAATTGAATGTATTAAGTCAGTCTCCAACGTAAAATTATTTATAAACGTTATGTATCTATTAAAAAATATCAAAAATTAGATCTTAAATGACTTATTTTAACTAAAACAAAGTTTAGGGTTGTTTTGGTAACTAAAACAAAGTATAAGGGTACTCATTTATAGTTTTTTTGTTTGAAGGTACTCATTTATAGTTTTTTTGTTTGAACCGACTCGACCCGGATTCAATATTTTTTGTTCTAATGGATTGACCCGACCCGAATTCGTTACTTATATATATATATATATATATATATATATATATATATATATTGGTTTGATCGGACCCGAATTCGTTAGTTATATATATATTTTTTGGTCACGTAACTTTCGGTCACCCACGAATTTTTTTTCAAGATCCGCCACTGAACTTTCGGACGTTCAAGTAGTACTTGCATGGAGTTTGTATCATGGTCGAGTGTTGAAATATGTGTTTTCTTTGTGTTTTTTTTTTCCTTTTTGTGTTTTGTTTGTTTTTCTTTGTGACTCTTTGATGTATGCGCGTTTCTCGTAACGCCTCGCAAGTTCTTTGAATGAAAATCTTACCGTTCAAAAACAGATATGTGACTTGCATTATGGGTGATTTTGTTTTGAAATGAAGTTCAAATTTTTTTTATAAAGAGATGTCTTTATTTGTTCTAGTCATTCAATAAGTTAATTTTAATGAGATTTATAAATATGTATTATATAAGGTGAAATATGTAATTTTTTTCTAAAATAAATATGTAATTAAATAAATATGTAATTGATGATATTAAAAAGGGAACATATGTAAATATTAATAAGGATACAATTGTTATTTAATAAATTATTTCAAATAAATTGGATAAATATGTAGTAAAATAAAATAAAATAAAATGACTTATTATGAGATATATGTAAATGCTTCTTAATAAAAATACATAAGGATTATTTTGTCTTGCACACATGAATATCTTTTATTTTATGACAAAGTTTTTTATTATACTTTGAAGAAAATATAGATAGAAATTTGTAATCCACTTAAAATAAAAAAATACTCGTTACATTAAATAAGTTTTTAATCATCTTTAATCTTTAATTTTAATAAAGCACTAAAATGGTGCCACATGTCTCATTTCTAAGATGTCCACATAAGCATTGCCACATGTCAAAACCACATTCAAGCATAAATTTATTAGATTATCAATTAACTATAATTACCAATTTCATCAAAACTAAATTTCCATTTAAAAAAAGGTTGACAAACTTAATGTGA
Source organism: Deinandra increscens subsp. villosa (assembly GCA_039602395.1). Classification (NCBI taxonomy): domain Eukaryota; kingdom Viridiplantae; phylum Streptophyta; class Magnoliopsida; order Asterales; family Asteraceae; genus Deinandra; species Deinandra increscens. Next base: position 24,119,319 of record JBCNJP010000019.1, read on the forward strand.
GTTTAATAAATATACCAATAATTTCATTATTTAAAAAAAAGTAATCAACAATTTGTCAAACATAATAAACTTGATTATTTTAACCGTGTTTTTATTTTTTATTTTTTATATGTATCTAATATTATGAACTTACACGGGTTACTAACCTAGTCCATTATATATATATAAAATGAAAATTAGAACATGAATGAATAGTATATTTTTTCTATTTTATTATTTGGCCACAATAGTTTGGATGTTTGATAGTTTCTCCCCATCAAATTTTTACACTATTTTTTCTTTAACGAAATAGTAAATTTTTAGTTTTCAGAGTTTAGTCACATATTTTTCATATTTTTACGTTTTCTACCCTTTAACTTTTAAAGTTTTTGTTTTTTTGTTTTTAGTTTTGTTCTTTTTTACTTTAACCACGAAACTTTTAACTTTTCTATAGTTTTATACTTTCACCATGAGACTATTAGACTTTTACGTTTTACACCCCTTAACTTTTTAACCCTCTAACTTATAATGTTTTTTTGTTTTAAGTTTTGTTGTATTCTACTTTCGCCACGAAGCGTTTAACTTTTATACTTTCGTTTTTAGTATACTTTTATATTTTTATACTTTCACCACGAGATTTTTAGAGTTTTAAGTTTCGATAGTTTGAATGTTTGACAAATTCTACCCCTTAAACTTTTACACTACTTATTTTAACGAAATAATAATATATTTCGTACTTTTACGTTTTCTACCCTCTGACTTTTTTTTTTAAGTTTTGTTGTTTTCTACTTTGCCCACGAAACTTTTAACTTTTCTACTTCCGTTTTTAGTATACTTTTATAGTTTTATACTTTCACCACGAGACTTTTAGAACTTTATGTTTTATACTTCTTAACTTTTTAATGCTCTAACTATTAAAGTTTTTTTTTCGTTTTAAGTTTATTGTCTTCTACTTTGACCACGAAACTATTACCTTTTTTACTTTCATTTTTAGTATACTTTTATAGTTTTATACTTTCACCACGAGACTTTTAGACGTTTACAGTTTATACCCCTTAACTTTTTAACTTTCGTTCAGCATACAAATTCAACCCCGTAACAACGCGCATGGTGGTAAACATCTCGTTTTCATAAATAAAATTCTCCGGTGACTCAGATCGGGTATTCATCCAATCCCACCTTTCAATTCTTTCTGGTTTCTCTTCAATTGGGCGAATGCTCAATTCCAATTCTTATTTCTTGTTTCACACTTTCACGAGAACCACATATCAAACCAACCAATGTGAATTTTGATTTTTTTCAACATTTTCATTATAGAATAGTTAGAATACAATATTTATAAAAATAAGTGAACAACCGACTACGTATTACGACAGAAGTATCATGAAATAATAAATTAAAAAACAGACTCAGACATGACTTGGTTTTAAATAAAATCTAAACCCTAAATCTTGAATCAAAAAGTAAACCTAAAAATGAAATAAAATTAAAAGAAACCTGGAAAAAAATCCCACTCGCAAAAACATTGAAACAAAAAAGAAACTTAATTGTCATTTAATCGAATAAAATTCATAAATTTAATAATCATAAAATAATTAAAAAAGCTTAAAGTTAAAAATATCAATAAATAACTAAAAATATAACATAACAAGATGGTGACCCGCCCGCGCTTCGCGGCGGGCCACCAATGTTCCCGTCAAAATTAAAAAGTTAAGGGGCATAAAACTTAAAAGTCTTGAAGTTTCGTGGTCAAGATATAAAAGTATAACATTTATGCTAAAAGATGAAAGCAGAAAAGTTAAAATGTATGAAATGTGTCTAAAAGTTTCGTGGTCAAAGTATAAAACTCGAAAGTAGAAAAGTTAAAGAGTATGAAATTAAAAGTCTACATGTTTCGTGGTTAAAGTATAAACTATAAAAAAAGTCACTGCTAAAGTCGAAAACTTTAAAATTGCTATACATAATGCATAAGCCTAAAAAGAAAAACTTAACACGTGTCGAAAGAAGAGTGGTATAAAACAAAAAAGTGGGACACGTGTCACCCACTGATTGATCCACCATATGAATAGTGAATATTGTGAGTGACCATCCCAATTACAAATGTAATATATATAAATAGGTGTAACTAAATAAATAAAAATAAAGTTAACTGAATAAATAATAATAAAGTTCCTATTCATCGAATGAAAAGTTATATATACAAGAAGAAGCAGCAGAGAGCCCGTCGTTGCCATCAGTGATCCTAAATCAAGATAGATCATATCCGTGTTTTTTATTCTGAATTGAGATCTATTTTTGATCGATCAACTTGTAAATGAATGAACTCTTCTTAGGGATCAAATAGATTTTTATGTAAATGCTCAAATTCATAAAATAAAACAAAATTTCATCAAAAACACTCTCGGAATTGTTGTTATATATGCTTTCTGCACATGTTTCAAAGGGGAAAATCGAGCTGGTGATGATGACGGAAAACCATACCGTGTATGTAAAGATGATAAGAATGTATTAGTGTACAGAGGTCAAAAAAACCCTCCTTCATGGCATGAATGACTAACATAAGACCGCGTATCAGTGAGCAGCCCTATGTCTATGAAACCTTAAAATGTTGTACATGCACCGAATTAAAATGTTCTAATTTTAGATATTATATATATTATATATAATATATATATATAATATATATATATATATATATATATATAGGGATAGGTTCAAATGAGAACTTTTTATTTTGAGAACTTTTGAGAACTAAATCTCAACCACAAATTTCAGGGGGGGGACCACTACAATTCATGGGAGGGGGGATACATGTAATAAACATGTGGCTCAAATTAGTTCTTTTTAGTTCTCAAATCAAATTGGTTCTCAAATGATCCTCTCCCATATATATATATATATATATATATATATATATATATATATATATATAGGGTGAGGTTCATTGTAGACACTTTCGCATGTGAAATAGCTCTTTTTCACATGTGAAAGTTTCTAATTAATAAGAAAAAAGAAAACTAATCACAACCATTAGATCAAGAGATCTAATGGTGAAAAAGGGTGTCTACATGTCTACACTTATGGGGGTGTCTATAATGAACTTTTCACTATATATATATATATATATAGGTAGGAAGTAGATCAATGGAAAACTCATTATTTTTTAGAAAACCTGGAAAACCCTATCCAACCAATCACAAAATTCCATGGATTTTAATTTTTTATTTTATAATAAGGGTAAGATTGTAACTTACATATTCTATTTTAGTAAAGTTTTTTTTTTTAATTTAATGATAGTAACTACTATCCTATAATCATGGAAAAAATTTTCCTGTACGTTGTTTCTTCTTCCTCTAACCCTAATTCATAACAATCGAACCCCATAATCATCCATCTGCAACCTCCATTTTTTTCATCAAGTTCAAACATAATCTTCTTTCCCCCACATAGATTTCTTCATCAATCTCGATCCATCATCTGTATTATACTCCTATTTCGATCCATAATCAATTTCGTACATTGAAATTTCGATCCCCATCATGGTTTCTTCTTCACATTAGCTGTTATGGAATCTGCGGATATTACCAGACTTCAGCATTAAGGTTTGAAATTATCAATTCCGTAATTGTTACAATGATGTAACAATTCATCATCATCAGGTCACAGTCTATAACAACAATTATACATGTTATATGTTACATCGCTGTAACAACAATTCATCATCATCAGGTCATCAGGTCACGGTATATAAGAACAACAATTACAAGGGTGTAACAATTTGGTATACGTTGATTGTATGTCAGTGTTCTTACATTACATTGTATGTAATCAGTAGACTATGTTACATACGTGTAACAAATTTGTCGATTTTACTGAGTCATGGATGTAACAAAGTAGGTGTAATATATATAATATATTACACATGTGTAAAAGATATATTACACAATTGTAACAAAATTTGTATACATTGATTAGTTTACTATATTACATCTTTTGTTTCTTGTAAAGATGTTACATAGGGGTAACAAATTGGTACATGTTTCATGTTTCTCTTATCATTTTAGTATATTATATCTTTATTTTTTGGAAAAGGTACATGAAGTTATTTGTTACAACTATGTAACAATCGTTAGGCTGGTAAAAATAGGTTTCATGTTACATGGGTGTAACAAATTGGTACATGTTTCATGTTGCTTATCACCGGTTTTTTTTTCTTTTGTAAAAATAGGTTTTTTTTTTCATCTTAACTGATAATATTTGTCTTTACAAGTTAGACAGAGATGATACAACTGGAAATGGTTCGTATTCATACGAATGGATATTGCAAAAAAAATGAATGAGCACTCAACTATTTATAGACCTCAAAAGACGGCATATATAACTTGAGGGGCATTTACCAACATGACAAAAAAACGTCAAAATGCGACATATGTGACAAAATGCGGCATTTCAAAGCATATTCGACTTTAAAGTACGTTTGTGTTTGGAAGTAAAATGCCGCATTTCCTCCAAAATGCAGCGTTTGGTTTTTTTGTCTGGATCTGAAATGCCGCACTTATTCATATATGAGGCATCTTGGGTGGTGCAAATAGACAAGAGGTGGTGTGGATAGTAGGTCCCTAAATTAATCAAGGAGAAGGAAATGTAGTACTTGGAAAATGTTAAATCCACACTTGAATCTTCAAATGAGATTGATGTAGTACTTGGTTGAAATGCTTGTTTCTTGAAATAAGTGTTAGAGAAATGGTTTAGTGTTTGAGGTATGCTACTGTCAAGAAGAACACAGAAGGGAGGGGGAGTGAATTTTTGCTGGACATTTGCTTTAGAGTAGTCATGTTTGAGGTATGCTACTGTCACATAGAATGTTTAAAATTTTAGTTTCTATTAGAAAGATAATTTTAATTCCTTGTTTAAAAGAATTTTTTATCCCATTAAAACGTACTCTTAATTTTTTTAAATAATTAATAACTTTGTTTTCCTCATGTGTATTGTAATATATAGGGTTATTGGATTTTATTAATCCAAGTTATTACCAATTGGTCAAAATTAATTTCAATTTCAAAAATGACCGTCATTAATCCCAATTATTAAGGTGTTGGATTTCATTGGACCCCCTTTGGACGTTTTTGAGTAAAATCCCAAACGAAGTTAAGAAAAATGTAAAGGGGGACCTTAATAATTAGGATTAATGTGGGTCATTTTTAAAATTGGGATTAATATTGGCCGGTAATAATTTGGATTAATAAAATCCAATATACCTAATATATAATATGGATTTATGTTCTTGAAACCCAACACTGGGAGACTTATTTTAAAATATGTGTTTTCAACAATAGTTATTAAATTTAATTTATGTTATTAAACCAATCATAAGTAGAAATAATTTTCATTCAAACTTTTTATAAAAGCTGGCCTTCTTAAAATACTATTTCGTTTCAATCAAAACCTTTCCAGTTGTTTTAAGAGCTTGATAGATCGTTGTTTTAATTAACTTTTACACAACCAAATTTACGATGATATAGAACTCACATATTTGAGTCGTCTTCTGTAGAGTTTAGAATGGAAATTCAAATAAAATAATTAAACTAAATCTTATCTTAATTCTAATAAAGCAATAAAATGGTTTCCACGTGTCTTCTTTTTAAGGTGTCCACATCAGCATTGCCACATGTCAAAACCAGATTCAATTATCAATCTAGTAAATTACCAATTAAGCTAATTACCAATTTTATCTAAATTAAATTTTCATTTTTAAAAAATTGACAAACACAATGTAGATTTAATAAATTACTCAATAATTTGAGTCTTTTTAAAGAAACAAATTAAGAATATGTCATCTTTAATGTATTAAATTATCGATTAATATTTTTATAATTAATTATTTCATTTATAATTTTCAATTTTTTTAATTATTTTTTTATATTTAGCTAATATTATGAACCTAAATTCAACCCGTGTAGTACACGGGTTACTAACCTAGTTATAATATTAAAAATCATTGATGATGTCAGGAGCGTCCGAGCCTTTAAGCACATGATTAGTGTGTGCATAAAACATGTCTCACCATATCATCCCCGACTATAAATACCCTTTTAGATCTTAGAAAACTTGGATCAACCTACAAAACCCAAAATTGATTACTCTAAAGCATGGATGTCAAACATGATGAGGTTATTCGCCCTCTCGCAAACTTTCATCCAAGCGTTTGGGGAGACCAGTTTCTAGTCTATAATGAGGTATGTACGTTAACCACAAAATGATATAAGATATTTTGCGAAAACTCGTTTTGCAATGGGAGAATCATCATAGCATCACTCTATTTTACTATCTAACATTAACTTTAAAACTACCTGCCAGTTGTTTTGCAAAGGTAGCCTCTCATCTTTTGAAAATAACTATTTTGAAAGAAAAAAATCAAGCCTTTAGTTACGTGAAAATCACCATAATAGACAATTTAACCAACAAATTCACTAAAATAAGCGTTTACTTCTAACTACGGATCCATAGACATTGACGAAATGGACTAATGAGAACAAGACACGTACACATTTGGCGGTTAAGCCAACACTTTTGAATTCTTTGGCCCCCATTTGAGTTAAACATCTATTTTGCTTGATTTGTTGGTTAAGTTGTCTACTTTGATGATTTTATCACTGATTATTCATCAACTTGTCAAGGACAGTTCTAAAAGCATTTTTGCTAGCTACCAGCAAAAGTAACAAATTAGGTACTCGTGTATATATGTCACTACAAGAAATCAGAACTATGAAGACGACAAATTTATTTATCTTTTTATTTTAATATATTTAATTGATACGAAAAATTAGATTGTCTTAAAAAAAGTTATATCCGTTTTTATTATTAAAATATGCTTACAAAATTATATATAATAATTTACATACGAAAAAAATTATTAATTATATTATTGTTTTTAATTTCTTGTAATATAACGTACAAAACCCTAGTCTACTTATATATATATATATATATATATATAAATATAATATATATTATATAATAACAATTTTTAAGGTTTTGGTGAGACATAAGTGAGTGGTACAAACAAGTTTATTTACATGTATCCCTCCTCCCATGAATTGTAGTGGTCCCCCTGAAATGTGTAGTTGAGATTTAGTTCTCAAAAGTTCTCAAAACAAAAAGTTCTCATTTGAACCTAACTATATATATATATATATATATATATATATATATATATATATATATAGTTAGGTTCAAATGAGAACTTTTTGTTTTGAGAACTTTTGAGAACTAAATCTCAACTACACATTTCAGGGGGACCACTACAATTCATGGGAGGAGGGATACATGTAAATAAACTTGTGGCTCAAATTAGTTCTTTTTAGTTCTCAAAACAAATTGGTTCTCAAATGATCCTCTCCCTATATATATATATATATATATATATATATATATATATATATATATATATATATATATATATATATGGTTAGGTTCAAATGAGGACTTTTTATTTTGAGAACTTTTGAGAACTAAATCTCAACCACTAATTTCAGTTAGGGGTGTGCAAGAATCCAAAAAAAACCGACTCGAAATCAAAATAACCAAAAAAACCAAACCGAAAAAACCGAATCCAAATAGAAACCGACGGTTTTGGATTGAACTTTTCTAAAATCCGAAATTTCGGATCGGTTTCGGTTTTAGCTAAAAAGCAAAACCGAAAAAAACCGAACCGATCCATTTAATTATTGAATGGTTTCAAATTTTAATTTTATAGTTTTATTTATAACCATTAGATCTTTGTGTCTTTAAGATTAGTTCATTATGCAACTTTAATTTTTGTTTGAATGTCGTTTGAGTGCTTGAGATTAGATCGTTAAAGGTTTGTTTGATTTTGGATCGTTATGCAACCTTATCGATCCTTGAGTCTTTGTGATTTGATCATTAAGGATTTGTTTGAATGTATTTGTTTGAGATTGGATCATTTTACAATGTTATGGATTTTAAAGTTTTATTTTGAATGATATCAGTAGTTAATTAATCTATAAATGAAAAATAAGTAGACCCAATTTAATATAATTAGTTTTTTTTCCAATTCATAAATTCGTATGGATTTGAATCCGAAAAAACCGAATCCAAACCGTAAAAACCCAAAAACCAAAATCCATGAAACCGAAAAAACCGAATCCGAATGGATTTGGAAATCGTAAAATCCGAAGTTCGGTTTTGGATTCGGTTTTAGCCAAAATCTGATCCAAACCGGTCTATGCACACCCCTAATTTCAATTGGGGACCACTATAATTCATGGGGGGGTTTTTCCATATATATAAGTGGCTGAGATTAGTTCTTTATAGTTCTCAAACCCAATTGGTTCTCAAATGATCCTCTCCCTATATATATATATATATATATATATATATATATATATATATATATATATATATATATATATATTTATAAACCATTTAACTATTTAAGCTAAGCCCACTTATGACTTATCCACAATCCAACTAAATACGCATCAATGGTTTTTTTAGGGTAAAACAAGTTTGTCGTAAAAAGTAGTCATCGATTCATCGTCTTCTCCTTTTCCACTCTACCGAAACAAGAGCCTACCTTGGTTGTAGGTATTTTGGTTGATTATCGGAATATGGTTTTAAACTCTAGGGATACTTAAAGATGTTTGTTCTTAGTGTTTTTTTGTTCGCAAAAAATACGCAATATATGTTATTTGGTGAATACGGTTTAAACGGTTTGAATACGATTTATTCGGTTCTCAACCGAAACCGAATCGTATTGAATATGGTTTATTCGATTCGGTTTGTAAGTTTTTAAATATGGTTTGGTTTGGTTATTGTTTTCATAAAAAAAAACTTCAAACCAAATAAACCGAATTAAATAAACCGAATAAACCGTAAACCAAACCATTGAACACCTATCTTATCCCTTGTCCATAATTGACATGGAATTTATATAAATTGCCACTTTTTTTTAAGATTACCAAAGCAGCACTCGATGTCCTTCCTTGCAGACTCTTGAACCTATCTTATCCCTTGTCCATAATTGACGATGAACGAGTACTCTGGATAAATGTCGTCACCCAAAAGATATCCGTGTGGGTAGTAGAAAACTGACCACTGTCAGAAAACCCCTTGTGAGGATTAAACCTCTGACCTCTTAGTCAAGAACTCAACCCTCCCCTAGATAGCATTAAGACAATTGCTCATTGGTGAAAACGATATTGTATTATTTCTACATTATCAAATGGATAACACGGGAAAAGAAAAATAGTTACATTGTTTAAACGCAAAGTAAAAAAAAAAGGGAAATACAAAAAATCACGCAATGATTTTAAAATCAAAAGTTTAGTTAAAGTATAACACTACGTGAAACTAGATATTTAAAAACAACGGTTCGAACCTAAAACTAAAACCAACAAACGAAAGTTTAAAAATATTTAAAAAGAAATAAAAACCAATTAAATATCATTGAGCTATGAGCTCGTTGGTCAAGTAACCTAACTGTGTGCACGATTTATATATATTTTTACATATTAGAGACTATATATTTATTAAATTTTATCTATCAACTAGTGTTATTATATCTATCTAGCTACTTATCTAACAAATGATTTACAACATTAAACACTTGTCAATATCACATTTCACCTCTTTAAAAATACCCTTGAACCCTCTTTCCTCAAATCATTTAATTATTATTCTTAACTATTTTTATTTTTAAAAATTCTATTCTTTATAAATTTGAGTCAATCACTCGATCATCTATATATATTATTTACTAGTTTTTGATACCCGTGCAACGCACGGGTGGGTTTTAAAAAATGAATCCAAAGTTTAAAAAATTATAATTAATTTAATTTGATAATTGAAATCAAAGGAAAAAACAAACATTCGACAATATAAAAATTAGTCTTTGATACCCGTGCTATGCACGAACAGATTTTAAAAAAAAATGTAGTTATAACAACATTGGAGAAATCAAATCCAACAGCTACCTCTGGATATCTAAACGAGCTAAACTTAATGATCTAGATTGGTCGCTTTGGAAACGTGATCCGTTGTTTTGGTTGTAATGTAAACTTTACTATTCCACATGTAATTTTTTTCCTCTAGCTTCTTGCTAGAGGTGGTAGTAATATATTTCTCCTTTTGCTGTTCAAAAAAAAAAAGTTATAGAAGTATAAAATTCTTCAAATGTAAGCCAAAAACATCTTAAACTAAACCATAATATGAGAAATCAAAATTTTAACTTTAATAACAAAGCAAGTTCAAAGATTTAACAACCCATATATTCCACTTATGGTTATAGAGTATAAGAATTAAGAGTGAAACCTGTTATTTCAAAGGTCCTTTTGGCTTCAAGGTCTGTTGATTCAGTACATGTCGACTTTGGCCTGGCCACAATTTAGCCTCATTAAAAGCAAGAGGGCACACAACTCCTAATTTGGAATTGTGAACCTGTTGTCAGATCAAGAAATGAGCTTTCAGATCCTCCAAATGGTTACCGGATTCATACTCATCATGCTCAAAGAATGTGATTTTCTGTAATTAAGAAATAGTCCATGACACTTTGGACAAAATTGAGAAATTGAAGACCAGATACTTACTTATATAGCACTTTATATATTGACAACTTTCTCCTAATGAGTCTGCACAAAAATAAGTGATTTTAAAGAGTTAACTATTTATTATCATTAAATGAACCTTTTAAGAAATAAATATACATATGAACTTCAACTTCAAATAAATGTGTCCGGCTCATCTTTTTTTTCTTTTTTGTTTTGTTTTGTTATGCATACATTGATTGACACATGCAATTACAAAGAAGTTATGCATTACGGTGAGATGTATGTTCAATTATAACATTTGATCATAATGACTTAAAGGACCATAACTTAGCCTCCATCAATAGCATTTCTGTAAGCAGTTAACTGAAACCAAAGGTTGTAATATCTTGATAACTGGTAGATAACTAATATTAGCATAAAGAACTTTCAAGAATTATATAACTATCTTGGACTATTATGAATTTTGTTGGATGTTTTAACATAGTTTTATTTTCATAAGTCCGAATAAGTCACACAGATAAAAATATTATCAAAAGTATAAGAATTATTATCAAAAGTAGTTATAAGAATTATTTTTGGGTTTTCATTCCTTGCACTACTTAAATACAACACACAAATAATCAGGTTTGCTCATCAACCGATTTAGAATATTCTTAACCCATTTATAAACCACTACCAATTATGACCCAAGTACAACTTCATTACAACTCGTTCGATGTGTTTAGATAAAGATGTTACACATAAACAACTTTAAGTAGATCTAAGTTAGAGTTAATTGCTTTGACTAACTATCAGAATGTGATTATTTAACTTCTAATTAAGAAATAAGTAGATAACAACTACCTTCAGTATACCTAAACATCAAACAACAATTATATGCTAATATTGGCAAGTGATGCAAGATACATACCATTGAGCCTTGATGCAGCGTGTCCATCCAGAAGCATTGTTGATAACCATAAAATAATTGAAGAAAATGAAAACAAATTAAGACCGAATCAAATATGCAAAACTTCTTCCCATCGTCCCACATCAGCACAAATGTTGTAAAAGCTACACAACCTCTGTTTGAAGATGGCTCAAAATAAATAAGCTTTTGTTATGAAAATGGCAGTTCTAATTAACTATTTACCATTTTAACCTGAGTGGATCAATATCAATAGCACCATGTGTCATACCATAGTCAGTGGCGGACCTACTAAGGTCCCAGGGGTAGCGCCCGCTACCCCTGAACTTTTACCCCGACGTGCAAATTTTTTTTTTTTATAGGTTTTCGGTTTTTCGCGACCCCTGAAACGAATTTTTCGCGACCCCTGGAAGAAATTTTATGGCTTTTACTTAAAAATATGATCAAAAGCCCCTTAAAAATATGATTAAAAGCCCGTTAACTACCTAAAATTTTTTTCCGGGGGCGCTGCCCCCGAACCCCCGTTAGTCCCCGCTACCCCTGATATTATTTCCTGGATCCGCCACTGACCATAGTAGCACTTCATTTTTAAATTATTATTATTTTAATTTGTCAGGAGAAGCTAGTAGTTCTACCCTTATCCAGAGAGAAAATATTTGGATGTCAAAGCCTTTTCATTAAAGAAACCGTAATATTAATGCTATACCAAATCGCAGCAGCAACTGCGTAGCTGATGTAGCTTGACCTATGGTAAACAATTTTCTGGACTTGGTTATGGAAATAAACAAAGTGAACACAGTAAATTCATTCATAGTTTGGGGTTATAGAAAATAATAAAGCATGCATAGAAATGGGAAACGTAACTAAGAAAAAGTACAATATATATAGACCATCCATTGTATAAATATGGTGTTAATTTTCATCAACAACCATCGATGGTCATGTCCACTTTGCACTCTGAAAACTTCAAAAGTTCAAATCTTGATAGTCTCTTACCAGATTTGCAATCCCCTAGCAAATCAAGAAACATAACTAAACTCAGAACTCAGAAGAACCATTTCAAACAATAAATCAAGTTCAACCAAATTGTTCTTATGAATATATATTTCAAGAAATTTATTTGTGGACAACCAACAAAGCAAGTTATGTGCTACATATGAAATAAAGTTGTGTTTGGAGAATTTAATAACAGCTGAAAGGAAATATCTTGTGTATTGGGACACTTTAAATAAATCATATTGTTGGTGATAAGAATTAGCAACGAATATGCTATTGGTAAAGTAAAACAAAATTCTAAATGCAAATTTAAAAGATGATGTGGTCAATTTTCTATTACCTGCAACAAACAGAAAACAGAGCACTGCCTCTCTTATCTTGTATCTAAGTATGTGATCCACTCCATTTCTTATCTTGTATCTAAGTTTGTGATCCACTCCATTATTGACCCTAACAAACATTTTTGGTGTTTAACCTTAGCGGGCAATTCAAGTAGGCATAATAAGATATGTATTCACAAAGAAGATGAATAAATCATCGGACAAAATGCAATAGCACAAATCCAGTAAGCGTTAACATAACGAAGAAATCAAACTCGAGAAGAGATTAAGCAAGAGATGGTAATCGAAGATCCATGAAACCTAAGACGAAAGAACACAAAAGCAGTGCTTAGACTGAAGATAAAATAAAATTGAAAGGTTAGTCGAACCCTAAATTAGAGAGGGGAATGGAAACAGCGAACCTTTGGAGATCAATTGTGGAACAACATCGGAAATTAGAGAACGACGGATGAGAACTCTAGCGTGCTTCTTCTTCTCTTTTTTCCAAACCCTGTCCGATGAGTAAGATGAGGTTGTGATTCTTCTTCGATGATTCAGATGCACGGAGGAGAAGAAACAGAGGAGCCGAATCTCTAGGGAGATATTTTCGTTTGTGAATGAACGGAATGAGGAGGTTTAGGGTTTTTAGTTGATATGAAATCGATCTACATTTGTAGGGAGTGATTTAGGCGGGAAATTGATGCTGGGGAAGGTTGTGGTGATGCCATGTGGCATCCAATCTTTTCATATATATATTATATAGATATAGATATAGATAGATATAGATTCGATATAGTTATGTTCAACTCACGTGCCCTTTTATTTTTTAAAATAGTATTTTAGTCATTTTATCTTACATTCAAAAAAGCAACCTTTTAAATTTGGTTTCCGTATTTAACCATCACGATCTACGTTTCATTCGAGTTGTCGGTTACGTATTTAACTATGTCAATGTCACTGTCGTAACACGCAGATTCAAATACCTAGTTTATAGTATATATGACAGAACCGCATTCCTCGGGTCGAATAGATGTGAATGTGCTTAACTATATATGATGCAAGTGGCATGAGTTTTATACAATTGTTGGTTCAGGATCAAGAGAAGCAAACTGAGGCAGAGCAAATGATCAAAATTCTAAAAGAAGAAGTGAGGAAAGAAATAGTTGTAGCTTTTGATGCTTCTGCTAAAGACCATATGAATTTGTTGAAATTGGTGAATGCCATCAAACGCCTGGGGGTGGCCTACTATTTCGAAAAGGAGATTGATGAGGCCTTGCAGCATATTTATATTGTATACGGGGATAAATGGAATGGTGATAGCCCGTCGCTTTGGTTTAGACTCCTCCGAGAACATGGCTATTCTGTTTCCTGCAGTAAGTACATACATCAATATTTTATTAATTTGGATTGTTTTATATATCTTAATTCTAATAAAGCAATAAAATGATTTGCACATGTCTTTTTTTTTTAAGGTGTCCATATCAGCTCTGCCACATGTCAAAACCAGATTCAATTATCAATTTAGTAAATTACCAATTAAGACTAATTACCAATTTTATCTAAATTAAAATTTCATTTAAAAAAATTTGGCAAACATAATGTAGATTTGATAAATTACTCGATAATTTGAGTCTTTTTAAGGAAACAAATCAAGAGTTGTCATCTTTAATGTATTAAATTATCAATTAATATTATATAATGAATTATGTCATTTATAATTTTCAAATTTCTTAATCGTTTTTTTTATATTTAGCTAATATTATGAATCTAAATTCAACCCGTGTAGTACACGGGTTACTAACCTAGTATATATATATAGGGTTAGATTCAAATGAAAACTTTTTCTTTTGAGAACTTTTGAAACTAAATATTAACCACTAATTTCAGGTGGGGCCACTATACTTCATAGGGAGATTTTTCATATATATAAACTAGTGGCTTAGAATGGTTCCTTTTAATCCTCAAACCCAATTGGTTCTCAAATGATCCTCTCCCTATATATATACTAGGTTAGTAGTGTGAGAAGTGGATGATGTGTTAGATTTTAATGCATTGTGTTATCTTTTACTTATGTTTTTGGTAAATATATAACACTATACATTGTTTTTTCCATATTAGAATGTCATATGTTTATCAAAATTAGAGTTAAAGGATAACACAATGTAAACACAGTGTAATAATATCCTAACACAATGCTCTTTTAATAATTCTTAATAAATGGTGTTTGGTAGTGTTTGGAATCCAATGGATGGTGTATTTGTTTTAGAATTGTCATATATTTACCAAAAATATAATAAAAAGACAATATCATGCATTAAAAATTAACACATCAATCACTTCTCACACTTCTCACGTAAAAAGTACTTTGTATTATAACCCAACTCTATATATATATATATATATATATAGATGGAGGTTCAAATACAAACATGTGTTTTGCCTAAGATCAGTGCGAACACGCCTAAAAATACATTTCCTCGGTCATACGATGTAGTTTATTGCTGGTATATGATCAGGAATGTGTGGTGGTACATATATACGATTAGAAATAGTGCTGGTGTATGATCAAAAGTGGTGATGGCTCAAGTATAATTTTTTTTATGCTGGTATAATTATAAACTATGCTGGTATAATTTTCTGTGCTGGTATATGTATAAGCACTAAAAACATCAAGGAATGGTCGAATGGATCCAGAAGCTTGACTGGTACATGTATACATCTACCCAACACCAATTCTGATAATATACTAGCAATAAAACTACATCGTAGGACCAAAAAACGGATTTTTAGGCATGTTCGCACTGTTCGTAGGCAACTTGCCTGTCCGCACCGGAACCGCCCCATATATATATATATATATATATATATATATAGGAGAAAGATAAAATGAAAACATCTCCGAGTTGGAAAAACCGTGAAAACTAAGCTAAAAATTTTTTTTTTTGTCCCGATTTTTTTATAATGACTCTTTGACTTAAAAAACACCCTTTATGAAAAAAAAAAAAACACCGAGTAATTTTAAAATAAAATAAAATAACACTTATATATATAGGATAAGGATAAAATAAAAACCACTCCGAGTTTGAAAAGACCGTGAAAACCAAGCTAAAAATTTTGTTTTTTGTTATGATTTTCTTTATGGTGACTCTCTAAGTTAAAAAAACTCCCTTTATGCAAAAAAGTAAAAAAAAACGCCTAGTAAATTTTAAAAAATATATATTTTATAAATGATGTTACATATGTAACAGGGTAATGTTACATATGTAACAAGGGTTTTCACGGTTTTCCAAACTCGGAGAGGTTTTCATTATATCTCTTCTCTATATACATATATATATATATATATTTATATATATATATACAGAGAGAGAGAGAATCATTTGAGAACTAATTGGGTTTGAGAACTAAAAATAACTGATCTCAGCCACTAGTTTATATATATGGACCCCCCCTCCCTTCCCCATGAATTATAGTGGTCCCACCTGAAATTAGTGGTTGAGATTTAGTTCTCAAAAATTCTCATTTGAACTAGTGGCTTAGAATGGTTCTTAAAAGTTCTCAAAACCAATTAGTTATGAAATGATCTTCTCCCTATATATATATATAGGGAGAAGATCATTTGAGAACCAATTGAGTTTGAGAACTTTTAAAAACTATTCTGAGCCACAAATTATATATAAGGAAATCCCCCCCCCCCCCCCCATGAATTTGAATGTTTCCCCCCTGAAAATTAGTGGCTCAGAATGGTTATCAAAAGTTCTCATAGAAAAAAGTTCTCATTTGAACCTAACCCTATACATATATATATATATATATATATATATATATATAAGGTTATGATCATGCGAAAACACATATATATTGCGAAAACGTGAAAACTAATATTAAAACCTACATAACTTCTTCATACGTTAATATTTTTAAAAAAATTTGCACCAAAAGTTTTAGAATTATGTTATTTTGGAAAAAAAGATTTTAAAAAATTAACGTTTCGTTTTTTTTTTTTGTGTGATGCACATGTGCATCTAAAAAAAAACTCATACTTTTAACATACGTTAATATGTTTTTATTCTAAGTCGCACCATATATCTTATAGTTTTGTTAGTTATCATCTTTAATTTATTTTATGTAAATGAAAGCAGATTCTTTCAATTGCTACAAAGACGATACGGGGTCATTTAAGGAGTCCTTGACCAATGATGTCCAATGCTTGCTTGATCTCTATGAGGCCACGTATCTGAGGGTGCATGGCGAAGCTATACTAGATGATGCGCTTGATTTTACAAAAACTCATCTCGAGAACATTTCTAAGGACCCCCTTCGGTGCAACTCTGCTCTTCGTAGGCATATAATGGAGGCGCTAGAGCGCCCTATACGAAAAAGGCTGCCAAGACTTGATGCAGTGCGTTACATACCTTTTTATGAACAACAAGTTTCTCATAATAAGTCATTACTAAAACTTGCAAAGTTGGGGTTCAACGTACTTCAGTCCCTACACAAGAAGGAGCTTAGCCAAGTTACCAAGTATATTTCTTACTTCTTCTTTCATTCCATCTAGTTATTGTTGAAGATTTGTAATGGTGCTCAATAATGTTACTGTTGTTTTTTTTTTTTTTTTTTTTTTTAATTTTTTATTTTATAAATTGTTGTAGGTGGTGGAAAGGTCTTGATGCCCCAAAGAATCTACCTTATATGAGAGATAGGCTCGTTGAATGTTATTTTTGGATATTTAGTGTCTACTTTGAGCCTCAATATTCACGTTCCAGAATTTTCTTATCAAAAGTTATTCTAATGGCAATGGTTATAGATGATACTTATGATGCTTATGGAACTTATAAAGAACTTGATATCTTCACTAAAGCATTTCAAAGGTACGTTACTTGTGTCCACATAAAGGTGCACTCAATAAACATCTGCAAAATAAAGAATTTCAAACACTACTAGAAAATTAGGTATTTATGATCGAAAAAATATCACAAATTTCATGACTAAAATCACACCATAATATTACCGACCGTAATAAATAGTTGTAAAATTTTGACTCATATATATTTAGCTATCGCAAAATTTGTGACCTTCTACATTCAATTACGTATCACTCGCAAACCAACGGAGTAAAAATTAATTTAAAACTAACAACAAAATTTGGTCTCAAACCAACGGAGTAAAAATTAAATCAAAATTTGGATATTATTAGCCTTGAGGGGTCTTCGCTAGTTCTTGTTTTAAATATCTCCAAAACGGAGGTTTTTTGGCCGTCGTGTAATGGGGTAATGGAGCTTCATGGGTTATATCCCTCTGGGATTGGGAGATCGAAGCTCGGGGTGAAACTTCTGGGGGAAGCGGTTAGCCGGGATGCTGAATTCATTAGTAGCATGGCTGTGAAAAGGGCGTCATCTGCCGTGGAGCTAATGCGTTGTTTCCCTCGCCTTAGGGATCCTCAATGTGAGCTTTTATTGCTCTGGTCTTGTATGGGTGTTGCTAAGTTATTCTTTGGCATTCAGACCTGTCAGCCGGCATAGTTGGAGGTGTTGTGGCTATTTTTGACAAGGGCCTTCGGGAGGCCATGAGGACATTGTCGTTGGGGGAGGGGCTTTTTTCGGTGACCTCCAACGGAGGCTGACTTTCCTACCGACCCGTTTTGGGGGGGCTGGGTCTTCTCTCGGTGGTGGATGTCTCTCAATATGCTTTTGTGGCTTCGATGGCGCAATCCTGGGGCTTGCAGGACCATATCCTCCGGGGGTGTGGCATTAATGGGATGGATGTCGATTTTTTGTGCGCGGTTGATTGCTTACGCACCTCACTTCCTGATTTTGATCTTGGCGGTTTTCTAGCAAGGACACCGCCCCCTCTAAATCTCAGGATACTTTGGCGTGTGCCCTTTTTAGCAAAATTGCCCAGAGTTTGGAAGTGGAGTTTGCCCTATCCCGTTGCCAAAAAGCTGTGTTCGCATGTCTCCGTACCCCCGAGCCCAGGATTTCCTGCACGTCATCCCCATTGAAGGTTTGGGCCAGCATATGTCAGTGATGGAATACCGGGCTATCCTTAAGTACAGACTTATGATCCCTATCTTTCCTGATGATGAAACTTGTCCCGTGTGCCGCAAAGCGTGTTTGGACACTTTTGATGAGCACGCTGTCCATTGTAAGGAATTGCCTGGTCTCAAGTACCGACATAATTGGGTTAGGGATGTTTTGTTTGACGTTCTGAAACGGGCGGGGATCTCTGCTAAAAAGGAGGCCCCAGTGAACTTTCTGACAGATCCGCGTGAGGGGAGATCTACTTTAAGACCGGCTGATGTTCTTGTGTTTGGTTGGGCTGGGGGGAGACATGCATGCGTTGACCTTACCGGTGTGTCCCCTCTTGTTGGGCTTCAGGACAACGAGTTCACTACGGGACAAGCGGTTGTGAAGGAGGAATTCGGCAAAGTTGCTAAACACGAGAAAGTCTGTATTGAAAATCAACACATGTTTATTCCGTTCGCTTTCGACACCTTTGGGTTTCTTGCCCCGGAGGCGGTTGAATTCCTTCGCAGGGTTCAGCGGGTCATACATTGTAATTTGTCGTCGTCAAAAGCTTAAAACCTTATATTTAGAAGGATTGGTTTCGCTATCTAGAAGGGGGTTGCGACGCAGCTTGTTGTCCGGCTACCCCCCCCCCCCCCCACTGCTTTGTAATTGCTTTAATATTTAAAAATGAAATCCGCAAAAAAAGTCTCAAACCGATCACAAAATTTACAACCATTGGCTTATAGTTCAGTGGTATTTGAGGGGAAAATAATCTCCAGGCTGGAGACTAGGGTTTTTCATAAATAATCAAGTTTCCTATGAAGTTGAACTTATGTATATGAAGAAACAATGCCGCTAAGCCTAAACATGCCACTTAAAAAATAAATTTACAACCACATCGCAAATCAGTCAAAGGAAATGCTGAAGATAAACTGAAAATGAAATAAAAATTCGGTTCTAAATTAGTGGTAAAACTCTGATTTCGATCACAAAATTTATATTAATTTATATACTTTTTTATTATTTATCTACTCCACCATTGTTTTCCGGTCTGTGGTACGTAGACTCCTGTTTAGAAAAACAACGTATGTAAAACTACATGAACCATGCATCTGCTTGCTCGATCTAAAAGACTAAAACTGAATTCGTTGATCGATTATTAATTACAATTTACTAGCTAGCTTATGGGTGGTTAAATATATATAGATGGTCGACTACCTGCTTGGATTCACTTCCAGATTACATGAAACTGATATACAAACGCATGTTGGGTGTTTATGAGGAAATGGAGGAGATTATGGCAAAGGAAGGAAGAGCTTATGAAGTTAGCTACGCCAAAGAGTCGGTTAGTTTGACTGACTGACTGACTGCATTAATTGTGTTTCTAGCTAACTAATGTCCTTAATTAATTTAGTGACTAATATGCATGCAATTAAATATGGAATGAATTTCTTCACACATGCATATATATATATGCATACAGATGATAGAGTACATTGAAAATCACATGAAAGAAGCTAGATGGAGAGAGGAGGGATACGTACCAACAATGGAGGAAATTAAACTAGTAAGGTTCATGACTTGTGGCTACAAAATGCTTGCAACTTCAAGTTTTGTTGGTATGGGTGATGTAATTACAGAAGAGGCACTCAAATGGGTTGAGGCCAATCCTCCAATTGTCAATGCTGCAGCCGCAATTTGTAGGTTTATGGATGATGTTGTTGGTCACAAGGTACATGATGCTTGCAATTAGTTTAGTTTGGACATACGTCTTCGTTTTAAGTTAACTTTTTCTCGTGTTAGTTGCTAGACTGCTACTCGAACGACCCAACTAGTTTAGTTAATTATTTGCATAGCGTAAAATTAAATTTTAAACAACAATGCAGGAAGAACATGAAAGAGAGCATGTTGCATCAAGTCTTGATTCTTACATGACGCAACTCAACACTAGGGAGGAGGAGAAGGTTGTTGATATGATAATCCAACATGTAGAAGATGCATGGAAAGATATCAACCGAGAATTACTTATATGTAAAAACATTCCTATGCGTCTTATGATGAATGTGCTCAACTTGGCACGCGTAATCGATACACTATACAAATATAAAGACACTTTCACAAATGTTGGAGAAGAATTCAAGGATCATATCAGGTCATGCTTCGTGCACACTATGAGCTAGTGTTTAATTAAGTTTCACTCCTTCATATGACCCGTCTCTCATGTTTGATAGTACGTTATGAAGGGGAACTTAAGTTGTTGATCCATATATGAATAAGACATAAATTAAGAATAATCCGTACTTAATTGTTTCGACAATTACAGTACGTACTATATATATGTTGTTTGATATAAATATGTACTTAATTGTTTCGGCAATTATAGTAAGTTGTGTAATATTAAATATATGCATGGATTTCAATTTATGGTTTGTATTTTCATGGTTTCTTATAAAATGTTTCTCTGTATAGATATATATGTATACTAGTATAAAAGCACCACGCGTTGCCGCATGATGAAATTTTCATACGATATAGGTGATAATTTTTTTCATTAGTAGTAGTGAGAAAGTTATTGTAGGAAAACAGTCGTTCGTAGGATTAAAATAATATAAATATTTTATTTGCTACGAGTACAACAAAAGAAGAAAACATGTTCTATTAGAATACACTTAAAAATAAGTCTACTTCTACTAATACGATTACAAGGAATAAAATGAATAAATATAATATAAGAAAATAAAATAAATAAGTTACTATACGTCTACAAAGGGAATAAAATAACAATTACAAAAGAAATGATGAAATGAAGGAATATGCAAACAAGATATAATTATGAATAGGGAAAATCACCAAAATGACCAAGTTTGACCAAGAAAAATCCGAAATGACCAACCAAAAGTATACTAACTCAAATGACCCACCCAATAGAATCCAGCCATTTGTCATCTTTCCACCAATCACAATCTGACATGTGTCCTCAATCTGACAAGTAGGCTAAAGGTGGAGCCCACTCTCAGCCAATACATGTTCGACACGTGGATTAAAACCCAGACTACTAGGCTTGGCACCAGCTTTGTAACCGGGCCTCTACAAAGCTGCCACGTGTCCTAGAAAAAAACTCCCCCCTTACCTCCCCCAACTCCCCCTTACCTCCCCCTGTCATTTCTCTCTGGTTTCAATGGAAACCGTCTCTCTCTCCGGTTTACAAAAGAAGCTAAAACCCATAACCCAACACCATGATGATCACCTTTTTTACCAGAAAACTTACTTGAAAATGTTTCTTCAACGAGTGAATTTACACCCAAAATGTTTAATATAACCTCCATATCAATCTTTTCATTCGAAAAACTACAATCTTGCTCCGATTCAGGCCGAAATTTACTTATATCAGGAACCTCAAGAGATTCCTCATTTTCGCCATCGGATAACATCGAAATCAAACAACGTGTTTTTTTGCAATTCGAAGTTGATTCAACAATCTTGTCCACAAAATTCTTCCACATTACCATTTGAGCCTTTTCACCCAAATCTCCGGCTTTAGATTCAGGCAATATGCCTCTTTCAGTTGCAATAGCTTTATTGACCAACAACAAAGATCCAAAATCAATATTCTTAGTTGCAACCAACCCTCTACCACTAATTTCAGATTTCTTGATTTCTACGGCACCAATATACTCTGCTAACTCAGGAATCCTACCCTTAAACCCATTCAAAACCCAAGTAGAGAAATCAAATGCTCCGGATCTTGATAAAAACTCAAGCTTTTTACAATTTTCTAAATACCCATTAAGGGTTTTGGAATCTGCATTACTCGGATGGTAAACCGGAGAGAGAGACGGTTTCCATTGAAACCAGAGAGAAATGACAGGGGGAGGTAAGGGGGAGTTGGGGGAGGTAAGGGGGGAGTTTTTTTTCTAGGACACGTGGCAGCTTTGTAGAGGCCCGGTTACAAAGCTGGTGCCAAGCCTAGTAGTCTGGGTTTTAATCCACGTGTCGAACATGTATTGGCTGAGAGTGGGCTCCACCTTTAGCCTACTTGTCAGATTGAGGACACATGTCAGATTGTGATTGGTGGAAAGATGACAAATGGCTGTATTCTATTGGGTGGGTCATTTGAGTTAGTATACTTTTGGTTGGTCATTTTGGAATTTTCTTGGTCAAACTTGGTTATTTTGGTGATTTTCCCTTATGAATAACCGAACTGAAGGTTTCAAAATATGGATAATGATTAAAATATGGATAATGATTTTGAAAAACAATTATTAAACAAC
Organism: Deinandra increscens subsp. villosa; assembly: GCA_039602395.1. NCBI lineage: Eukaryota > Viridiplantae > Streptophyta > Magnoliopsida > Asterales > Asteraceae > Deinandra > Deinandra increscens. The sequence continues at coordinate 24,142,368 of JBCNJP010000019.1, forward strand.
TTTGGAATGGGTTTTGAAAAGGTTTTTGTAAAAGATGAAAAACGGAAAACTTTTTGGCGAAGGCTTCGGGTCAGGACCCGGGTCCCTTAAAACAAATTCCGGGTCTATCGATGCGAGCGAAGTGCAAAGTGCGCCATCAAAATGCCACATCGCGCCCATACGCTCACGCCACACGCGCGCATGCATGCATGCGAGTGCGAGTTACCCCTCAGGGTCCAAGAGATCACTACAAGAAAAGAGACATACAGTGAGAACATTTGTCCTCACAATAGCCCAAAATGTCCTCACAATAGACCTACAGTAAGGACCTGTCCTCACAATAGGTTCATTTTGTTTGCTTGGTGGCTGTAGATCTATTGCCACGACTTTTTATGGATATAGTGAGGACATATTTAAAAATATATATAAAAAGAGAAAAGAAATTAGTAATTACCTATTGTGAGGACATAGTCCTCACTATAGGTTATCTCTAGAAATATATATATTCTCTTTTTCATGTATTACATACGTATAAATAAATTATATAAACACATCTATACAAATACGTTATACAATTAATTATAATAGGATTTTAAGATTAATTTTAAAATACCCTATAGCGAGGACTTCGTCCTCACAATAGGTTATATATTTTTTTTAAATAAAAACAAGTAAGCCCTTGCAGTAGGCTATAGTGAGGACATTGTCCTCACAATAGGTTCACTTAATTTGCAACAGAATACTGCTGTAAATGTAGCTTCTGCCCAAAACTTTTTTGGGTCGAAACCTGTTTTAATTAAAATGCAATACTATACGAGTTATACCAACACAATAACAACATTATATAATAGTTAATTGTAATATCAAAGTACAAATTGATTAAAACAAAGTAGTGAATTACAATTATAAAAAGTAACTAAAACTTCCTACTCATCTCTAAGATTGTGAAGTACTCCGGTCGGTAGGCTTTCTTAATATTATACCTCGTAGTGTCAAAGCTTGCATAACGGTTATCAATCTTTTGGCATAGCCTTGCTCTTTTTTTCAAACTTGCTCGTTCCTTTGTCTTTACTTCTATTTACATCAATATTACCTGGTAACAATAATGACAATAAATAAGTAAACATAAAGGGATCACAACAGTAAAAATTAGGTGACTAACCTTTTTATATACATAAGCTAAATCAATTAAGATGAATGAACTAGCCTGTCAACACTTATTTGTCAATTAATAGCTTGCCAACTAAAGGTTGGTGTGGTTGGCCCAGACTACTGCCAATCTCTATATTTAGATAAATTCCAACCTAGCTCAAACATGAAGTGTTATAGTTGCAGCATACCCAAGTTACAAGTCATGGTAAGTCCAGGAGCATATAATGTAAAGAACAAAATAATATCATTGTCATCTACAAATGCATACATTCTTCCTGCTACTAAGATCCAAGAGACGCCTTTGTTTTCCGCAACAAGATGAACAAGTTCTTTAAGCCTCTCATGGTCCATTTCCACTATTAAATAGCTATAAAACATCAACTCGATATGCATACCTCAAACAATATTTTTTTCTTTAAAGGTGACCATTGTTATCCCATCTTTTCCAGTATCATAATCTTGCTTAATTTCCTCAGCTTTAAATGATTGCATCTGTAAATTACCAGTAAAGAGGTGTAAATATACAAACAAGAAAATTGGTAAAGAATCTAGGCAGAAGATTGATTACTTGAGATTTAATTAATTGTGGGGGCATTATTCAAGCATTCAGTAGCTACTCCACCATATGCTCTAACTAATCCTCTACTACCTAGTTTGATCCCTCCAAAGTGCCAAAGAATTAACAGATAAACCACAAATAAATTTATATATTCTATTATTATATGCTTACTTCATACACTATCTAGAATCTAGATGAAATGATATAACCAAATGTAGCAGAGGAATAAGTACTTCATTATTTCTTAGTGACAGATAACTTTTTATAAAGTACATTATGGAGTGAACATGAGATAATATTTACCTAATAACAACAACCAGAAGGTTCACATCAATCAAATGCAATGATTTAAAGAGCTAAACTCTACAAAAATTAACAATACTTAGACTTAGCAACAAATCTGGATCCAAGAGCGATTGAAGATAAGATACTAAGATGTAACCAGATTTGTAAAAAAATCTTTTCATTATTGGACCACCAGGAGGTGGTTGATCATCAACCTGCATGTTCACACACATTTTCGTATCAAATTCAAGTATTGATAAATATTAAACTTAAATTGAGTTGTCAATCCCTCATAAGTGAAGAAATAAAAAATAGAGCCACTGGCCTTGAAAAATGTAGGCTTAAGAAAAATTATGTTATCAATGAAGGAAATGTTCCCGAGTTTACTTGAGAGGCGAAAAAAAAATAAAGGAAAGGAAACGGTGGGAAGGAAAAGAAAGGAAAGGTGGACATAACTTTTCATTCCTTTCTCTTCACTTTCTCTCCAAATTGGGGCCCATGAGGCTTTCGTTTCTTGCTCATAACCATAATAACCATCGGGTATCTGTAAACAAATATAAGATTCATAAATTTAAAAATAATTACAATAATTACTAAACTTTTTAGGAGTTTTTCTTGCTTGGTTCAAATCGAACAATGGCTGAGAAGCCGAGGGCTTAGACGCTTGTACTCCAAATGCATCCTTAAAATAATTTAATTATGTATTAGTTTAATAATTTATAAATAATTCCATAGAGAATAAAAATTTTAATTCGTACTAAGTCATATTTGCATAATATTATAATAATTTTTCTTATTTGATTATCGAACAGCGGTTCAGAAACTGGCGGGTACGTTACACGCCTGTATTGTAGATGCATCCTCCAAAAAGTAAATTTTAAATTACTTTAACATTTTATTAAAAATTACACACAAAAAGAATATTTAATTCCTTAAAATTATATACAAATTTCAGAGAATTATACACAAAATTTATGATCCTTCATAAAAAATACCAAAGAGTTAAATAGAAAAACATATAAGGTTTAAACCTAACAAATTTATATTTTCATTAGCTTACGTGTTGTGATGACGGATCCCACGTTGACTGTTGTGATGACGAATTCCACATTGTATCATAAGATGAAGACTCGCCGTTGAAAACAAAATCCCAATTCGACATTGTTAACAAAACTTAGTATAGTGCTTTGCAAAAATCTAAGTGGTCCAATAAGTGGTGGCCAAAAATCTTAATAAATCTCAGATTTGGGGTTCTAGTTCCAACATTTGAGGCTTCGAAGAATATATAATGTTTACCCCACATTCAACCTCGTACTTCTTTCCTAAAGTCATACATCTGCCAACTTTTATACGCAGCGTATACGTACATATTCCCCGTATATAGAGAGTCTTCCTAGTACATTCGTAATGCAGAAAGTCAGACACATACGCTGCGTATATAGATATATGCGGCGTATCTCTGTGAAAAAGCAAACACATAGGCTCCGTATATACACATACGGTGCGTATGTCAGCAAAAAAGGACTTGATACGCTGCGTGTTGGTCTATACGCAGCGTATAAATTGCTTTTCGAGACCTGAAACGATTAGACATAAGTAGTCATTCGAAGGTTTAAATGAAGATATATGGTGCGTATACCAGTATACTCCGCGTATAAATGGCACCTACCAAGATCCATACCATAAATAAGGCTCTCTTTAAATAGTGGGGTATTAATTGACGGGTTTTTACACGTTAAGGTGTAAATTCGGATCCAGAAAAAAAAACGAAATGACTACCCGCTCGTGGACTGTTCGGTCGATAAACGAGTCCACGTTAATGGTGAATGATGCCTACTTGGTTAATCTCGGTTACTTTACTCTACAAATCTTACATTACGGTCATTTTACAGACTTGCCAGGAAGAAGATACGCCCGAGGCCGTTGTACGCTGGCTGACTACTGCCATGTAGCTGAGTTCAGATTCTTTGATATGGGTCTGATCATGCCACATTTGGGGTATGAAAATACAAACAACATGTGGTTTTATTACAAAAAACATGGATTTGATCTTAACAGTGGGCTGGAACCGTTAAGAAATGATGAATATTTTGATCGTCTAATTTCTTACATCAATGAAAACATTATGAGTTTAGAAGTGTACGTTGTTGACAGTGAGTTAGGGGCAAAAACAAAAAAAGACTACCCGAAGACCCGGGTGAAGTTCAAGCCTCAAGCTCTGTCTAAACGAAAGTTGTTCTTTTAAATCGAACAACATCTATATATTTTTATATTTAAGTTGCGTAATGTATTTGTAGTTCTAAGTTTTTATATTAAATGAAAAATGAAATTAATTTAGTGTGGCCTTAATTTAACATTATCAACATCTTTTAAAGTTTAAAAGTTTTTATTTATTAATTAAAATAAGAATTACATTTAAAATGATAAACTACACCTAAACACGACTAAAATCCAGTTCAAAACGACACAAATATAATTTCTTGGCCATATGCCCTTAGGTATGACGTAAATGTCTCCTTGAAATCATCGTCCATATATATCCCCCACACACTTACCAACTTTTGCATCAACAAGCATGCAAACACTCCCGAATTTGGACATAGACCGGTACAATCTTTGGGTAGATACTCTTCGTTTACAGCAAATATAAAAAACTTATGACCCCGTCCTGTGAGTGGTCCGTTGTACCTTCGCCAATAATGTATCTCCTCCAAAAGCCATCCAAAACAAATCGGCATCGAATCAAATAAAGGACCAAACAATAACCGCGAATACTCCTTTTGATACTTGTGATTTGTCCAGAACTCAAGCATCTCCAAGGTCTGCATGTCGATACGACACAATAACAACTCTTTAACGTCCCTTACGTATTACGGCAAATACACATAGTCGACCTCCCAAAAAGGGGGGAATAGCACATCGGTACCGTTGGCATATTTGGCCGTAATCTTTGATTCGTTATGGCACATGTCATCTTAAATTGTGGGGGTAAGATCGTACACGCAACCCCGATGGATAATTTTTCTATAGTAAGCCCTGCCTGCGATGCATCATCATATTAACCCAGGCTTCAATGTGCTTTAAGAAACGTAGAAAAGGAAAAAACATTCGTTGCAAATTAACATCTCTATAAAATATAATGTGAAAATTCTTAAACCCACATAAATATTACTACATACCTTTGTCGATAGTTCACCGTTTTGCTGATTTCCAAGGAGAGCACCCCAGAATTGATCGTCTAGCTTGGTGTCCTCGAGAAATTTAGAATAACAAAATGGAGCATCGCCGTTGTTGTAGAACATATAAACGTTCTCAGACCACGTATCAGAGTTTCTGTTTGGAAATATCCACCCAGGTGGATTTTTTTAATTTTCCCCCACTTGTTCTTCTGCATCTTCTTGTCTATTAGATGATTCCTCACCAGTTTTTCTTGATGACCTTCATTTTTGTAATATCCACTTTGAGGCTTTTGGGGTAGGTTGTGAATGATATTCATTGTCAGTGATCTCAAAATCACAACGTTTCGACATTTTAGTGATTAGAGAGAGTAGGAGAGAGAGAGTGAGAGTGAGAGAGAGTGTGTGGGAGAGAGAGAGAGAGAGAGCGTGAGAGAGAGGGTGTGAGAGAGAGTGTGTGTGGGAGAGTGAGAGAGAGTGTGTGGGAGAGAGAGAGTTTGTGAGAGAGAGAGATAGTGTGGGAGGGAGAGAGAGTGTGTGTGTGTGGGAGAGAGAGAGTGGGAGACAGAGGGAGAGAGTGAGATGAGAGAGAGAGAGAGGGGGAGAGTGAGTGGAAGAGAGAGTGAACAAGACTTGTTATTTGTAGGGAAAAAACGAATACGCAGCGTATAGAGATATACGATGCGTATAGGGTTTTCGAGTACACAATAATTAGGGAGCGCAATGATTGCCGATGATGATGTGATTATTACCCTTATACGTTACGTATTAGGCAATACGCAACGTATAAAGGTTCTTGGGATATCCAAATAGCAGGACCTTAGAGCAATTATATAAGGTGTTTTAGCTTATAGTTCAATCAGTATTTGGATTAGATTCTTATTCAGAAAAGAAATTAGAAGTGTAACACATATATTCAAGACACAATATTCTGACTTCTTGTAAATTATTGGAGGTTTTTATGAACACAAAAGTACATATATTTTGGTAGATTTATAAAAGTCATCATTGAACCTAACATCCTAGTAGGTCTTCACCAAGAGCAAAGTTGAGTGAGCATAGCTATCATGTCATTTTTGTAGAACTTAGAACTCATAAGCGTAAGCTGACTTTCTAAAGTATGTATATCATATGATGTTAAGGATCCGAGTATCAAGGAAAAAGGCTTGTGCATGAACAAGTTGAGTGGGCATAGCTATCAAGAAAGGTTGTTTGGCAAGCTGGCATAATATTATTATAGTTATAATTATCTCTAGTTACATCTATAATTGTAAAATTTCCATCTTACTTTTGATACTTGAATATATAAATAAATTTTAAATTTTCATTGTTTTAGTTAGTTATGTTGTATCATGTGTTTATGAGTAAATCTGATGCGTGACTCTTTCAAACGGCAAGTGTAGAGGTGGACGTCACACACTAATGTTATTAAATTAATTTTTAATACATTTCAAATATTAATATTTAAGAAAATAATAAAAATAATCTCTATCTCTATTTGAGGGTAAAGATCATGTGAAAACCTCTTCTTATCCTAAAAACCTAAAAACCACTTAAATGAAGGTTAATAAAGTAATTTAATATTTAACTTTTAATATTATCACTACCACACTACCTCCATGTTTCATATATTTACAACACCTCATTCTCTTCCCAGCCCCCTAGCCCCCCCCCCCCCCCCCGGTGTTGCATATATGCAACATAATCATATTACAAATATATAATCCCTAACCTGCACCCCCCCCCCCCCTTCGTGTTGCATATATGCAACATAATTATATTACATGTATATAACCCCTAACCCCCCACCCCCCACCCCCGTGTTGCATATATGCAACATAATTATTTTGCATATATATAAACCACATCCTAGCTACCCCCTTCTCGTGTTGCATATATGCAACACCCTTGCATTGCATATATACAACTCTCACCCCGAGACCCCCCCCCCCCCTTGTTGCATATATGCAACACCATTGTGTTGCGTATATGCAACACCCTTATGTTGCATATATATACAACTAATGTCTTGCATATGTGCAATGTTATATAGAATAGTGCATATATGCAATACTTTATATTGTTTATAGGTGAGAAATTTTGAAAATTGGAACATAACAACACATAACATTGAGAGTTTTGGATGATACATGTGTTAGCTTTTCATACAATATATAATGCATATACGTAACATCAAATAAAACCATGTTTTTGCTTATGTTGCACATAGGCAAACATGTCTATGATGCATATACGCAACATGACTCTTTTACATATATTCAACATGATTGTGTATATAATTTTTAAACCTACATGGTCATCGGTTCATATTGCATGTGTAATACAAGAGAGCACAATATTTACATCTACATATTTAACTTAAATTAACTTCTTTGATAATGTAATAAACTTTGTTTTCGTGACACTTCTTTATTGCATATATGCAATATTACGAATCATATATACTTACTCGATCTCTACAGTTATGTACCATAATACATAACCTAATAGTGTCTCTCAAGTCTCAAGCCGTTAATAAAATCACACAATTGTCCCCCCGAGCCAGGAAAAAAGCTTTATCAACGTTTAACTTTTTGACACAACTACGTTGCATATATGCAACATGACTACGTTGCATGTATGCAACTCCCCCCCCCCCCCTAGACGGTTTATGTTCACAAAAATGCACCCACACCAAAAACGTATGCCCCGAACCCCTCACTCGTTGTCTAAAAGCACATATATAATCAGTTGGTTCCACCCGTTGTCTACTACAATAAAGAACAGTCAATATAATCAGTTGGTTCCACCCGTTGTCTACTATAATCAGTTGGTTCCACCAGTTGTCTACTACTTTTAAGTTAGCAATGGACATAACAATCACAAGCAAGATTGCAATTAAAATTCACACAAAACTCTCCATTTCTTCATATAGGAATTTGAAAGAAAATAAAAATTACGTACATGTATCCATGGAGACCCAAGTTCTACTACAATAAAGAACAGTCAATAGAATAAAGGATGATGCAATGCAAAAATAAAAAAAAAATAAAAAATTGTTAACGAATAACTAAGGTGCTAGATAAATACAACCAATTTGAGAAACATATAAACAAACACGATCACATACTACACATGCGGACCTCTATGACGTGTCCTCCGCCTTTAAATAATCTCCGAGAGTATAACCGGTGAAAACTACAGGATCGTAGCATCCGTCTGAATAGCATAGTTGAAATCCCAACTTCATCCACTTCCTTTAACCTTAAAAACACCCTCATTACCCGTCATGAACATCCCCTCACTTTGATCCCTCCACAAGCATCACTAAAGCCAAAGTGCATCTTTTGTTTCTTTACCAAAAAAGAAACTCTTCCCTGCAATATGGCAACAAACAGGTGAGTAGCAACGTGGGTAATTGGGTTAGTCTCCTGTTAGGTGTGGCTGCTGGTTCGAGTCAAAGTGACTCACCCGACTGAACCAATGGATCACATGGGTGGGTTTGTTGCTAACCATACATTGGGATTGACCCAGTTTTCTGACCTGGTTACATATCCGGGTAGTAGGATAGAATCTGTCCCGAGGTTTCTATCACCCCACACGCCACACGAAATGAAAACGTTAAATAAGTGGCATCTAAAGACCTAACATTTCTTCTCCAAAAGGAGAGATTAAGTAGCATATCGGGACTAACTGTACCTCAATGATATCATTCATGGACTAATTGTACCTATTGGTATTAAATCATTCACCTGTCATAAAGATGAATTAAATATACAATTGAAAATATAAAGCATGAGGGAAAAACAATTAAACAAACAATCCATAGGAACTAACAATTCATCAAACACTGTGCAAAAGCTCAAGAGTACAAAAGCTCGACAACATGGTTGAAACTGATCATCCAAGGAATGAAAAAGAAACAGTTTATGAGACTTTGACACATGTGATGAAGGGTTGGCTAGGAATTGAATCATCCACACTGCATGACATACCAATTGATTTTGTAACAATCAAAGCAATTTATTTATTTTTTTGAAATTAAACAATTCAAGAAGCTAAAAAAAACAAATCGATTATGTAATTTTGTTTTTCTTCATATTACAAAAAGACTCTAGTAAAGGGGAGGGCTCAACAAAAAGGGCAATACGTCTAGGTTTTATAGTAAATTCAGATTCAATCTGAGAAGGGGGACTCTCTTTGTCTTCTCTTTTCAATCCCCCTTGAACAAACAAAAAAATGAAGAAAAAATGCATCACTAAAACCATATATGCGTCGAATCGTCACGGTTTCATGAAAATAAAGAGAGAATCGTTGTTTTCGATTGGCTACCTGGTGTTATTCGTCCTCCCTGTTGATGATTTCGTGCTCTGATCGTTGATTCTGATGATCGATTGTTTGTTTTCTGAGCCCTAGTCTCGTGATGTTCTTCGTCTGGAGAGAGATAGAGAGGGGAGCGAGAATTTTACAACGACGATGGATTAGATTGTTGTTGACGTTCGTTTTTTTTAGAAGTAAACCTATTTAATTTAGTTTTTAAGTTTTTAGGATAACAGGAGTTTTCATATGAACTCAACCTATAGATTGAAACAGCACTAGCTAGCATTCTTAAAACATACCGATTTTATAACTAATTTTTACAATCACTTATGTCGACTAAAAAATCGAAAGTTGTAGCTTTCCATATTAACGTAAACCACATAATTCATTTAAATAAAAAAATAAAAATAATAAAAATAAAAAAACAGAATATCTTTTACATAAAAAGAAGAAGGGATTATTATAGTATTATTAAATTAGGGTTAATTCGTATGAGCTCACGGGCCCATTTAAATATCTAAGGTTTATTTCATTCTTTATATAATGTAACCTAAATGATCAATTATATCAATTCAGTCATTCTATTATTCTTACATGGTATCAGAGCATAAACGATCCAAACCATAGTTGTAACCACTGAGTTCAAACCCTAGACAGGGCGGCGTGCCGCCACCGTCACGCCGCCGCCCTGTTCCTTGTTTCTTTCCTCCTATTTAGTTTCTTCTATTTTTTTAGTTTATGATTCGTGTTCGAATAAAGCTTCGTTTCTTGACTCAAGATTCTAACCGTCTAAAAATTCCGTACGATGCCCATTCTTTGTCGACTTCTCTGGAGAAAATCACCCAAGTGACCATTGACTAAGGTTGATTTGCCAATATAGCCATTGAATATTACTTTTACCAAAATAGCAGACCAATAGTATGGTGACATGTCATCATTTCTGACCAACATACGCCAGTTCGTAAGCTATTTTTAATGATTCAAACGCCATTTTAATTTCACTTACGCCAAACTGACACACATACGCTGACCTATACGCCAAAATTTAATAATAAAAATGACAAAAATATAATTTTAAGATTGAGCTTATGAAACGGCGTATGGAATATTTTTGGCGTAGGAACATTAATTGGATTTTTTAATATTTTACTTTTTATATCTTTTATTTAATTAAGCACCTTAATATGTTTTTTGTTAATAATTTATGTGTAATAACTTTAAAAAAATGAATATACAGTAGTTCATAATTTTTTTTCTTAACATTTTGACCTAAGTTTTAGTAAAATCGGAATTGTTTTTAAAAATCAATTAAGTTATGTAACCAACTTTATATAACTCTTAAAACAATAACAAGAGTTTAATATGTGAAGTGATTGGATAAATTTTTTACATGGGACAAGTTCAAATATATATAATATTGTAGTTGAAGAGAAAGTGTTAAGAGCTACATAAATTTTAAAAAGTGAGTTTAAAAATAGAAGTATTAAAATTTTAAAAGTCTTCAAATTTGTAAAAGTTATTGTAAAAATTATTTTTTTTTAAAAATAAGTTTAAAATATTATTTTTTGGTAAAAGGAATTTTATGTTAAATTTTACAAGTTTAAAGACTTATAGAAATGTTAATTTTACAACTAAAAGACTGTTATTTGAACTCGCATTTTTAATAAAAAGTTATATATATATATATATATATATATATATATATATATATATATATATATAAGACTTGTGGGAGGGGGATACATGTAAATAAACTTGTGGCTCAAATTAGTTCTTTTTAGTTCTCAAATTAAATTGGTTCTCAAATGATCCTCTCCTTATATATATATATATATATATATATATATATATATATATATATATATATATATATATATATATATAATAAAAGAAAAGTTTTTAGCACCACAATTTGACATGTGTCACCACCACATTCATCCTCAACAATTTTTCCCGCCAATAAACATTCACAAACGGATCTTCTAAATTTGGATATATATATCCACTATTTATTTATTGTATCGGATCTTCTAATTTTGGATATATATATCCATTATTTATTTATTGTCTTCTATATTATTTAATAACCAATTATTTAATTACTTATATATATATATATATATATATATATATATATATATATATATATATATATATATATATAATAAAAGAAAAGTTTTTAGCACCACAATTTGACATGTGTCACCACCACATTCATCCTCAACAATTTTTCCCGCCAATAAACATTCACAAACGGATCTTCTAAATTTGGATATATATATCCACTATTTATTTATTGTATCGGATCTTCTAATTTTGGATATATATATCCATTATTTATTTATTGTCTTCTATATTATTTAATAACCAATTATTTAATTACTTAATTTAATATATAATATAGTTTATTAAGTTACATCTATCTATATCTATCTATACTCTATACTATATAATAAACAAAAAGTTTGGTCATAGTTTAACTAATAAAAAAAGAAACTTGACATCACCACAAAATTTTAAATTAACCCGTGTAACACACGGGGATAAAAAACTAGTATATATATATATATACATACATATATTTTTAACGACGATTTCATTAAACCAACCACCCTAGCAAGGAGGTCCTCTAAGTTAGACGCGTAGATAAGAGGGACCTTACACAATTTATATATTATCTCCAATTCTCGTTATTGTTTAAGAGTTATATAAAGTTGTTTACGAGACTTAACTGGTTTTTTAAAAATAACTCCGTTTTTAATAAAACTTAGGTTAAAATGTTCAGGAAAAAAAAATATGAACTACTGTATATTTAGATTTTTTTTAGAATGACTATCAGTTGTAAATTATTAACAAAAAACATATTAAAGTGCTTAATTAATTAAAATGAATAAAAACTAAAATATTAAAAATAAATTACATATAAAGTAGTAGTACGTTCATACGCTGATTTCAAAAAGAGAAAGCAAATAGGAAGTAAACATACGCTCTTTCATACGTCTAAAAATAAGTAAATGATCATTTTAGAAAAGTAAAAAATTAATGGCTATTCTAGTAAATTAACACTGGTCAATGGCCATTTTAGTGATTAACTCACTTCTCTGCCGGAATCTGCAACTCAATCTGATGATTCATTATTTGATTGATGGAAATGGATCAAGGCACAATTGCCATTAATTGATTTAACGTTAGATTTAAGTAAGGGCATGGGGTATACCTCATGTCATGTTAAACTTTAACACCGCCACGTAGGCGCCATGTCATTGTTAACACCACATAACATAGGTGGGGGATACTCCATGTGATGTTAAACTATTTTTAATTAATTTTTTTTTTCTTTTTAATCAATGAATACAAATTAGAGAAGGTTCAAACGGTCAAAAATGAAGGTTAACGCGCGCCAAAGATATGGCGCAGCCCTATGGCGCCTGGGCTTAACGCGAGAGGGGGGCGGTGTTGGCGCCCAATGGCGCCGTTAAAGTGTAGAATGGCGCCCCATCACGCCAGTATACCGTGTGCCCTAATGCAAATGATTCACTGTACGGTGAATGGTGGATTTCGTTGCGGTGCTCGGCAAGAAATTACGTGCGGTGTATTGCTTCAAAAATTCGATAGAATGCGGTAGTTGACTACCGCACTAATATATCTCCACTTTTTCCTCCAATTTTGATCAATTCATACAATTATCTTGATTTTAACCATTCAAACCTATTAAATAATGTTTAAAAAAAAACTTAACGTTCCATGCCATTATCTCGATTTTTACTTTTAAACAAATTAAAGAAAATGTTTTATAACTTAATTTCAATCTATAAATAACATATATCACTTTAAAAAATTTACTATCTTTTTCTTCATCTTTTTTCTCTACAATCATGAGTCCATACAACAACAATCCCAATCCCTTTTATCTTTTTCAAAACCTAATCAACAACCGAACCCGAACACCCAACCTAACCCTTTTACCATAACGCAAGCAAACCCGAACCAACAACCAAACCGTGAGACACACGAAAGCCTTAAATTAGATTTGGTGGAACATATCGATTCGATTCGGGACTACAATCCAAGAGACATGGACGAGTGGAAACTTATTTTAGTTGTAATTTTTATTTTTAGTATTTTTTTTTAATTTTCATTTTACTGTTTTTTATTTTAAGTAATTTAATGTTATTTGTTTATTTTATATAATATTTAGTTTTTTTTTAAATAATATGAAAAAATAATAATAAAAAATTAAGTGTGAGATTGAAAAGTGAAGCGTGACCATTACAGAGAAAAACAGAGAAAGTGTGGTAAGATGATGTGGCAGAAAAAATATGTGGTAAATGAAAAGTGTGGTAAACGCATTAACAATCACTAAAAGAAATTGATGATATCTTTTTTTCCTGCTCGCCATCAGTTTCCTATTAATTAGGTTTCTTTTTTATTTCTTCTTTCTTTTATTTCCTTACTTTTGGCGTTGATTACGCTCATCGACCTGGACCACATTTTTTTTATTTGATCTTCGGATCTCATCATTCGATCTACGAATCAAGTGATCATCGTTGACGTTGACCACGGTCACCGTTTTTCTTTTCTTTTCTTCTTTTTTATATATGGATCTCGTCTATTGATGTACGTATCAAAGAGACCACTAATTACTAGCCATGGCATCCCCTTTCGGACTACGGTCCGCCGCCACGCCGCCTTTCGGACTATGGTCCACCGCCGCACCGCCTCTAGGCCTACGGTCCTAAACTATGTCGCAGCACTGCTACGTTGAAGACTTTTGCTAGAGGACTAGACATTGAAGAATAAAATTTGTCACGTTCAAGCACACAATGAACTGATTGATAGAAGATTGGGATTTGGAGTCAAGAACTGAAATTGAAGCTAGTTTTTAAAGTAATTTTTCATTGTTTTTATGTTTTATTAATTTCCAGTCTTTAGTGTCTAATTTTCTTCTGCTACGACTACGGGAGAGTATTAGAGTATAATACTCTGAGTATTATTTGATTAGGGTTAATTAGTATGAGCCCACGAGCCCATTTAGGTATCTAGCGTTTATTCCATTCTCTATATATCTATATAATGTAACCTAAATTATGAATAATATCTATTCTATTATTCTCAGAGGGATCTAAGGAGTGAAACATGAATAGTGTCTAGATTTTTGTGTGTAAAAACTACGCGACTACATATCTCCTCTCTTCTTTACGTACATTCACCACCTCCACATTAGATCACACACTTAATTTCTTCTTAACTTCTCGATCGATCGATCTCCATACAAATGGATGATCCTCCGTCGTTTACGTCCGTGGTGACGAGGAACACCGATCCGCAACAACCTCAATTTACCGAACCTAATCCGTCGTTCGAAGCTGGAACTTCGGCCCGCGCGACAGTTCAACCCACCGAAACCTCTGATGATCATGTTGAAGCCGTCTCCATTGGATCTATGGCCCTAGGCGGAAGAGGAATCCAGGTTCCAGATCATTCGGACACCGCCTCTTACCACCACGAGCCTGCTCTCTCTATCGGAGATATGGCCCTCGGAGACCGAGGGAGTTCTCAACCTGCTGGCGGTAAGTTCAGTGATTATGCGAATGCACCGCCGTCACTCACGGATGTGGCTCGCCGTGATGAGTCTCAAACGGGTGAATCGGGTGGTGGTGAGAATCTTCCGGAAGGGAATTATGAGGAAATGAGTATAACTGGACGCGATTTTGAGAGAGTTTATCCGATGATGTCCCGGAAGGAAGATGGGCAAAATTCATTTCCGTTTTGAATTATAATGATCTTATAAGTAACTTGATCATTTATTATTTGCAGAAGACTATTTCAGCTACTTTAGAAGAATGGGTAATAGTTTAAAATGTGAAATTACCCTGTGTTCTTGTCAGCTATTTAAAGTCTACATTGGTGGTTATATTTATAATCTAATAAACTTGTTTTCGTTTTGACAATTTATCTAATATTCATGGATGAATGGTAGGATTGTAAATTAATGAATGAGGCCGTGTTTGAGCTCAAGTGAATTTGAGCTCGTGCTCGACTGCTCGTCTTGTTTTAGACTATTTCTAAACTTTGTAGTATAAAGATTTGACTTTCACATGATCATATTATGAATAATTGATATCATTTATCATCCACATTCTTGGTTTGCAGATCGACTCTTTGATATATATATAACTAATAATTACATAACTAATTCTAAACTTACTAACTATGTACTAGAACTTGGGTTAAACAATTATTTTTCTCTGTTTCGTGCTCCTTTAGCTCTGATAAAGTCTCTTGAGGCTTCTTGTAGGCACTTTTGTTGGGGTGGTACTCTAGGGTAAAAAAAATTCCTTGGATGGCTTGGAAAGTTGATGATGACAGATAAGAAAGAGGGTGGATGGGGATTGGTTCTCTTGGCGCTCTTAATTTAGCGCTTCTTGTTGAGTGGCTTTTTCAGTACAAAAATAATCCTAATGATTTATGGGTGCGCACCATAACTGCCATCCATTTCAAACGTAGATCTTCTCGATGTTCCCGTGCAAAAAACGCAAGAAGTCTATAACTGGCCTTGGAAAAACATTGTCGATTGGTAGTAGAAGATTTGGGGAGTATTGGGTTGAATTTGGACGTGCTGATGAAATGTAAAGTTGGAAGGTGCGATGGGGGCAAGTTTTGGTGTGACAACTGGTCCGGTGAAGGCCCTGCTTATGCACTTTTTCCGGATTTGATGCGCCTAGACCAGTCCCTTCTATGCTCCATTGCAGACCACCTAAAGATGGTTGATGCCAGGTTAGTGAAAGTTTACGTTGGTTCAACGAGGCAGGGTAGGCGGGTGGGTTTTGAGGCTGCGGGTTTGGGTAGTGTTGTGTAGGTGGCGGTTGAGATGGATTGTGAGGTGGTGGGTGGTTGTTGGATGTGGAAGCGGTTAATACGGTTTGGTTAGGGTTTTGTCTGGCAGATAAACGGTGTTGTTCAAGTTGAACCATATTCCTAGCAGTATCTCAGTTAGGTGCACTCTGATTTATGAAAGAGGCCTCCATGTTATACTCTTGTGGTAACCCTCTAACAAGCTGCAGAACCAATTTGTTTTCATCAACTGGGCGTTCAACATTGCCAAGTTGGTCTGCAATATCAGATAATTTCTGAAAGTATTCGTCCATGGACGAACAACCTGCAAGTGTCAGATTACTAAACTCCTGTTCTAGTGCAGCAGCACGAGAACCTTTATTGCTCAAAAAAATTTCCTGCAATTTAACCCAAGCCTTCCTCGCTGTCATATCATCCTTAAGAACCCATGGGAGCACAGTATTAGACAGAGTACTATAGATCCACTGGAGAACCAATACATCGATTTCACACCAAATCGCATATGTTGCATCGGTTTCAGCGGGTGGATCGGAGCCATCAATGTGATTACTAACCTTATAGGCTTTAACATGATTTTTAAATAACTTGACCCAGGAAGAGTAGGTTACCGTAGTTCCATCTAAGGGCCTCACTCGTAGAACAATGTTCATCACTGCATATGCTTGCTGCAATATCTTCTCAAGAGCCGTCACGTTCGCATCAGCCATGTCGGACTCGTCGTCAGAAACAGTTGGAGAGGGTGATGGAGAGCGGCTCGAAGGATCAGTGGCAGCCGTGGCTGCGGAGAAGGGAACCGCCGGCGGCGGTGATCGTGATCAAGGGTGGAGGCCAAAAATTTAAATGGGAGATTAGGGTTTGCTGTGATACCATGAAAGTTTGCGGTATTTCCCTTGATTTGATGAAGAATACAGGCACCTATTTATATCTATACAAAGTACACACTAGACCCTCAAGTATTACATAATTACATATTGACTAATAGTTAATTTTTTAGGTGGTCTGGAGGTCGGTGGAGGATTCTAATCGTGTTGCAGATTGGATCCCCTTGTGTGATCGCGGTATGGGTTTCAACCGCTACAATGACTCTTGGGTTTGGAGCGATTTGGTGGAGTCGGAGTTTGAGGTGTCCCGGGTCAAAAAATCAATTTAATGAACTCCTTGCTTCTTCCGGGGAATGAGTTCTTTTAGCTTAAATGGATCCCGTTCAAGGTTTGTGCTTTCGTTTGGCATGCTAGTTTGGACCGCATACCATCAAGACTGCTGATCATGTTCTTTTTTATTGTGACATGGCCAAGCTTGTTTGGGCTCTTGTTTTGGGTTGGTGTAGGGATCCTCTTCATCATTTTCATTCTGTGCAAGAGATGGCATCATGTGCAAGTGAGTGGGGCTCCTCAAAAGACCAAATCAAGATTATCTATGGCATTTTCATTACTGTTAGTGTCGGTGCATATGAAAGAAAAGAAATGACAAGATTTTTAATAATGGGAAGAAAAGCCCGGCGGACATTTTGGGGGACATCAAAAATCTTTCTTTTCTTTGGTTAAAACATACGATCTGTTTAAATTGAAACAATTGATGTAATTTTTCATTTTTGTTCTCTATATAGTCTAGCTCTTTGCGAATGTTTTTTATAAAAAAGTTGGCCGTTTCAATAAAGATTTATTGGGGCCAACAAATTGAGTTTGATTACTAACGAGGAATCAACCGCGCGTTGCTGCGGTTGTGTATTCGGATTTTGCAGTTAGAAATTATTGTTATTGCTGAAATTTGGTGTTGGTAATGAAAGGTATTAAGTTTTTGTGATTGGTTTAATCGAGAGTAATTGAAGGGGTAAAGAAGGTTTTTTTTGTAACTGTGTTGGTATAAAAACAAACGGCAGGTAGTTATATATTATATAAACAAAGTATTGTAGTGAATATATGTACATACTGATTATGAGACAACAAAAGGCAGCCACCTATATATTATACAGCAAAAGTTGGTGGCTGGTACCTGGCTGAACAGATTACATACTGATTATGAGACAACAAAAGTCAGCCACCTATATATTATACAGCAAAAGTTGGTGGCTGGTACCTGGCTGAACAGTTTTTAGAACATCTGATAAGTGGTGCTGGTTGTGTCATCTAAACATGTGGTGGAGTTTCATATGAAGAAGGGCCTGTAAAATAGTCAAGGCAGTAGTTTTAGTATCTAGGTATTATGATATGGGTGGTATGGATAGGTAAGATTCGAACCTGTGTCTGTAGGTAGAGGTCTTTTGATGCCGGTAGTTGGACCCTGGCGGTGTGGGTGTCTTGTTGGTGTTGGTGTCTGCGGTGGTAGAGTTGCGTCGGTGCTCCCGAATCCTCTTGTAGAGGAGTTGCCTGCTGCTGGTGGGCTTGATGTATCACCTATGTGTTCCGCCCGGTTAACGTTAAAACCTATAACTCCAAGTTTTGTATATAACTGAACCTTCAGATGGAGTCGAAAAGGTTTTCCTTTTGTTTGTGTTATTGCTGCAGGTAGGAACCTGGGATCACGGATTGACTCTGCAGTTATCAAATCAGAGCAGGGGGAGCCAACAATTGTTTGTCCGGCGTCGTCGTAGATAATAGCATTAGCAGATCCTGTAGAGTCTGTTATTGTGGTTGTGATGTGGTACCTGAAGGGTAGAGAGGTGGTTAGATTGTGGAAAATAAACATTCGGTAGGTAACAAAGGGCCGACTTTCAGACAGTAGACGATAGACAATATGTTAAGGTGTTTAAAGAAGTAACACTGTAACTCGGTATACGTACTACCCTAGGCAGTAGGAAAAAAGTACTCTAAATAAATTACCCGCTGAACCAAAAACAACTTGTAAACAAAGAGAAACATTTGTACAAAGTTGTAGCCAAACAACATAAATATAAGAGCCTCAAATCTAGAAATGAGGTGTAAGGGCTGATAAAACTGTGCAAAGTTTCATATTTGCAAAATCCTTGTAATAATCTACCCAGTAGGAGTTAATATTTTAGATAAAAATAGAAGCAGTTTATAAGTTGAAATTAGAAAAGGAAACCTAGAGTAGTTAACTTGATCATATCATTCAAAGAAGAGAAGCCTATTCAAATGAACAGCGGGCAAACTTAATATAGGTAGTTGTTCACCATAAGGGACGTCATTACTTACTGACCAACAACTGGACATTTGGTTACAAACATTAGGTAGAATATCAGGTCCTAAGAAATGAGGTCAGCAGGTCTCAGAAGTCAAGATTTTCCTTTACAACAAAATTAAATTAGATAGTAGGTATTTCAGATGCTAAAAAAGGATAGGTGTAAGTTCCTACATTCGAGTGTCCCAAATAAATCTCATAATTAGCATAACGGGTCAATCATAAAAGGTAGTTATACCCAAATATCCACGCAACTAAGCAAAAAAACCAAACTTTTAAACAATGCCATCAAACAAATTACCTCAATAGAATATAAACATTCTTCTCATCAAAAGCCTAAATAAATGACCCATCTACTTATAAATTAATAGGAAAAGATTGAACAAAATGTCAATATAATAAACGGAAACATACCGGCCTTTTTTAGTACCTACTAAAAACAACATGGGTGTGATGTAATTCAGGTTTATCAATTCATTCTTCTTTTAAGTTTCCACAAATGTTTTATTTAATACCTCTGGACTCTTATATTTGAAATAGTCTGTCCAATCCTAACTGGGATTTTGAATATTAAACCATAACCATTAACACCTAAACTTACTTGATGTGTATTATGCCTATTTTCTTTATGTCATAAGAGTTTTAATTGTATTATGTCTATATTTTCTTTTTATTGTATATAGGTATTTAATAATATATGTTTTCATGGAGATGTTTAGTAAGTAAAATCTGAGCTTAGTTGTAGTTACAATGGCTTCTTATTATATGTATTGACATTGTCATAATTCTTAATAATCCATCTAAGAAACATATATCTATCAAGATTGACTTTCAGAACACAGTAGTAGATGAGGGGTTTATTATTGTTGCCCTGATTAATATTAGGACTATAATCTAAGAGATGTAATACAGGTGCTACTCAGAAAGGTTGTAACTTAAGAAAGGAAATGAAAGCGTAGTTGTTAGTACCATAAACTGTAATCTAAATGTAAGCCGTTTGTAAATTTGTTGTTTCATATTGACTGTCCTGTGAGAGTGTGATGCAGTGTTAAAATAGAGGATGGAAATTCAGTATAGAGGTTGTATTCAATATTTTTGTTTGTTGTATAAGAAGATGATAAAAAAATATTTTGTAGTTGAAGCTATTTATTATTCACTAAAGTAGTAAAAGTACGTATTAGTTGGCTGCAAACAAAAAATCCTATGAACCTAATATGCGCCCTATCAGTCAATCAAAAATACAAAACACTCTCGGTGGTCCCTAATGACAACGAATTTATAGCAGATCTGTGTTTGTTTACTGTAGTTACTAAAAAGTATGCCCCAGCTTTTGGTTAATTTAACCTCCTACAGGTAGAAACTTTAATCTTAAGTCTATATAATACCAACCTTTATACACTACCTCATACAAAAATCAATCCTTTAAATGATCCTATAGTAAGAGTGATTAGCCTACTGTTATATTTTCTTATACAGACTTACAAATAGCACACTACGATGCAACTATACATATGCGAGAGATATTCTTTATGACTACAAAATTTAGCCCAAAATCTCCTAAAGAAACAGAAAAAAAAAAAAAAACCCTAATGTATACATATTGAAGAAAACACACAGGTATATTCAGCATATCTTAACAACCCAACAGTTTTAGTTACTCAATTCCTGAAATAACATAAAACAGAAACCGAAATTTTTATAGAAGCCGTTGGGTAAAACAAAAGTTTTCTCAGTAAAGAAGTTGAACACCACTATTATTGTGTAACTCTAGCTTATAAAATGCTTGTAAAATAGTTACAAACATGAGATAGAATATCACACATATAATGGGTCAATATGAGTCATACAAATCTGATGAGTTATTGGTAATCCGTATGGCTCCTAATGGGTCAATACGACTCATGCAGACATTGTTGTTATTGGGAAGCTTCAACTTTGGGGGTAGGAGTGGAACAGAAAACTTTTATGTGGAAATGTTATGAAGTGTGTTTAAAGGCTGAGGTTATAAAACACTACCGGTATGTGTGTAATCCCTACTCCCTAAAGATTGTGTGACAAAAAATTTAAATCCCTTATCCCTAAAGATTGTGTGACAAAAAATTTAAGAGAAATAACTTTATATATACAAAGCCTTCAACTGAAATAATCTATCGATCAAAATACCAAAACAGCTGCTATCCAAAATCAATTGGTATAACCAAGGTAACGATGGTTAAAAAACAAAAATAAGAAGATACCTGTGTAGGCAGAAAGATAATCAAACTGAGCAACTGCAAGGAAGATAACACATATAAAGGTCAAAAGTTTAAGAAACCCTAAATATTCATAAACAACAACAACCGGCGCCATAAAAACCTGTGAATTAAGAGCAATTTGTTGGAGTGTCAGCCAGATAAGAAACTGAAAGAAAGAAAAGCAACATCAGTTAATCGGAACCCCAAAGTTATTCAATAATCAAGGCCAAAAAATGTAAGAATAAAAGGGAGAGAAACCTATGTACGGCGGGGCATAAGAAATGGAAAGTAAGAAAAAGTGAGGAACGTGAACGAAAGAGGCGCAACAGAGAAAAGAGATTTACCTGCGTAAGACGAAAATAAGAAGAGAGGAAGGAAACCGTAACTCGATGTGGCATAAAGCGGGATGATAAAGTGATGAGGACGCAAAAAAGGGTGAGTCATCGTAACAGGTGTAACGTACGTGGCAGGAGATCAGCCAAAAGACCCCAAAAAAAAAGGGGCCAAAAAAATATAGGGGAGAAACCGGCGCCAGCGAGTGTCGACCACAGAATCTCAATTTCCGAAGACAACACACTAACCACCAGGCAAGATCCACAACTGTTAATGTTTTGATATAGAAACTATATATTCAAACTCTCCTATGTTAAAAAAAGTCAACTAAAAGTCAGAGAAGTTGTATAATGTGTTAATATGTAATTAGTGAGAAATTTTAAAGCTTTAGTTCGACTACCTCATCAACTCGTATACTACTCATTATGTATTTATCCTCAAGTAAACATGTTACATGCTTATGGTAAAATGATGTGTGTCATAATCAAAAGATTAAAGATTGAAATTTTGTAACATGCAGATGATGAAAATCTATAAATTGTTGTTAAATAAAACTTATTATTTATTTTATATTTGGTTATTTTATTATAGATTATCAAGAGTGTTATCATATATAAAACTAACATACAAGACTCAAGTAACCACGCAGGGGAGGCGAGCAACAAGTTGCGCCGCCAACCCTTTTTGAATGGCAAACCCTAGACGTATGAATACAAAATTCTTCGACCTAGAGGCTGCGACATTCCCATACATAACCTTTTGGATCCGTCCCAACATGGTAGCTGCTTCTGCCTCAAGGTGACCAAAAGTATCAAAAGCGAAGGGAACAAACACATGTTGATTTTCGATACACGCTTTCTCGTGTTTGTTCACCTTCCCAGCAGCCGCTCTGGACACCGCTTGGCCCGCCGTGAAAGAACTGGCCCTCAACCCCACAAGAGGAGAAACCCCCGTTAAATCAACACATGCATGTTTTCCATTCTGCCACCCAAAAACGAGTATGTCGGCTGGTCTGAGGGTTGAGCGCCCATCCAAGGGGTCAGACAGAAAGTTAACCGGAGCTTCCTTCCTGGCCGATATCCCAGCCCTCCTGAAAATGTCAAACAGAACGTCCCGGACCACATCGTGTCGATATTTAAAACCGGGGAGCTCTTTGCAGTGAGCGGCGTGCTCCCCAAACGAGTCCATACACGCCTTGTTGCAAACGGGACATTTTTCATCCACGGGGAATAAGGGGACCATGAGCCGATACTTGAGGATTGACCGGTATTCGACAGGCGACATATGTTGCCCCAACCCGTCGATGGGGAGAGCATGAAGGAAGTCTTGCGCATGTGGTTGGCGGAGGCATCCCCAAACGGCCTTTTGCCTAGCTGTCATCTCGTAAGTAGCTTCCATCTCGAGCAAGGTTTTACCAAAGAGGGCATTCGCCAAAACGTGTTGGGCTTTTGGTGGGGCGGTGTCCTTATTAGTGAAACCGCTCAAGTCAAAGCCCGGAAGTATATCATGAAGACCAGCCAGTGCCATCTCATAGTCGGGGCCCATGCCACAAGCCCCGCTCTCCCGAAGAATATGGTCTTGCAGTGCCCAAGTCTGAGCACGCGAGGCCACAAAGGCGTAAGACGTCGCCTCGACCGCAGAGTAGACCCCAAGCCCCCCATGTCGAATCGGCAAAGAAGCAAGCCGCCATTGCAGGTCCCCAAAGAAGGGACCACCACACACGACAATGTCCTCAATGGCCGACCGCAAATCCTTATCAAAACCAGCCGCAACCGCCATCATATGAGTGGGGGGGCACGTTCTTAGCCCAAAGAGAAGCTTGGCGACACCCATGCACGAACGAAGCAGAAGGAGTTCGCATTGGGGGTCACCGAGGGCATGGAGGAGGCGCATAAGATCAGCAGCAGAATTTGCCCTCCTCTCAGCCAACCCCTGAATAAACTGGCCATCACGACTAACAGCCCCTCCAAGGAGTTTCACCCCCCTGGCGGGTCTGCTAATGTCCGCAGGAAAGAGGCCCGACCGAACTTTCTCACCGTTACAGGAAGGCCAAAAGAGTTCCGTCTTCCTAATATTAAGATCCAAACCCAACGGCGGGCCCCTCTCCTTGATGATCCCGAGAGCCATAGCCACCTCCTCCGTTTTCCCAATAATCGTGCCATCGTCAAGGTACCAAGCATGGAGCAGCAGATGGCAACTGTCTCGGATATGATGCACGAGCGGGTGAAGGACGAGGGCGAACAGAAGGGGACCCAACGGGTCACCCTGCTGGACCCCGGTAGTGGCCCAGATATGGTTGTCCCCCAGGTATAGGCGGGCCGGTTGCCCGTATAAGAACTCAACCCAGGGCGAAATGGACGGGCACCTCAGCCTGACCTCACGAAGAAAAGAAGAGCGATCAACCAGGTTGAACGCATTGGAGAAATCAACCGTGAGCATTGCGAGCGACCCATCAAGATGTCGCTCCCCCACAAGGCGATTAACGCTATGGAGAATAGCTTCGGCCCCCCCAGACATACCGACCCCAAATTGGAAATCACCAAGGTACTGGGCCATATCTTTACAAACCCCTTGCATTGCAACCTTGGAGACCAGCCGCCTCCAGATAGTGCCAACAGCAATGGGGCGGATCCCATTGTCAGGTTTAAGGAGCGGTGTTAGGGGCGCCGAGGCGACAAATTCAGCCAACCCACCCGGGCACCTCCCCCCTAGCCAGAGATTAACGACCGAGGTAATAGCATCCAGGAGGTCCCTAGCAGTGGCAGAACCTTCCCCGCAAAGGCAGTCCATGATATGCTGGGCGCGCAAACCATCCCTCCCACACGACGTCCCTTTGGGGAAGGACTTAATACATTCAAGGACCCGTTCGCCCCGGGTGACAAGCGGAGGCACGGAGCAGGGAGCGGAGGGCAAGGACGGGGGCGGCACGATCGGGTGCTTAGCTTCTAGGGGGCGCGTGGTTTCGTCGTTGTAGGGCGCCACCCCAGAAGAAGATAACACCTTCACGGCCGCAGTGAAATGGCCGTCCGCGATTTTCCGGATGCATCGCTTGACGTTGGGCGCCTTATGGTCCCCCGTAGCGTCGGAAACCGAGCCGGAAGAACCTCTAGCCACCCCCCCAGGGACGTCAAGGACACCTTTAACCAACCGCTCGAAACCCTCATCCTGCCCCCATGCAGCCAGGGAGGACAGGATGGATCTGCTCTGCAGGGCTTTCCGGTTCCCAGAGCGGCAATCATGACGATTCTGGGGTCGGAAAACCTGCAAAGTGCACCGAGGGAGGAGAAGCAGCCTAACCCAGGCCTCAGTGGACCCGGGCTGGGCTGAGACCCTAAGAAGGGCGGATTTAAGCGCCTGGGAGAAGGCAAGGCGACAGCTGAGAGGGATGCTCTTGACAGTAGTGACGCGAGCCCTAAATACCCGGTCCAACAACCCCCCGTCTAACTGAAACGAACATGGAACATTAGGCACATGGACGGGGGGAGACGGCCTGGGGATCCCCAAGATGTGGCAGACAGTGTCCTCACCCGAGGCATCCACCCGGGACACCCCGTCAGGGTGGTGGCAGCCTCGGCTCAAGGCGTTAATTTTCATGCACCGCCCGCACATCCAATAACCACAATCAATAAAGGCCCGGTCCAAAGCAGAAAAAACATCGGCGTCAGCCGCCAATGCATCCCGGATGGTCCCCCGACGCTCATCAGAAGAAAGATGAAAAGTCTTGAGGTGCGCTATGAGGCGGGAAATCCCTTTAGAGCTGGTAACACTATCGGGGCAACAGTGGAAGGATCGCAAGGGACACAGGGCGGAACCCCTAGATGGCCCCGAGGTGGAGGCCATGCAAAACACGCGGTTCGAGCTGAAACACGATGGAGGAACAACGTGCTAGGAGAGCACACCGGGAACACCAACAGGAGGTTGGTAGACCCCCGCCCTACAACGAGAAAAGTTACATCACTCCCCCGCAGGCAAAGCCGCAAGGGGGGGACGAACCGGATATGCAAATTAATTAATTAATTAATTAATTAATTAAAAAGTTAAATAATTAAAAAAACACCAAATCTTTACCCAATTGGTGCAATAAAAGGCTCAAATAAAAGGCTCAAATAATAACAGAAGCTACGAACAAGAAGAAGGCAAGCTTCCTCTCAAAACAGCGGACCGGTAGCCGGACTACAAACCGGCGTACCAGGAGGGCCGGACCAGAAACCGGCGGACCAGAGATGAGCAGGACCGGCGTACCAGGAGCAGCCACGTACCAGTTCAAAAACTGGTACGGCGGCCCGTTAGCCGGGGGTGGTCCGCCGCAGATCGAGAAAGGGGAAGGGGAAGGGGAAAGGAGGGAGGCGGTGGTGGCAGAGGGAGGCGGCGGAGGCAGGAGTGAGGCGGCGGAAGCAGGGGGAGGCGTCGAGGAAGGGGAACGGGAAAGGAGGGAGGCGGCGGCGGAGAGGAGGAGGACGGGGAGGTGGTGGCAGGAGGGAGGCGGCCGGGGAGGGAGGAGGAGGGCGGAGGAGAGGGCAGGCGGACTGTTTCAGGTGGTGGCAGGAGGGAGGCGGCCGGCGAGGAGGAGAGGGCGGAAGTGAGGAGATTCCGGTCTTATGAATTATTGGTTTTTATGAACTATTGTTGGATCGGAAATAATATCTATTTTGTACTCAGTGCATGTATTAAACTGTTATAAATAAAATAAAGTTATTGTATTTATACAGAAAATATATTTGTTTAAGCAAATGAGTCAACTAGCAAACTAACCTTCGCGTTGCTACGGGGACGGTTTATTTATTTGCGTTATCACAGGGTCGGTTTATTTTTCAATATGACATCATTCGTGCATTTGAAGTAGTGACCCGGCGGTTTTTTTTTTTTAAATTAACGTTGTAAGGTTGAAGTTGGAGTGTGGATGCATTATTCAAGTACTAAAATTGTTTGGTTATCAACAACAAATTAACTTGTTTATTATTATGGCTAACAAAAATAATTTTAATTCAATTACTTATTCTTTTATAATTTGATTTTTCTTTAATTAAATTACAGGTTATATTAACATTTTGAATTCAATTCACTGTGAGACAAATCATTGTACAACATTGTATCCAATGAGAGTTTAATGTTGTGGTGCCAGTTCATTTTAGGGTCCAATGGTTTGGTGCCACCGATTGTTTATTACGTCTCCCCTCATTTCACTTTCTTTCTTTTTATTTAATGACCCTCTCCTTTTTTCTATTGGTTGAAGTGGCGGTGGAGGCTAGAAGTGGACATTTAAAGTCCACCGCATACCCACTTTTGTTTTAATTGCATTCTCTCTTTCTCTCTACTTTTCTTCTTCATCTCTCTCATCGACGTTATCATTAGATCTGCTCACCGTCATCGTTGTTATGATCAGTTTCTGGTCACCGGAACTAATTTATCCAAGAACATCGCATCTGTTGTTGTAGAATCCGGTCATCGGAATTTTTTACGGCGATGATGGCTTCTACGGTGGCGGGGCGTGTTTATCGCAGCCGTCGTCACGGTGGCGCGACGTGCTTATCGCAACCGTCGTAAAGCCTAGCCCTGTTCTTATGGTTTATCCGGCGTGGCAGAGTCTACCGTCTCTCGCAGCCGGGTTTTCTTCGATTTAGGGTTTCTTTAAACCCTTTGATTTCTGAGAATTGCGATCTGTTTTTTGATTTCTGAGGCTTGCATTGCCTTTGATCTATATAAACCTGTAATGGGTTTTGGTTTGGCGGCGGATGGCTAGAACACGTAAGTTTCGTTTTTTTAAAGAAGATGGCACATGAAGATGTTTACTATATAAACCTGTAATGGGTTTTGGTCTGTTTATTATATTGTGGATTTGGAAACGGCTGCTATGATTTGATTGTGTTTAGTTTTAGGGTTTCTTAAAACCCTTTGATTTATGAGGTTTCAGGTCTGTTTTTTGATTTATGAAGCTTTTCGTTTTATTAAAGAAGATGAAATACGAAGATGTTGACAGGTCAGTTTATATGGTGGATTTAGTGGATGGTTTGTGATGGCTGTGGTGTTTGTATCTATCAAAATTTTCAGATCTATTATGTATGCTTTTCCGAAGCTTGCTTATTTGATTAAAGTTCATTTACTTTGAGGTTTCTATCTTTCTCATATCTGATGAGATTAGTGTTTTCTTTTGGCAATGATGTTGCTCCAGAAATGAAATAAAGGGCAAGTTTTATTAATGTTGGCATGGCAATTTGTTTAACATTTTGCAGCCATCTAATTTTAAGGCATGTTCTTTCTTCATTAATGGTCTGAGCCATATTGGTTTGTATCTTTCTCATATATCTGATGAGATTAGTCTCTTCCTTTGGCTATGATATTGTTCCAGAAATGAAGAACATAAAGGGCTTAACTTTTTGCAGCCATCTAATTTTATGACCTGTTCTTTCTTCATTAATGGTTTGAGCCATATTAAATTCTACTTTTCATTGTATCCAATGAGAGTTTAATGTTGTGGTGCCAGCTCATTTTAGGGTCCAATGGTTTGGTGCCACCGATTGTTTATTACGTCTCCCCTCATTTCACTTTCTTTCTTTTTATTTGTTTAATAGTGCTATCAAGTAAATATGAGGCCGTGATGATTTCTTAAATTGAGCAACTATGTGATGAGTTTGGCAACTTCTTTTGGCTAGGCAATGAATCTTTGCAACCATAGAGTTACCCTCATTTACAATGAGTTTAGTTCTAATAGTTATCTGAGCCTTCCTGATTTCTTCTTTCTCTACTGTTCTGGATTGGATTTACTTGGTCAAACTTGGTTTGTAACATGGACATCATGTTTTCTTTTAAAAAACTACTTATAGTATACTAACATTTGACAAAATAGGAAGACTATTTGATAATTATAATCAATAACAACTTATATTTACATAGGTATACTTCCGATTTTGGTTCAAGTTGTTTTGTGTATTATAGTTAGCAAATAGGATCTGACCCGCCGCAACGCGCGGGTTGGTATGCATCTTGTGATAACTAAAGTCTAGTGTTAACGATAAAGTATTGCCGCAAAATTGTTTTTAACATCTATAAACACCAAAGTTCAATCTTTGTAACCAAAATCATTTTTAAGATCTATAACACACACAAAAAAAAATCATTTTTTATCTTTCATACAACCTTTTTAGAATTTTAGTGTTTTGTATAGAAATGCAGCCTTAAAAAAATCATTTTTTATCATTTTTTCATACAAATTGTTTTGTTTTTGTATCTAGGAAACAAAATAGTTCTCTATAGTATGAAGTATCTAACAAGAAATATAAGTAATTCTTAAGTTTAGCACAAATGACCATATCTTGTAATCTTAAAAATAAACCAATTAACTAATAACAACAGAAAATTAACTCTGAGCATACCTTTGCTACATAAATATGTTTCATTGTCGTTGCAGCTTGTTGTGCTATCACATACATCTTGTGATCTCATCTTCAGTTGTAGTAAATCCAAATTTGACAGCATCATTATTTGGTTATTTAACACCATGATTCCAATTTTGTTTTTTCGAGACATCTATTGAAAAGACGAATTGTTTTCATCATCTCTAAAACCCCACGCATTCTCAAATACATATATTTCCTATGACACCCACCAATCATTATCAGAAATACTCTAATTTGATTTAGAATCACTTAAACATTGATAAAAACAATTCCCTACGGATTCATATTAAATGTAAAGAGAAACAGGTGTACCATAATCAAATCATTCCCATTTTGAGAAACCCGAACTAAGGAATCAAGAAACATCAAACTATATATAATGAGGGGAAAGTTAAACTATAAGTCATTCAAAAAGGAACAAAAGAAACATAAAAAATACAACATTCAAAAACTCAATTTAAGAGCAAACCATGAAATCAAAGTAAACTTGAACCAACCATGAAGAACAGG
Organism: Deinandra increscens subsp. villosa; assembly: GCA_039602395.1. NCBI lineage: Eukaryota > Viridiplantae > Streptophyta > Magnoliopsida > Asterales > Asteraceae > Deinandra > Deinandra increscens. The sequence continues at coordinate 24,172,303 of JBCNJP010000019.1, forward strand.
AAGCAATCACCTCTTATAGTGAAGAAATATGCTACCGCGATGGTGTCTTAGGGATTAATAAGAGCAAGGTGTGAAATAAACAACAATGAAGAAAAGGAAGTGATCGTTAATTAGTTAATTAATTGCCATTTTAACCTTTCTCAATAAGAAACCCTCGTTTCCTCTATAAAAACCTTGAAATCTTCGATTCAGTGGATAGATTAACCCAAAATCTCTTAAAATCCTTGAAGAAAAGGATTGATTGAATCAAAATCTCTTAAACCAGAAGAAAAACTAACTAGCTGATAAAGACCGATTCGAGATGGTCAATCTCCCAAATGTTTTAGCCTTTTGTAGTAGGCAAACACTCCCAAAAACAAGATAAAAGAACACACTAAAATAACTCAAATGACTTTGATTCAATTCTTCTCTACCATTTTACATTGTTGAATATCACATATTTAAAGAGAAACATTGGTGAACTAACTTCTGGTATTCTAGTACGTGGACATGCAAAACTAAATATGTGACAAAGTGGGAAAAGAACATGGAGTACGTGGCTATGTGATTCCAAAGAGTAGTGAGTTGACTGGGTTGAATATTCGTACGTATCAATTCCCCACCGCATCAAAACGTTCTTGTCCTCAAGAACGGGATAAGGTTGCCATGGTGGTCGCCATTCAAGACGTACAATAGCGTTAGGAGCAGTCTCAACGTAGCGCCACAAATATAGCCATGGTGGTCGCCACTCTCGCCTTATGCCTTCATTTTTGCTTGGAGGCGCTTGAAATGGGACTGCTAAACCGAGAATGTGTGGAATTCGAAGCCTGAAACGCTTTATGTCGAGTAGACCCCGTTGAAAGTCCATGGTTAGATGGGCTAGCGAGGGGGCGGCGAAGAATGCGTGCTTGCTAGATGTTGTCATTTGAGATAAAATAAGTATTTGATGCTTCTCATGACCCATTATGTCACCAATTTTAATCCAAACTGGATTCGTGCCTTTAGGAGCAGTGGCAAAAATTTTGTGACTAGGGAAACCAACACTAGCATCCAATTTTCTAGCAGCTTCTGTCTCCGTTCCTAGGCATTGTTTATTGGTGTTGTTAGAGACTTGTTTATGGTCTTCGGTCTCAATGTAGGAACTGCCGTTTAGGTTCTTTGTGGTAGAAGAAACCGGGGCGGAGATTTGTGCCGGATTGATTGATGCAACCGGGACAAGACACGAGGTAGGGGTTAGTGACATGGACGTGGAGAGGAAGGATTTATTTTGTGGCGATGATAGTGCCGGTGGTGTTTCAACCGGTTTAATCAGTTCAAGTGACGGTGGTGACGGGGTTGGCGGTGATTCCCATGGCACATAGTTTCCATTTTCAAACCGGTAATAGAGATCGTCACGGGTGCTATAATACCATCCGACAACCGGGTCATAGTAAAACCCACTTGGAGCATGGTAATATAACTGAGACCAAAATTCCCATTCCCATTCACAAATATCTTCATGATAGAGAGGAGAGGACGAAAATGAAAGCACCATTGATAAAGACCGATTCGAGATGGTCAATCTCCCAAATGTTTTAGCCTTTTGTAGTAGGCAAACACTCCCAAAAACAAGATAAAAGAACACACTAAAATAACTCAAATGACTTTGATTCAATTCTTCTCTACCATTTTACATTGTTGAATATCACATATTTAAAGAGAAACATTGGTGAACTAACTTCTGGTATTCTAGTACGTGGACATGCAAAACTAAATATGTGACAAAGTGGGAAAAGAACATGGAGTACGTGGCTATGTGATTCCAAAGAGTAGTGAGTTGACTGGGTTGAATATTCGTACGTATCACTAGCTATACTCAGTACTGATGAATCGAGTGTTAACTAGATTCATTCATGGTATGGAGAGAGAAAGAAGAAACAATGGCATACGATAAAGGAATGAAAGCAAAATTAGGTTTAGCCAAAGATACAGCAGGTCACGATACATGGCTGGCGATTTATACTCTCATCTAGGAGGCAAAAGTTAAATATGCACCGATTCATTTCCCAAATAGAAGAATGCAAATTGAATTTCAAAACTGAACCAATTGATTGGAATTCTAGAGGAAGGTGGGGGAAGCGAGTGTGGAGGGAATGTGAGTGTGGAGGGAATGTGGGGGAAGTGAGCGCCAATTTCACATCTCAGAGCAATTATGGCGTACACATGTGGCAAGAAGTTTACTCACTTATTAGCAGTGGCGAAGCTTTAAAGAAACTCCCGATGGGGCAGGGCTCAATTTTTTTACCGAGGGGCGGGCGATACTCAATAGATATGATTTTTTTTACATAAAATCATGAATATCAGGTTTCTGGCCGAAAAAACCGCGGGGGCGGTCACCAGTGGTGAACCCGGGATTTTTTTTATGGGGTTCGGAAATTTTTGGTGTTTGATTGTCCACCCATGTATACAAATTTTTTTAGACCGGTTCGGTTCGGATCGGGTCGGGTGACGGGTCAATCGTCATTCACTTGGAGTCTTGGACCACTTATCTAGCTCACCCACAATTAATTTAGATTTTTTTTGGCTTAAAAGTGCTGGGCACTTGGACCTTGGTTATTAATTGGTCTCGAGTAGGGTAATTGAGTTTAGGTAAGTGGTTTAAAAACTTAAAACCATGAATATTATCGTGTTTATTACATATTAATGATTTAAAAACTTTTTTAAAACTATAGTTTTTATTTTTTTTTAAGTTTGAGAGTGGTTTAAAAATTCTATGGGGTTCGGTCACCAAATTTCTTGGGGTTCAGTTCATAAAAAATCAGAAAATAGCACACAGCAAAAAAAATTCATGGGTGTCGGGCGAACCCCTAGGAATACACCTAGGTACGCCACTGGCGGTCACCCCCTCTAGTCCTTCAAAGCTTCGCCCATGCTTATTAGAATAGAGATATGAGATGGTATGAGATTGTAATGGGCTGATTAGAATAGTGAGATTGTAGTGAGCTGGATTGACCATGTTAAACCAAACCTTAAATAAGCCCAAGCCCATATAATAAAACGGGAAAAAAGATAAGAATGGTCATTTTGACCATTATTGAGACCAAAATAGCCTCTTAACTTTTTTTTTTTAAAAGAGCCACTCAACTGCGGTCTTCATGACCGTATTTACGGTCTTGACGACCATATTTACGGTCTTAACGATCGTTGGTCCACCGAGCCAACCAAAGTTTGCCACGTCACCACGTACGGTCTTGACGACCATAGTTATGGTCTTGACGTCCCAGTCTTGACGACCGTACGTCCATTTCCCAAAAGCAAAAACTGTTTCCCAAAAAGGTTTATGGGAAATGGACGTACGGTCGTCAGAGACCGTACGTGGTGACGTGGCAAACTATGGTTGGCTCGGTGGACTAACGGTCGTCAAGACCGTAACTACGGTCGTCAAGACCGTAACTATGGTCGTCAAGACCGTAACTATGGTCGTCAAGACCGGGATGTCAAGACCGTACGTGGTGACGTGACAAACTATGGTTGGCTCGGTGGACTAACGGTCGTCAAGACCGTAACTACGGTCTTCAAGACCGTAGTTGAGTGGCTATTTTAAAGCAAAAAAAAATCAAAGGACCATTTTGGTCTCATTAGTTGTCAACATGGTCATTTTTGTCTTTTTCCCTAATAAAACCGATCCCGATAAAGTTCATCAATATTAAATGAAATATTTTATTCTACATAAAAGAATACCCTCGCATTCATTTCGATCTTTATAATACGTTTATTATTATTGACCCATTCTACTTGAACTATTTATTACAAGGAGGGATCTCAAACATAGGTTGGACTCGGTACTTAGTTTCGAAAAGTCTTTCTACGTACCTACCTTCCATACTTCCATTCCATGGCCTTAGACTTTGACTCTCTATTATTTTTATGTGTATAAAACCCACGCCAATCCAACTTCTCTCTCATCTCATTGCATTCACCTTCTTCAATTCTTTCTAGCTCGATCTCCTTACTAATTATGGACGAGGCGCCTCCTTCGTTTACATCGGTCAGGCCGGCAAACATTGATCATGACCAACAACACTCCTTTTCAGTTACCGATGATCCTAACGCCCAGTTCGATCAACAAAACCACTCCAACCCATCAATGTCAAAGATAAGGTCTTATCTGTCATTTGAAGCTGGAACCACTGCTGCCGGGGGGACCACGGTTCAGCCCACCGAACCCTATGATGACGACGGCTATGATCAGGCGCTTTCCATTGGAGCTATGGTGGTCTGCAGAACAGAAGATGAGCAGCTCACAGACAGTACCTCTAATTATGAAAACAACGAACAACCGCCCAGTATGGGGTTTATGGTCGGCGATAGAGGGAATTCTCAACCCGGCGGCGGTGGGAACTTCATTACTTACAATGCACCGCCGTCACAGAGTGATGTAGCTCGTCGTGATGAATCTTATAAGGGTGAAGGGGAATCTAATGGTGGTGGTGAGAATAATCTTCTTCCGGAAGGGGATTATGAGGAAGTGAGTTTAACTGGACCAAATTTTGCGAAACTTTATCCCATGATGTACGGGTACCCTTAGGATCGAATTGGGACAGTTTGTTGTCATTTTGTATTCCTGTCTAATTTGTTGCGTGACTATATATTTTATTGTATTATGTTTTTTTTTCTTTTTTTCTTGATCTCAATATATAAATTGTGTTTTAAAAAATGTTTTATTTTATGTTTTAAGATCATATTATATTATAATAATAAGCACAAGGGCAAAACATAAACCGAATAAGCGGTCATTAAACTTGAAATGAGTTGAACGTCGGTGGACCTTTGTGATTCAAAAAGTAAACTTTTTTGAAGAATTGGTTGTAACTAATAGAAGAGTGTCACGTAGGAGAGAGAACGAAGTAGAATTTTTTCGAAATTTTACAGAATTTATGAGAAAGTGGTAGATTTAGATGGTAAAAATAAATGTGGGAAGGTGGCCTACAAATACACACACATAGTAAGGTTTGTTGTTCGGCAAGAAGTAGAATTTGATCCCAATTTGAAGCAGTTGCCGAACTTGCCGATGTGGGTGGCGGCACATTTGCCGTTGAAGAAATTCGGTGCCTGCGGCAAAAGCTTTGCCACTCCGCCCTACCTTAGCTTTTTATGTGCATAAAATTATCAAGGGCGGTGGTGACCGGCCTTATGTAAAAAACGGTTCAACCGGTTGACCCGGGTTGACCCGGACGGTCAAACCGGATTGATTATTCAAATATGTAAATTACAATATACATTTTATAAACTTTTAACCGCGACAAATGTCGTTAAGAAATTTTAATAAAGTTTAAAACAAGTTACAATTATCCAAAATAACATAAATATAAGTTCTAATCAAATTATATATATCAAAAATATATCAGACTTTCAGTTATCTTCGATGGATGGTTTGTTTTAGAATCTCTAGCTGCAAGTGACGAAGTGACGAATTGTTTTCGTCCGATCAGTTAACTTCAATTAAGAAAATAGTGACAAACCATATGGTCCTATCTTTTTTCATTGTTTTAAAAAATGTTTTTTTTGGAACGGCAGTATATATATTAATAAAACGAAGCTCAAAAAAGAGCAAAATTACATGAATAAAAGGGGGTTAATTAACCAATTGGTCCACCCGAAAACATGATTCCTAGTTCTCGAACTAAACCATAAAAAAGAATGGAAAACTATAGAATCAAATATGTTGCCGTCCCAGCTCGATCGCTCCTTGAAAACACAATTATTCCTGAAGTTCCAAATCGACCACCACGAAGTATAAAAGATTGCGTGAAGAGCATCCTTACTTTTCCTGCCAATGTTACTATCTTCAATATCTTCAAACACTTTCTTGGGAGTAGAAGAGCTTAAAAAATTCACACCGGTCCAAACTTTAATTCGATCAAAAATCTTCCTAGCCAACTCGCAATCGCCAAAAACATGTTGTGAAGATTCCACCGCCCGATTGCAAATAGGACAGAAGATGACATGAATTTCAAGACCACGTTTAGAAAGATTCAAACGGGTGGGTAATCGGTCCAAGAACAATCTCCAAATCATAATATTGACTTTTTTAGGAACCTTTGTGATCCATCTCGTCGGAAACTCACCAATAGGAAGGAATCTATGATCAATACGATCACGAATGGATTTGACAGAGAAATCCCTATTGCCTTCCAGGTTCCAACACCATTTGTCAGGCTCATTGGAAATGCGAGCGCCTTCAAGAATATTGGAAAGAGACGAAAATTGATCTTGTTCTATGCCCCCCCTTATAGGTCTTCGCCAACTCCAGTACCAACTATCATTAGAACGAATCTCACACACCAACACATCCTTACAAAGAGATAAAGCAAAAATATGTGGAAACTGATCACAGAGTTTGTGCTCTCCCAGCCATAAGTCTTTCCAAAATCTAGTAGAGTTACCACGACCAACAACTTTGAAAATTGAATTAGATTGAATGAAATGTGCCTTATGACAATCCTCCCAAGATTTCATGATGCGTTGCCATGTAGTAAGTTTCTTGTGACGAGATGGAATAGAATCACCGTTGCCGTGAATAGCTTTGATGAACTTGACCCATAACGAGTCACCACAAGAGACGAAACGCCATCTCCATTTGTAAAGGAGAGCTTTGTTCATTGCAAAAAGACTCCCAATCCCAATGCCACCATTCTTTTTAGAAGCCAAAACTTGTTGCCATTTAATCCAAGTAATTTTCTTGGATTCCTCATTAAAACCCCAAAAGAATTTAGATCGCAAAGATTCTAAGTTCTTATTGACTTTAGATGGAAGAAGAAATAAAGAGAAATAATAGGAAGCAAGCGAGCCCAACACCGAGGCCACGAGCGTGGCCCTCCCACCAATCGAAAGGAGAGATCTTTTCCATTTGCTCAGACGACAATGAAATTTATCATCAATTTTCTTCCAATTCGAAGCTCTAGACATATTTGCACCCACCGGGATGCCTAAATAAGTAAAGGGTAATTTATCCGCTTTGCAACCTGTTGATCTCGCGAAGTTTACAGTTTCATCAAAACGAACTCCAACACCAAAAATAGAGCATTTCGATAAGTTGATGGCAAGGCCCGAAACCAAATGAAACATCTTCAAAAGAGCGACAATGTTTTTGATATTACTATCAGACCATTTACCCAAGAAAATAGCATCGTCCGCATAAAAGAAGTGAGAAATGCTCAAATCTTTGAAACGAATGCCCGTGAATATGCCCGCCTCAACAGCATCTTCTAGAAAAACATGTAAACCCTCCATGATCAAAATAAACAAGAAAGGGGCCAACGGGTCACCTTGTCTCAAACCCCTGCCAACATTGAATTCACAAGTAGGACTTCCGTTTACTAGAACCGAAGAACGGGTAGAGGATAAGCAAGAACGAATCCAATTCCTCCATTTGATTCCGAAACCCATAAAATGTAGCATAGTATCCAGGTAGTCCCAAGAAACAGAGTCATATGCTTTGGCAAAATCAATCTTGAAAACCAAAAGTTTCTTTTTCTTATGAATATGCCAATCAATAACTTCGTTGAGAGAAAGAGGGCCATCAAGAATCTGTCTCCCTTTTATGAAGGCAAATTGTTCTTCGCTCACCACCTGGTCAATCACAGTAGCCATTCGATTGGCTAAAATCTTAGAAATTATCTTATATTGTATGCCCACGAGGCTAATAGGACGAAAATCAACTACAGAAATGGGACTCTGTGTTTTAGGGATTAAGGTAATAAAAGACGAATTGCATCCAAGCGGAAAAGAAGAGTTTTCAAAGAACTCCAAAACAAATCCCATTATATCGTCTTTCAAAAGGTCCCAAAATCTTTTAATAAAACCGAAAGAGAACCCATCCGGACCGGGGGCTTTATCAGAACCACAGTCCCAAACAACAACTTTGACTTCATCCACAGTAGGTCTTACCTCGAGTAAATCTCTAGAAGTCTCTGAAAGGAAATTAAATCGATCGCTCCGATGTAAAACTTTATGTTCGCTACCTTTGCTAAATTTTTTTGTAAAGAACTCAACAAAGGCATTCTTGATACCGGCCGGAGACTCAATCCAATCACCATCAATCTTCAAGCCGTGGATACTTGATTGTCTTCTCTTCTTATTGATAATACCATGAAAGAATTTTGAATTTTCATCTCCCAAAGAACCCCACTTTATTTTAGCTTTTTGAGCTAGATCTTCAAGAACAGGTTTTTCAATATCATTGAGAGATTTAAGGAGATTAATCCGACGATCACCCACAGACGCATCGGAAGTGCCTTCATCCAGGACTTTGTCAATTTCCTGAATCTCTTTTTTAAAACGATCAATTTTATCATAAACATCCGGTTTTAATCGTCTCCAAGCTTTAATCTCCTCTTTCAAACGTTTGAGTTTGTTTTTGAAAATGATAAACTTTGATCTATGAAAGTAAGGTTCATGAAGCCAAGAATTATAAAATTTGAATGGTGTCGATCCAAAATCAAGTTTGGATTGGCGCAAGAGAACCGGTCTGTGATCAGAAATAGTTCTATCCAAAGCTAGAACTTCAATATTGGACACCGAATCCAACAACGAGGGGGAAACGAGAAAACGGTCTAGTTTACTTGCATTTCTTCCTTTGGCATCACATCTAGTGAAATTATAACCACCCATAGGTAAATCCGCAAGGGCTCCATCGTTTATGAATCTATTAAAATGGATGGCGTTGGTATTGGAAAAAGAGAGGCCAATCTTTTCCTTATCATTTCTGACCGAATTAAAATCCCCAAAGATGATGTAGATCCCGGGATTAATACTCATGTAATCAATAATAGAGCTCCATAAAATAATCTTTTGAGCTTCGATTTGAGGGGCATAAACATTCAACATAAAACACGAAATAGAATGTTTTAGCCAAGTACCTTTAACAATGAGAACATGATCCAGATGATCCACGATTGATTTGGAAAACATAGAAGGATCCCAAACCGAAAGAAAGTCCGCCAGAAGCACCTGATGAAGGAGAAAAGGCGAATTCAAACTGAAAGTTGCCCCATAAAGCATTTATACGAGATAACTCAACGGTTTCCATTCTAGTCTCTTGAATTCCAAGAAAATTCACCCCGTGTTTGGTGCATATGTTGTTGATCCTGACAAGCTTTGAAAACGACCCGCTCCCACAAACGTTTAAAGAGAGGATATTCATTGATCCACAACTTTATCACTCATCCTGTTTACATAAGCCTCAAAATCATTCGACGTACCCGTCATATCTAGACCAATAAGCTTTCCCATTTGAATAAAACTAGAAAACTCTTGTATGAAGGAACCACCGTTACTTTTATTATTTTTAGACATCGAAGATTGGGAGTCGCTAACATACGTGCCAATGTCCTCCACCCGATTGGAATAATTCTAACCATTATTTAAGAGGTTCTCGAACCCAGGGGGTTTAGATGGATCAGAAGAGTTTGAACTTTTCATTAGAGGAGAAGATTTAACTTCAGTATTATTCACACATGGAGCAACAGGTTCAGAAATGTTCAACCCGGAAGTAACCACAACAGGATCCGACGTGACCTCAACAACAGATTTGGGAGAAGAATTAATCATCTCTTGTTTAGCATCAACATTCTTATCAACATCAATATTCTCCTTATTAACAAACACTTCGCCCTCCTCCATATTATCTTCGTCGTCTGACTCATCAGAAGAGGATGAATCTTCATGGAAACTCAAAGATGGGGACCAGCACTCATATTCTCTGACGTTAACATTGAAAGAATTATCCCCAACACTTACCTCAATGCATTCATTAATCATTTCTTTGCATTTCGTGATAATGCAAACTTTACCATAAGCCAAAGGATCATCCTTGTCATTCCCAAAGAAAAGGAATTCACCCCATAATTGACCCACGTTTTTCAGAACAACCGGAGTAGAAGCCACCACCGGAAGTCCAAGCACATCTCGTGAAAACCTTCTTTAACTTATTTTAAAAATGTATTTTTAACTTATTTAAAAAAAAAACGGTTCACCTGGTTGAACCGGTCGAAACCCGGTGGTTCAACCGAAAAACCCGCCGTTTTATTTTTTTGTCCGAAACTACTAAAAACTATCCTCAACCGAACCGGTGCACCCACCGGTTACCGGTTCAACCGGTTGAACCGGCCGGTTCAATCCGATTTTTAAAACATTGATTTGCCCTTTTTACATATATATATGCTAGGTTCCTTTTTAAAGAAAAACTATCTATTATAGTGATATAAAAAGAAAAAGAAAATCTTATACATCCACCTAAGTGGATGTATAATAAGTGGCAATATATATGCACTTTAACTACTTGTTTATATTTATAATTATACTATTTACAAAATATAACATTATCAAAATGCCACTAATCATTAAATAGGTTTTTAATTTTTTATTTTTCATTAAAGATAATTTTAATTCTTTGTTTAAAAGATTATTTTGTCCTCTTTAAAACCCTTAATTTTCAAGTAAATTATAACTTTGTCATTCTCATATACATTATAATATAGTATAGATAAAGAATAGAGTCGAATACTAGTCTATATATTGATATATTTATAGACACAATTTAGCCTTTTTTATTAGTGTCATCAATAAAATTATATATCCCCTATAGGCTATTTGTTATACCCATATGAAAATTAAAAATTATACGACATAAATAGTGATGATGTGATCGAATGAAAGGAGTTAAACATCACCACCCTCTAGTCTTTCACATCGACTTCTTGGTATCGCATAGAATGTCCTCCTCAAATTAAGACTCTCTCAGAGCATTCACAGCCCATTCCCTATAATGGTTGTGAGGATAAACCTAAAAATTTAAGGTGTAGTTTTGAGCGGTTGTAAGTAGAACAGAGAGAAATATTTGAAACTCCAACATGTATTTTCTCTCCCATTGTGTTTGTATGTGAGAAATGTTTAAGGGGGTATTCCTGCAAAATACAAAGTACAAGTCTAGAAAACGTAAAACTACAAATAGTGAAGGGACGATTCTTGTACAAACTAAACTTAACAAACGCAGGCATAAACCCTGGGAAGAGAAAGGGGGTTTTGAAGAAACTCTGTGCGGCGCCCCCTCTCTTCAATCCCTCCATTACAGCTTGCGTAGAGTGAGTGATAATGGCGAAAGGATCAAAAATTCGAAAGAGCAACAAGAAAACCCCTCAGAAATCACTTCCTGATTTGTCCGATTCGGATATGGATGACGAAATTGATGTTTGTAAGTTCATCGATCTATTGACTATTGCTTCTTTTCGATTTCGTTTTGTGATTTTGTTCCACTTTCGTTTCAGTTCATAAGCAGAGAGATGTCGTTCCACTGAACTTAGATGATGATGCCATGGACTCCGATGAAGATAACGACCAACATGTCTTCGAAATCGAGGTTTTTTATGATTGAATGTATTCCGCCCTATTAGTGATTGAATGTTCACTTTCAATTTTGATTTTATTTTATATTTTGATTTGTAGGATGGTAGTGATGATGATGACTCTGAGGAAGACACAGGATTTGCTGCAAAAAGTAAGTTCAATTTCTGAATCTCATTTGGAATATATGTTTCTGATTCATATAGTTTCTGTGTTAATCAATTTTGACAAGTTTTGAGGTAATTACTTACAAAAGGATACCAATATATGTTAATAAAGAAGACAAAAATATGTTTGAGCTCTTCCTATTCTTACATATAGCTTGTTTTGATTGATGTTATTTATACTAGAGAAGTTTGCTTTATATGAATATAAGATAAGATCATCTTTTGATTTTCAATCCCATAGTTGCAAAGCAACACAAAAGTATAAATGCAAAGCTTGGTGGGGCTGCCGACGAAACACAGGAGGATGCCGAAGATGAAGAAAAGAAAGGCGTTGCATGGGGAAGGGGCAAAAACATATATTATGATAATAATAAGGTAATTTAATTTATTTTGTTTCATTTCATGCATCTTGTGAAAATACATGATTAATAAAGTTGGTTAGTGTTATTTGAAGTTGTTAAACATATGTTCTTTTTTTCTTTTGAAAAGGGAGAGTCGAGTGCCGAAGATGAAGAGGAGTTGGAAGAGGTTTTGAGGCTACAAAAGGAGAAAGCAAAGTTGTTATCAAATGCAGATCATGGTCTTGAAGATGATAGCGAAGAAGAACCAACATTTGAGGTATGTATTTAAATTATGTTACAATGTCTGCTAGATTTTATGAAAGGTATTGCTTACAGCTGATCAAATAACTTATTTCATCAGAATTTGGGTAAGGGAAAAGGCCAATCAAAAGCTACTTTAGGCCATGATGCCCAAGATGAATCTGACACAGAGGTAGTTATCAAGGATCCAAGTGCTTTGTCGAAAGAAGAACAAATGGATATTGTATACAAGTGAGTTCTTTTTATTGAATTAACTATAAAATCTTTGTTCTTTAGTTTTAAACTTTTTTATAAAAAAAAATCTTTTTGTTTCACAGTTCAGCTCCAGAATTAGTTGGTTTGTTGTCAGAGTTAAATGAAGCTGTTGAGCAACTTGAGACCAAAGTTGACCCAATTTTAAGCAAGGTATGTTTGTTAGTAGCTGCTAACAATTAGAAAAGATTTTTAGCTAAAACTTTCAATTACACCATAACCATTAAGTCGTATCTTGTTTTTTATAAATAAGAATTGGACCATTACCCAGCCCGGGGAGTAGGAAAAGTAATCGATAGATCAAAATGCTTATAAGTAGATAATATGGATTTGAATTATATTTAGACTAACCTATTGCCAATTTTATTATTCATTGCTTGAAGGAAATTCTCTGACTATGATTTTTATTGTGATATGATCAAATTGAGTGAACGGAAAAGAACTTACTTACTTAACCTATACACCTGAGTCCCATAATAAAGAATTCAGAGAGAATAATTAATCAATTGGGAGAGAGCTGTGTTTGAAATCTACATAATAAAAAAATGTCATAGTTCGAATTGGCGAAATACAGGTCAAACATGCTCCAAGAGAATGGTTTGATTCGATACGCAAAGCTTTCGCTTCATACCTTGCACCTTGGGCCCATGCATGTTTTGAAACCAAGCTGTTGCCAGTGGTATAAATTGTGAATATCAAACAGCTGTATGCACTTTTTGATATAACAGTTGTAGCTCGTACGACAAGAAAGATGATAATATCCTAAATAGATCCTGTATCTTCTACAGGAATTGGGTTTGCAGAGAAATTACTACCAGATATATAGAGATTTTATTGGGATAAGTAGATAATAGTTGATCATGTAACATTCTTTCAGTAAGACTTGCAACTTAAATGCAATTATTAGCTCGAAAACCAGAACTAATAAAAACTTAAAAAGACAATTTAATCCTTAAACTTGCTACTTCTAGCTGACAAGATTAAGCCTTCTATTCAGAAAATGCTAAAATAGTAGCTGAAAAACTGAGAAAAAAGTTTATTCTACTTTTTCTGATCGTGATGGCATTACGCAAGTTATATATTAAATGTCGACATAATTTATGCTGTGCACTAAAGATTTTTTCGTTAACCCTTAGTTTATTTCATTATTCATCTTAGATGACCATTATATGGCATTTTTAAAGAAACGAATGTCTAAATTTTTTTTGTAGCTTAAAGAAGAACATAATATAAATAAAAATGGCGTACAATATATGGAGGTGAAGAAACAACTTCTACTGTCATATTGCCAAGCAATCTCCTTTCATCTTCTTCTCAAATCAGAAGGTCATTCAGTTCGTGACCACCCTGTTCTTGCTCGCATTGTGGAGATTAAAGACTTGTTAGATAAGGTTAGTTTAGTAAAATTTTCCTTTTTAGGTTTATTTTTTATTTCTTTTAGACGTCTGCTGATCATATGAAGTGTTCTTTAATGGCAGATGAAACCACTCGATGAAAATCTATCAGTTGACGTTGAAGATTTTCTCAAGAACCATTCTACTACTAAAATGGAGGAGGATCCTCCCATAGAGATAGCAGCAGTTGACTCTACTTCTTTGATCAATAATTCAAATTCCGCTGCAATACAAAAAGAAGTTAGTATATATACATTGATGCCGTGCAAGTTTCACATTTTTAAAACTTGCTGTTAATTTCTTTTTTAAACATTATGCTAACTTTATTCTCATGCTTAGCCTTGTGTGGAAGCCAAGAAGGATTTTACATTGGATCTTGAAAATGGAGGAAAACGTAAGCGTGAGAATGCACAAATAGGGTTGCAGAGTGTGGAAATGTTGAAAGTAAGAGCTGCACTTGAGGAGAAACTGAAGCAGAAAGGTTTTAACTTGAAAGCAACAAAAACTGATGGGGTTAAGAAGAATCTAAAACCATTAAATGGGTATTTTTTTTTAATCTTTTAGATAATCTGGTTGTTTTAAATTCTGTTCCAAGATTAACTAATTGTTCGTAAATTTAATTGAGCAGAAAGCTAGAGGCACGTGATGATTTTGATGATGATGCTTTTGGTATTGAAGGAAACCAAAGTAAATCTTCAACTAGACTGTCTCAGTTTGTAACCCAGACGAAAAAACCAAGGGTAAGGATCTTTATAGCAAACTTTTGTACTTAAATTTAGGTTCCATGCGATCATGTCTGAAAAACAGCTATGAAAATGTTTGAAGGTTATATCTGGAGACGATGATTTACCACAACGAGATGACATTGGAGAAAGGCGAAGAAAACACGAAATGCGAGTTTTGACAAATGCTGGAGTTCAGTCTGATGATGATTTTCAAGAAAATGGGCATGGACCCCTTGAAGACGATGAAGAAGATAGTGAGACAGAAGATGGTGATACTGACTCAGAATCTGATCTGTACGAACAAACCAAAATAAAACGTGATGCAAAATTAGCTGCTAAATCACAGAAATATTCCAGGTATTATTTATAGTTTTGTCATGATAAATATGAATAAAACTGTCAGCATGTTTTTTATAGTTTTGTTCAAGCATAATTGATTTTTTTTTTTAATTTATTATTATCTTTTTTTTTTTTGTAGAACCGCACCTTCAGCTCCTGCAGCACCTGAAACCGAACTAGATGGAAAGCGTCACATCAATTATGAGGTAATTATTATTTCGACGTTTATATTAGCTTGTACGCCTATGGTATTTTTCTTTGACCTAACTTATGGTTTTGGGATTGCTTCAGATGGAGAAGAATAGGGGGTTGACTCGTAAGCGCAACAGGGAACTTAAAAACCCGAGAAAGAAGTACAAGGTATGTTACTATGAAAACAAGCCTGTTTGTGTGTGCTTTAAGATTGGTTTTTGCTTGCAATAATCTATATCTTTACACTCGTGGGGGTGTTAACGTCTGTTCCTTGTGCAGTTGAAACACAAGAAGAAAGAAGTTGCGAGGAAAGGACAGGTGCGGTCAATTAGAAAGCCGGCTGGTCCTTATGGCGGGGAAGGTTCTGGAATCAATACCATCAGTAGAAGCATCAGATTCAAGAGTTGAGCATTGTTTTGTATTCTGTATTCAGGATAATAGGTTGAAATTAGCACAAATTTTGATAGATGGCGTAAGGAATATTTGCGTAGTTATTGATTTTTGCTTCCTATTTTACTGTGTTAAATGAATTTAGATGGCGTAAGGAATATTTGCGTAGTCATTGAACTATTGAATTTGCAAAAATAGTCCCTAAACTTTCAATTTTGTCTAACCTAGGATCTCTGGGTCTAACGTATGTTAAAAAACTCAGTTAGATAGATGTTAATTGACTATCATACCCTTCTTTTGAAAAAAATTTAAGAAAAGAAAAGAGAACACTAATCCCAATCCCAACAAGTTCTCGAGAGAAGACACAGAAAAATTGAGCTGCTGGTTTTCCGGCGATGGATTTCCGGTTGAGCTGGCGGCATTATTAAGCATTTGTTTAATCACACATTTGGATTGCTTGTTAAAACCTCTTAGTTGCTTGATAAATTAATTTGCATGTGTCAGATTTTGGCTGATGATGTTTAGATGGTGTTAGCGACTGGATGATGGTAGATGTGGTGCTTGGTGACGGAAATAACGGATGTTGGCGACGGTCAGAGCTGCTACTGACGAAGTTGGAGGTTGGTGGCGACGATTGGAGCAAGCTACCGGTGAAGATGGGACGGTGGAGACGGTTGGAGGGGATGTGGAGTAAAGATGGGTAAAGGTTTAATTAGTGTTTTGAGTAAATTACGGATTTAGTCCTTATGGTTTGTACGAATTTCACATATAGTCCTTAGCTTTTATAAATTACGGATTTAGTCCCAACCTTTTGACAAACCGTTGCGGATATGGTCCTTCCGTCTAACTATCGTTAATTTTTTCTGTTAAATTTTTGAAAATGACATTTATACCCTCTTTTAAATAAAATAAAAAAAGGACCCTTTTAAAAACCCCTGTTCTTACTCATCATCATCTGTCAAAACCACCACCATTTACAACCATTTCTGGCCATCGTCGACACCGTCTCTGTCACTGCCACCCATTTAAATCACCAAACACAATTAAACTTCATCCAACCTCACTAACATCATCGCCATTTAAATTGAGAAAACAAATCGATTAGAGCACAAGTGATTGATCTGCGGGATTATCGTCAGTTGGTTACCAAAGTCTGAGAGTGTATCTGTCTTTTAATTGATTGTGTGTAGTATAGAAGCTTATGAGTTATGTCAGATTAATACGAGCATCTCACATTCTTAAACAATCAAAACATATGATGAAGATTAATACGAGCATCTCCCATCTCACCGCCGACTTTGCGCCTGAGCTTAACCCCCGACCCTTCTGTCATCGTTCCTCGGCTCGTGTGGAGCTAAAGCCCCTTCTCCCGTCGCCGGAATAACTCCCTCTGCACCGAGAACCACCACCATATATTGTTACCTACGACGCTACTAACTAGAAACGAGGGGATGAGGTGTGTCACCGCTGCTGCTGCTGTGGAGTCGCCGCCATGTTGGAACCAGGTCGGAGAACGACGGGGCGGAGGGGTCGCGATATACCGCCGTCGCCAAACAACGCCACATACAACAGTTGCCGCCTCCTCAATTTGTTCAGTTCCTCCGGTGAGTTTAGGTCTGGATCTGGTGTGGAAGAGATTGGGCAAAGAAGGTTTCCTTTAGGATTTTAGGTTTTATTTTAATTAAAGGTATTTATGTAATTAAAATTAAAGAAAAGGGTATATTAGTCATTTAACAGTCACTTAACAGAAAAGATTAACGGCCATCCAACTAAAGGACGAAATCCGTAACGGTTTGTCAAAAGGTTGGGACTATATCCGTAATAAATGAAAGTTAAGGACTATATGTGAAATTCGTGCAAACCACAGGGATGAAATCCGTAATTTACTCTAGTGTTTTTTTAAAACTCTTTTAAAGAAGGGTATAACGGTCAATTAACACCTATTTAACTTAGTTTTTTAACGGGCGTTAGAGCTAGGGACCCCAACACGAAAGTGAAAGTTTGAGGTCTATTTTTACAATTTCAATAGTTCAAGGACTAAAAGTGAGATTTTAACAAACCACATGGACATTCCGTGCAATTTACTTTAAAGATAACAAATATTATAAATATATTTGATTTAACAAAATATTAGTGTTCGTGTTTTTTTAGTTTGAATGATGGATGGCAGCAACTACTGATAGCTAGGTGCATTTACGGTCTGGTTTGATCGGTTTTGATATATTTTTGGAAACAAACCAAGTATTACGATTTGTAAAAATTAAAAACCAAACCGTCCGTAATGGTTGGTCCAGCCGGGGCGACTAAATTGGTTACACACTTACACCGGTCCGGTTTTCCAGGTTAGGTCATATTTTGTGACTCAGTTAAAATTGTTTTGTATTGGACTTTTGGTGTTCGGCCGTAACAAATATTAGATGCAAGCCCCTATTTCTGTTTTGGTGTTGGCTGGTTTTTTTGACCCAATAAGTAGAGTTGCAAATTTCTAATCGGTTTTTCAGTTAGTACCCGGTTCTAATCGAAAACCTGAATCGGTCCAAAACAGTTTTAGTATAACCGGTTTAGTAACCGATTCTAACCGACCAGTTAGGAACCAGTTGTTTTTTTTTAATACGAACCGGTTAGTAACCGGTTATTGTCAAACCGGTTTGACCATAACCAATACTAACCGTTTAGTACTCATTGATTTTAGGTGCCGTTATATGCGTAAGGACCTAAACTAGTCGTTTTTTGACCGTTTGAAGCCATAATTTATCAATTTTGACCCTAGTTGTTAGTATATATAAGTGTTGGGTGTGTTGGTTTGATTACCCCACTACTTCTAGTGCTCAAAAACACAAAACTACACTTACTTCTTTGAATGTTTCATTGTTTAAGTTATGTTTGTAATGTTTTTAAGTTTTAAATCAATGAACAGTATGCTTATTAGTTTATATGATGTTTTTAATGAGTAAAAGAAAATTTAATGGAATAGTACTAACCGCTTACTAACCGATTATTGTCAATAACCGGTACGGTTACTAACCATAACCGGTTAGACCAGTTAAGGATTTTTGGATCAGTAACCGGTTAGTAACCGGAACCAGTTATTGGCCTAACCCGTATTGACCATAGTCGATTTGGTCAACAGTCAGTTACTAATCGTAATCAGTTACTAAAAATAATCAATTTTTGCACCTCTACCAATAAGTTGAAACAAACCATCTGGTTCGTAAAGTAATATATTTAATTAGTTACACTTTAGGCAGTCGACCCAAACCACCAAACCGCAAACCGAATCATTTTATCCGGTTTGTGAAATATAAAACCGAAAACCAAGCCAAACAAGCCATTTGACTCGGTTTATATGGGCTGGTTTGGTTTGGTTTGGTCGGTTTCTGAACACCTCTACTGATAGGAGTGGTATTGAGGGTACTAGAGACTATGCGGTGACTATAACTTTTTTCATAATGGCTTAAATTTAACTCCATCTAAATCCGCTTCATTTCTAAATTGAGACCGAACCCAAATGTAGTTACCATAACTATGCTTAGCAAAACCTTCTATTACAAGCGAAAACTATATAGAGAAATGTACCATAAAACACCAAAGATGAAATTTATTGCAATAAATGTCGTATAGTGTAGACAGAAAGTGTAAAAAAAGCTTGTCTATTTGGGCATACCTCAGTAAATTAAGGTTTACTTGATCATTTATGTTAAGGTCAAACCACTTTAAAGCGAAACCAAAAGTTTGAGATTTGAAATCAACTGGTATTTACTTCATGTTTGCTCATTCTTCCCCTCCCCTTTCAAGATCAAAAAGATCCAAGAAACACATAATTAATAGCCAAGTTCACTTAAAACAACAACTTTCATAATGAAAACATCGAAACCGTCTCAGTTCTTAGTGACAAACCAGTAACTAAGAAGACTCAAGAGTTCAGCCTCAAACTTCCATCCTAAATCTACATTTCAAACAGATACTTGAACCCGAATGAATTCAACAAACACCAGAAACATAACAGTCGTGTGTATATTTAGATATCGATATCGTGAGATGATGATGATTGATCAGTGCATGGGAGGGCGAGGTGCACGTGGACGAACCGGGGTCTTAGAAGGGCTAACCCTGCACCAGCATCATCAACCATAAATCATGTTAATAAAACAAGTTTGCAAGTTTGCAATATTCAGTTTAAGAATTGAAAAAGAATCACCTTATGGGCAATGTTCCCAATACTGCACCGCTACAGTTCAGAGCTGCAATTGCACTCTCTGCCTGCAAAATCCAACACACACCAGGTTTGTTGATTAGATAAATTCATATAATCATTCACAAGTAGAAAAGCTAAAATCAACAAAATCTTTAACTGCTTCCATAACAAATTGATCATAAAAACCTGGACTAGACAAACAAACAGGTATCATATAAACATAAGAAATAAAGTATATGCAATCTGTCGGCATATGTATAATGTATCCCGTTTTATATTTGATAAAGTGAATGTTGTTAAACTACCCGACGGACGAACTTGTAGTAAAAAAAATCTATTCATCCTCAACAAAATTTCATATTTTTAAGCAGAAATAAATCTATGCAACTTCTGCTTGTATTACTATAAATCTATCAATAAAGATAAAACTTTGCTAGTTATAGCATAAATAAACACAAGCTCCTTTTTCATTTTGTAGCATTATCTAGCTAAACAAATGTCAATGCAGATATTTAAAAAAAAAAACAGCTAAAATGTTTAGAAAAAAAAAATTAATTACCATCACAAACTCCACAAATGCAATTCGAGTCGAATGATGATAGTCTCCTAGCAACCTCAGACGATAAACCTATGAGATAATAATTTCAATAAAATATAATTGACATTAAACTAGCAAATAATAATTCCAAATATCGATATATAGATAAGCTACAAACCTCTCCACAAAATGATTCAAAAAAGAGTTTAACATCTGCCTGAGTAACCTGCTCAAAACAAAATAAAGATCAAATATATGCAACCATAATAACTAATAGGGTTTTTACATAGAATAGTAATACATCCCAAATGGGACAATGTGCTAAATACTGTATCTCGGGTCGTTAAAAGATTGTTTTTTGTCCTGTTTGGATCATTAGGTAACCTGGAAACCAGCTAAACAGGTAAAAGTGCTTCGTTGACGGGTGACATTGCATTTTCTTGACTATTAGGTACTTTTGTTTATTTAACAATGCTGATGCTGCACTGACATGTCAATTTATATATATAAAATTACCATTATTTATTTTGTTAATATCGTTATTCTGATTTTTAAAGAGATCATACTTTGCAGATTTCTTTCCCTCTTGATGAGCAGCACCGACCCTCCGCCAAACCCCAACCACCCACCGCCTCCCTCATTATCCATTTCATCTTCTTTTTTGTTTTCAGATATAGGTTAAGCAACAGTGGCCTTCGACCATCTTCAACCCTCTCCAGAGTCCAGATCAGTTTGTGTTTTGTGTTTGCTAATTAACATCAGTTCAAGTATCTAGTGTTTCCTGTGTTTGCGAATTGAAATCACTTGTGGCTTTTTGTTTTTGTGATTTCTTTACCATTTCTACATCATGCATTTTAATCTCTTGCTTAGGTTTTGATTTCTTCTTACAGATATAGAGTGTGTGATGTCTTTGTAAATTAGGGTTTCATTATAGAGACAGAGATTCAAAGAAGATATGAACATTGATAAGAACATTGAAGAAAAATATTCACAAAATTCATGCAAATAGAAAAATGTTGTATTTTATATAACAAAGATGGATTCATAGAAAATGTTGAACCTTATGTTATAGATATATAAAAAAATGTTTTAATGAATTTATCAACAATAAGTACACATCACTTGACACATAAAAGCTGTTAATAAACAGAAAGTGCCAAATAATCAAAAATTCACATGTCACCTTGCTAGACAAACAAGTTTATGTGTTAAACCGGTTTAAAGACTAGTTCAAATGGGACAAGAAATCATCTTTTACAAAATTTAGTAAATTGTCACATTTGGGGTGTATGAAAAAGTACATTGCTATCTATGTATTAAACCCTAATTAATATTCATAAAAATGGACAATATTACAATTTACAACTTACCTTCTTATCAATGTTAGTACAATAGATAGTTCTTGCACACATTTCCCTCTCATCTTCAGACTAAACACAAAAGAAAGGGGCAAGAATGTGTTTAGCAAAACCATACATTTGTAAAGATTTCCATAACTAAAGTTGCAAAGTAAAAGAATCTTACCCGGGGTAAAAAAGTCGGATTTACTGGTGCAATCGCAGTTTTAGAAGGAAGAACCCTAACCGGGTAGTAACCAAGCATAGTTCCAGCAAGACTCAACGCATTCCTTGCACCCTCTGCAAGCACATTATAAACCCATGATATAACACAAAGTCACAAACCATAAATCAAATATACTAAATCGAGTATAAACGGCTTTGCTTACATACCCTCATCAGTAAACTCAATAAATGCAAAACGAAGAACCGAATTAGGGTCACCACATATACGACAATCCACAACCTAAAGTATCAATCAAACAATCAATCGGTTATATAACAATCATTATATAGTTATATATACCACTAGCGAAACGACATCATTTGTATTATGATTTGGTTAGCAAACTTACCTGTCCACAACTGATAAAGAGGCCTGCAAGCTGCTCTTCAGTCACCTAGATTCATGCACATATATATACCAAATAAGTACAAAATCAACAATAAGTTCTTTTAATCAAGCAAAGTTAGAAAACTATGAAACAAGATTCACCTGTTGATCGATGTCCGACACGTGAACGGTTCGCCTAATCACATCTTCTCTTTGAGCCATGTTTGTTCTGTTATTCATCCTTCTTTTCCCATGATTGAAGTTACCCTTCTTCTAACCATCAATTTTACAAAAATCAGCCCCAAAAACACACATAACTTTGCAGATAATTATAAAATAATCTTCATCAAACAAACAAATAAAATGAAAATGAGTATATAGTTATATACATATACCCTTCCATTAATGTTACAAAAATCAGCACAAAAAACACATAATTTTGCAGATAATTATAAACTAATCTTCATCAAACAAATACATAAAAAATGAAATGAAAATATGAAATTACCCTTCTGGTAGAAAGGACGCCATTGATGTTGGGAAAGGGGGTTTGGTTAGTTTGCAGCAGGAAATCATTCACGGCGGAGTACCCAAACGGAGCTCCGGCGGGCGGCGGCATAAGCAGCGGCGCGTTGAAACCGTTGTTGGCGAGTGAAGGAGGAACAAATTCTTCAGCCATGGGATTTAATTTCGACAACATTTCAGCCAAATCCCGCATTTCCTTCTTTAAACCCTCGTCCTCGTGATCACGATGATCAACGCCGCCGTTGTTCATCTTCTTCGTCGTCGTCTGATGATGATTCGGAAGACCACCGTTTCCGTTAGGTATTATAATATTCTTTTTCTGATTGAAACTCTGATTGTGATCATTGGACCTTTGAATCGAGGATTTCGAGTGATCAACATCGTTTGATTCGACCCGATTGTTGTTGTTTTCAACGAGAGTCATGATGATTGTGGTCGATCGACTCACCGACTGACACACTGGTCTGAAAAGGGGAGCGAAGAAAAGAAGAGAATTGAGGGAGCTGGTGGTGATGAAATTGAACAAAAAGGGGGAGATGAGAATAATAAGAATAATAAGAATAATTAAAGAAAGAAAGGGTCTGACAGTAGGGAGCGATTACCTGTTGGATGATCCTGAAATAGAGTATTAGATCATGGAATTGAACTCAAAGATCGTCGAACAAAAACATCCTAATTTCTTGCGTTTCTTTCTTTTAATAATCAATCAAGATTCCCTAGTTTTTGTCTTCTTCCAATCCTCACTTTTTTGCACACTACTTTTCGGACATGTCACAATTAACCCCCCACAAATTTCTTTCACAAACAAAAACATATTTCTATGTCTCGTTTACACATGTAACCAATGGCGAATTTTGAAAGAAAACTCTAGAGAAGACGGGACTCAAAAGTTCTACCGAAGGGGCAGACTCAATACATCTAAGGGAGCGATACTCAATACATATAAATTTGTGTACATAAAATCACGAAAATAGGTACTCCTGGACAAAAAAACGAGGAGAGGGGGGGGGGGGGGGGTCGCCCTCCACGTCCCTCCTAAGTTGTGCCATTGCACGTAACTAACTGCGACTAGCTTGTTACTCGGAGCTCGTTTGAAAAAGGCTTAAAAAGGCTCTCTCATGGTTGGATTAGTTTGTAAACGAACAGTTGAAGCTGACTTGTTTGTTGGCTCGTTTAAATTAACTCTATCTTTCAATAATTTATAAATAAAGTAAAAAACATTCAATCTTTTACGTCTCACTTTCGATTGTTATCTAGTACAATTAGGCAATTAGCGTCCAAACATTTTCTTTCATTTAAATTTTTCAATCTAACCGAGTCAAATCATGTCGAAATTGAGGTAGACTCGCTTTTTAAAATCAAGCTTGAGTTTTTAACTTGGTTTACGCTTAACGTTGAGCTTAAGCTCGTTATGCTCGACTGGTAATAATTTTGTGGATATAAAGTATTATTTCTATCTTTTTTTCAGATCAAAGTTATTTCTATTTTTATCTTATTTTATTACATCATTTACGTTATTTCTATTCTTATGCTATGTCAATCGAATAAACTTTGTATTATTATCTAACGTCAATTCAACTTTAATTTTTGCAATTAAATAATAAAGTGATGTAACCTTACCTCTTTGATCGTTTAATATTATTGAGTTATTTGTTTAAATTTATTAATGTTTCATTTGAGGATAAAATTAAATTAATTGCTATATAATAGGAATAGTAAATGGTTTTGATTCGTTTAAATTTTTTTCCCTTTTTTTAACAACAAATTTTTTATTTCATCAAATTTCATCGTTACCAAGATTTGAACCTTAGTTTCCATCAAAGAGGTTTTGCCATTTACCATTAGGCTACAACCTAAGTGGCAATTTTTTTTTTAATTATTTTTAAGGTATCTTTATATAATCTTTGTGAGTTTTTTTTAATAGGTTTGTCTTTACGTGAAACGTAACAAATGTATTAAGTTTTAAGTCTCTTTTATTTTTGTTAGTTTTGGGTTTTATTTTTGTTATCGTTGTTTTTTTCTTTAACGTTTTATCTTTAGATAGAGTAATTAATCGTCCTTGTGTTTTGCTTAAATTTTATCTTTCGTCTTTAACTTTTAAAAATTACGGTTATGATCCAAAGGTTTGCACTATTGTAACAATTTTCGTCCCTGATACTAACTGCCATTAGATTTTCTCATTGAGTCAATGTAAATTGATAAATATACCCCTACCCTTTTATTTTAATAAAATAAATACAAAGGCGGCACGGCGACAACGACGGGACGATAACAATGGTAGTGGTGGCGGGAGTTACCTTCAGGGCAATGTTTTAAAAACCGGTTTTTTAGTTGAACCGGAAAACTTTCCGGGGCCGGTTCGACCGGTCGGACCGGTTAGACCGGCCGGTTGAACCGGTTAGGGGATTTATATATATATTTTTTATAAAAATGTTAATAAATTTGTACACCACAACGAAAATGGTTAAAATACAATGATAATCCACTAAAAAATAATACCAAATAGGTATTTCATAACAATATATATTTTTTAAACTTTAAAAAATAATAAAAAAAATTAAATTTTTTTTTTTAAAAAAATTGTCAGAAAACCGGTTGAACCGGGAAAAACCGGAAAAAAACCGGAAAACCGCCCGGTTCAAAACGGTCCGGTTATGTCCAAAAAACCGGGGATAAAAAAACCGATATGATGACCGGTTGGCGGTTGAATCGGTTGAACCGGACCGGTTGAACCGGTTTTAAAACATTGCTTCAGGGAGGAAATGTGTTACAAAAATGCAAACATTTGGACTATAGCCCATAATTTTTTAAAGATAGGGACAAAAAGTGAAATTTGAAGAAGCCAAGGGGACCATTCTCATAACTTACTCATTATGTTATTTTTATACATCACACTTTAAGTTTTCACCCATGTGTTTTAAAAAAAAAAAAAGGTTTGCATCCGATTTGAAATAAGAGTGTTAAATTTACTTGGCAACGCGCGTTAGCATCATCTCATTAGAACTATATTTTTTCACATTTCTAAAATCAAAGTTACATTCTCATCTACATCACTATAATTTAACTAAAAATAATATGATTTAAATTATACCTATATTACATCTAGAGAGTCAGCCTACGAACATGCCTGCCTGCTTTGACTCTCTAAATGTATTAATAGATGGTTTTCCTAATTGCTACATTTTCGTTCAGTTGTTGTCCCAGTGGTTTGAGGGTTGTGATGTATGCACACCATGCCCATTTAGGAAGTCAAAGTAGAAACATGTTTGCCTACTTTGACTTTCTTTTATGTTATATATAAAAAAGTTGTAGGTAAATTAAACAAGTTTAAATTGCCGCAGTAGTTAGTCCTTTGATAGTTGGGTTTTGAGCCTTTGGCCTCTCATTTGCCCGGGTTTGAGACTTAGGGGTGCCCCCTTTTTTCCATTGTTTTTGTTTGTTGGTTTTTTACTATAATGTTTTAGGTTATGAACATTGTAAGCGGCAAGTGTTTACTAAGGTGCTGTTTGTTTTTTAAGAGTTAAAATGTCTGCGAACCACATATACAGACATCTGTAGAAGAAGATGTGGACTAAACGTCTGCAGTCTGTAAGAAGAAGAGTGTTTGTTTTTTAACTTCTACAGACTGCTAAAATAAACTGAAATTTAAATAACCGTTTTTTAACTCATAGATAATTACCATTTAAACTTTTTTATTTTCTTTTCTGCATATTTTAACCAATAGTTTTTTATTTAAAAATGTTTTCTTTTAAATAAAAGTACAGAAATGTTATATAAAGCTATTTAAAAAACGTTTTTCAAACAATATTAAAACATTTTTTTAAGTAAATGTTTAATTTTTTTAAATAACTGTTTAAAACGTTTTAAAGAAAAGTGTTTAAAATACGTTTTTATAAAAGTTGTATACAAAAGTTTTTTTTTTAGTATTATCTTTTTAAAATATTAATAAAATGTTTTTTTAGAAATTAAAAATGTTTAAAAAACATTAAAAGAAATTGTTTAGAAACGGTTTTTACTGTTTAAAATGTTTTTTTATGAAAAAAACAGTTTAAAGAGAAAGTTAGAAGATGTTGGAAGATGTTAGAAGTGACTGAGACACATCTGCACCAGGAAGAGGCGCGCAAACATTTTTTAATGAAATGTCTTCAGAAAAACAAACAGTCTGCAGACCTAAATGTCTGCACGTGGTCTGCGCGACACAGAAATAAGAGGACAGAAGAGCTTTTTCAGAAAAAACAAACACCACCTAAATAATCAATGTCCTATAATCAATGTCCTAGTGGTTAGGTAATGTTTTTGCTAATACCATTTCATCACTTCTAACTTCTATTTTTAGCTTAACTTCATAAAATTATAATCCTTGAAATCTACAACTTCAAATTGAACACTCTGATAGAAAGTCCTTAACATTATTCATTTGACAAAATCTTACCCACTAAGAACACATGAGGTTAGTCATTTATTCAAGAACCAAGAAGTGTGAATCTTTTCCCTCATCACCATAGTATTTATGATAGATTAAAAGAAAAGAGAATGGTGCCAAATATCTATAGATCTTTAAAATTGACTCTGAACAACAACATGGTGTCTTTACTAAAGGTTTAAATTCAAACCAATTGAATATTTGGTTGGTTGAAGGAACAAGTAGATTACCTATTCAGAATACCTTACCTGGGTGTGCATAAGCTAAGTGTTTTATTCCAATTTTTTTTTTTTTTGGAACGGCAGTAAACTTTAATAAAAAAAGCTCTAAAGAGGAGCTAAAAGATTACATACAAAGTAAAGGATTGCGCAACCAATCGGTCCAACTAATCGCAACCTTATTGTTTCTAGAATTAAACCAAGAATACGATTACATGATAATAGAATCAATAATGCTATCGTTCCAATTTTTCTCCGGGCGAAAGATGAGATTATTACGCGTCTTCCATATCATCCACCAAGCGCAATAAACAATTGTATGGATCACATCTTTCTTCAACCTTGTACCTTTAATGTTTTCAATAGCTTTATACGTTGAGGAGGGGGGAGCCGGGTCTAAGCAATCCACATCTAACCAAGCTTGGATACGACTCATAACTCTAATGAAAACATCACATTCTCCAAGCAAATGGTGAATATTTTCCGGACGAGAATTACACATAGGGCACAATATGGAATTAATCTCCAAACCGCGCTTAGAAAGATTCATTCGCGTAGGTAAACGATCAAGGAAAATTCTCCAAACAACAATGTTAACTTTTTTAGGTACGTACCTCAACCATTTTGTTTCAGGATCGCCCACCGGGAGAAAGACATTGTCAATGTGCTTCCTCAAAGCTTTAACCGAAAAATCCACCTCATCATTTAGTCTCCAAATCCATCTATCACTCGTACTGGAAACCATAAAAGATGAAAGTTTGGATACGAGAGCGTTCAACTGAGATGTTTCAACACCTCCACGCACCGTCCTTCGCCAATGAAAACTCCACTCGTTGCCATGTCTGTAATCACAGACAAGGCTATCTTTCCTTGTCGCAAGGGCATATAACCGGGGATATTCGTCAGATAAAGGCCGATTTTGAAGCCATATATCATTCCAAAATTTCGTTTCGTTACCTTTACGCACATATCTTCTAATCACATTCTCGGGAATAATTTTCAAGTTATGACAAGAGTCCAGGCTTTACTGATACGAGGCCAAAGACTAGCGTACGTACCTTTTTTATTAGAACCGACTTTTTCACCATGAATTGCTTTAATTATTCGGGTCCAAATCAAGTCTTTGCAAGTTGTAATTCTCCATCGCCACTTGTACAAAAGAGCCATGTTCATCCCAAAAAGACTGCCAACGCCGAGACCACCATGCTCCTTTCTAGCTAAAACAGTTTCCCATTTAACCCAAGGAATTTTTCTCTCGGTGTCTTTAAAACCCCAGAAGAATCTTGCCCGAATCGTCTCTAAGACTTTGAGAATTTTTTTCGGAACTGTAAAAAGAGAGAAAAAATAAGAACCAATCGAACCCAACACCGAAGACACAAGAGTCGCTCTTCCTCCTATGGAAATGAGATTTCTTTTCCAATTATTAAGACGTTTTTTAAACTTTTCGATGATCACCTCCCAATTACATATTCTCGACATGTTTTTACCAACGGGAATTCCGATATAAGTGAATGGTAACACATTCGACTTGCATCCCGCGAGGTTAGCTAAACGAGAAACATCTTCAAAGGAGACCCCAATACCGAGCATAGAAGACTTTTGAAGATTTATTGATAACCCCGAAGCTTTGTGGAAAATCTTTAGGATTTCAATAATATTCCAAACTTTTTCCTTAGACCACTGACCAAACACGATCGCTCATCCGCATAAAATAAGTGAGACACATTAACCTCTTTACTCCGAATGCCTCTGAAAAAACCTGCCTCCACTGCATCTTCAATAAATACGTGCAAGCCTTCCATGACCAAGATAAACAAGAAAGGCACCATAGGATCACCTTGTCTGAGGCCTCTGCTTATGTTAAATTCCTCTGAAGGGCTACCGTTAACTAAAACTGAAGACCTTGTTGAGGACAGACAAGCACTCACCCACTGTCTCCATTTAATCCTGAAACCCATAAAGTTCATCGTTGTGTCGAGATACTCCCATGAAACCGAGTCGTAGGCCTTAGCGAAATCGATTTTGAAAAGGAGCATCCTTTTTTTCTTGTTCTCCATCCAATCAATAATCTCATTGAGAGTTAAAGGTCCATCAAGAATCTGACGACCTCTAACGAAGGCGGACTTCTCTTGACTCACCAACTGATCAATCACTTTAGCAAGTCTATTGGCCATAATTTTAGATATAATTTTGTACTGAAGGCCCACAAGGCTATGGGCCTGTAGTCAGAAAAGTCACAGGACTATGCGTCTTAGGGAGCAATGTAATGAATGATTCATTACATCCTAATGGGAACTGAGACGAATCGCAAAACTCCAAGACGAAGTATTTAATGTCATTTTTAACATCTCCCAATATTTTTTGACAAAGCCAAAAGAGAAACCGTCGGGGCTAGGGGCTTTCTCCGAACCACAATCCCATATAGCCTCTTTAATTTCTTCCAATGAGGGGCTAATTTCGATTTCACGTTTAGAGGAATCGGATAACACGCGAAATCGGTTGCTTCTACTAATTACTTTAATCTCATTCCCCCTTTTGAACTTATCAGCGAAATATGAGACGAAGGGTTTTTTAATGGCTACCAGATCTTCAATCCATGCTCCGTTCACTTTTAAGCCATTGATGGTCATTTGGCGTCTCCTCTTGTTGATTAAACCATGGAAAAATTTTGAATTTTCATCCCTAAGTTTTCCCCATTTCATCTTTGCTTTTTGAGTTAAGTCATTAATCATCGGTCTCTCAAGGTCGTCAATTTCTTTTAAAATCTCCAAACGACGCTTAGACAACTCATCATTACCGCCCCCATCGTCAAAGACCCTGTCAATTTCAGTCACGTCTAATGGAGTTTCGAAATAATAGAGGTATTGTCCGGTCTGTTTTTACGCCAAAGTTTGATCGATTCTTTAAGACGTTTTAGCTTGACTTTAAAACGGATGAAACTGTAGGGATATGATCATGTAATAGTAAGCGTATGTCTGGAAATTATTTAAGCCTACGGGGTCACACGTCTCGACACCAAATGTATTAATATTAATTAATAGTTAATTAATATTTATCACGAATTATTGAGGAGAAATTAATTAAAACTAATAGTTAATTGTTAACGGACCATTAGTTGTTAATTAAAGGGAATTGGGCTAGATGATTTAAATGACAAGTTGGTAGGAGCCCATATGGCTTGTACGAATTTAAACAAATTCGTGAAGCCCATGGGGGTTTAGGAAACCCTAGTCTTGTTCACCAAGTCATCTAATCCCTATAAATAGAACCCCTATGTTAAGGGTTTTATCGATTCCTTTAATCCAAGAGATTAGAGAACCTAAACCCTAATTCTCTCCTCCTCCTCTCCCTCTTCTAAATTCGGCCAAGGTTCCCTAAACCTTATTGAGTTCGAATTTTGTGGTGTGACCAAGAAGAAGAAGAAGCTCGTGAGTCTTGCTAGCACATAGCATTGGTGTGTCGTGTGTGCGATCGTAGAGGGATTTACATCAAATCCTCCAAGAAGATCAAGTCTTGCCGAGCTAACAAGGTACATGATTCTATCCGGTTAGTTAGTATAATTCATAGGATTAATCCGCTGCGTACTCGTGTTTAATTGATAAATCGTTTTATAACCTAACAGTGGTATCACGAGCCACCTATGTTTTAACTAATTACCGGAATAAAAACTTGAAAGGGGGTAATCTAGATTCTAGCTTTTCGATCCACTTAAATCGATTTTACAATTGGAAAAATCGGATTTCGCAAAATTGGTAAAAAAAATCGCAAACCACTAAAATCGATCGTTAATGGTTAATGTTTCACCGGCTGTTCACGATCGGGAACCCTGTGTTCACGATCGTGAACCTGTGTTTATGACCCACATGATGCAAAATCGTAAACTTGAAGTCGGCGGATGTTCACGATCGGGAACCATGGGTTTACGATCGTGAACCTATGTTTACGACCCACATTGATGCAAAATCGTAAACTTGTGGTAGGCGGCTGTTTACGATCGGAAAACCTATGTTTCCGATCGTAAACTGTGTTTATGACATATGATGCAAATCGTAAACCTTCGTTTACGATCGGAAACACTCATTCCGATCGAAATCATATATATATGGATCGAGAACCTCTTGAAAAATCGTAAACCCTTATATTTAGATCTAAAAATTCGTTTCCTGTGATCTAAAAAATTATGAACCCAAGTTTTTATTTGTTGTACCTTATTTAAATGTTAAAAGGAAGTAAAAACCATGAAGTTTCATGCAAATCGTTCATGATTATTACTTATATCAAGAGATGTAATAAATTAAAATTATGTTAGATAATTAGAAACCCTAAGACTATGTGATTATTTGTGATAATTGTGACATAATAAAAGGTTTTATTGCAAATTTGTTTTATGAAAATCGAAATTTGTTTAATAACTATTGAAATATGATTTTGTTTATAAAATAAAATTTGTGTCTTAAAATTCAAAAGAAACACCGGCTCACCCATTCGAACACACTCTAAGAGAGGTATAAGTCGGGTCGCCAGGCTTCCCTAAAGTGGGTAGGTTTTTAATTGCAAAAGTTGCAAACCTCACCCCTACGCTTCTTTGTGTGTTGCGAATGGAGCTACCGAGCTCCTTTGTTTTGAAAGACAAACTAAGAATTTTATAAACACATTATGTGGTGAAGATATGCATGAATCTTCACACATAACCTTTTTGATCACACATCAAAATTGTTTTGACCCAAACCAAACTTAAGTCTTTGCCACCCACCTTGAAAGGACACTTGAGGATGTCATCTTACTCATTGGTACACAATGGTAAAATGATATTCGCATGGCAAATTCGCACTCATTGGTACACAATGGTGGACAATTTGTGCGTTCTTGGTTGGACGACTTAAAGCGAGCCAGGCGGTGAGACCCTTGGCCCGTGGCAAAAGATGGGATGAAACATGACTACAAATCACTTGGTGCAAGTTGTAGGTCCCATAAAATCTAGGAATTGTATTTGGAATACAATTATTGATCGTCACTTACCTGTTGAATGCATCATTTCTAGCAGATCAACTGATGAAATGATGGCAGGTCAATTGGATCCTAGCCTTAATAAGCTTAATTGTTTAAAGTGTTTAAACATTGGGTAATTAAATTTATTAAGGAATTAATTATCGAAAATACTGATTTTTGAACTTAATCTGTTTTGTAGATGGCGACAAACCCCACTCAAAACAATGTTGGTCATGCTTTTCGTCAAATGTTTGAAAGAGAAAAGCTGAATGGATCTAACTTCAATGACTGGTACCGTCAACTAAGGATTGTCCTTCGAGTTGAACGGAGAACTGATGTCCTTGAACATCATTGGCCGACCGAGCCAGCTGCTGATGCTTCTGCTGAAGAAAAAGCGTTCTACAATGCAGAGTATAGCAGATACGACGAGGTTGCTTGCATGATGATCTCGAGTATGACTCCTGATCTTCAGAAGCAATACGAGTTTCATACACCTTGTGATATGATCAAAGAGCTAAAGAAGATGTATGAAAAACAAGCTGGTGTCGAATTGTTCGACCTAGTTGTGGAACTCCATGACTTGAAGCTTGAAACTGGTAAATCGGTCAGTAGTCATGTGCTCAAGATGAAGAGCTACTTTGACAAACTGGAATCGCTCAATTATGGGTATAATCGGGTTGTTGCTGTTGGCATGATCCTCAAATCTCTTACGAAGGATTTTGAGGGTTTTGTGCGCAACTACAACATGCATAGTATGACTAAGACTATACCTGAGCTTCATGCTATGCTTGTCGAGTATGAAAAAACGATTCCTAAAAAGGCCACTGAAACACCCCAAGTTCTCATGATCAAAGGGGGTAAGATCCAAAAGGCTAAAAGACCGCAAAAGGGGAAGGGCAAGATTGATGGCAAGGGTAAAGGCAAGGCTGTTGCCCATATCCCTAAAGCCAAGCAAACCCCTCCAGCCCTTAAAGAGCATCCGGCTAAGGACCAGATCTGTCACCATTGTGGTGAAGTTGGACACTGGAAGAGGAACTGTCCTACCTATCTAGCTGAGTTGATGAAGAAGAGAAAGATTACTAGCGGAGCTAGTACATCAGGTATCTTCACAATTGAATTATTTTCCTTTTCTAAGTGTAATTCATGGGTGTATGACACCGGCTGTGGAACTCACATCTGTAATTCGTTACAGGGTCTTAGAAAGAGGAGGAAACTGAAGCCTGGAGCTTTGCAGCTGTACGTGGGAAATGGTTTTCCAGCAGGAGTGGAAGCTATAGGAGAATTTCATTTAATTCTGCCTTCTGGGTTAATTATTGTGTTAGACAATTGTCATTATGCACCTTCTATCACTAGAGGTGTTATTTCAGTTTCTTTGTTGAAAAACCAAGGATTTATTAATGAATTTAATAATATCGGTATTTCAGTTTCTAAAAATAATGTTCATTATTTTGATGCTATTCCTTGTGATGGTATTTATGAAATTGATATGCGTGGTTGTGACTCAAATAATTCAATGTTCACTGTTAGCAAACGAGGCAAAACTAGTTTGGACTCTACCTATCTTTGGCACTGTCGTCTTGCCCATGTTGGCAAAAATCGCATTGAAAGACTTCAACGTGAAGGGATCTTACAATCAAATGATGAATCATTTGAAAAATGCGTTTCCTGTATCTCAGGAAAGATGACAAGAAAACCCTTTCCGAACAAGCCGCAAAGGGCTAAAGAACTACTTGGACTCATCCATACTGATGTTTGTGGCCCATTTAGACATGTGTCAAGAAAAGGTGCTAGCTACTTCGTAACTTTCACGGATGATTTCAGCCGTTATGGTTATGTTTACTTGCTTAAACATAAACATGAGGTATTTGAAACATTCAAAGAGTTCAAAACCGAAGTAGAAAATCAACTCGGAAAGACCATCAAGATCCTTCGATCGGATCGTGGTGGAGAATACTTAAGCCAAAAGTTCAAGGATTATCTTAAAGCGTGTGGAATTGTCCAACAGCTTACCCCTCCTTACACACCTCAGCATAATGGAGTGTCTGAGAGGAGGAATCGAACCTTACTAGAAATGGTAAGGTCGATGATGAACCTTACAACTCTCCCAATGTCATTTTGGGATTTTGCTCTAGAAACCGCTGTCCGCATTCTAAATATGGTTCCAACCAAGAAGGTTGAAAAGACACCATATCAATTATGGCATGGAGAAGTCCCTGTGTTGTCTTACTTAAGAGTCTGGGGATGTGAGGCACTTGTGAAGCGCGATACGCCTGACAAACTACAACCCAGAACTACTAAGTGCATCTTCGTGGGATACCCAAAGGAAACAATGGGTTACTACTTCTATAATCCTTCCGAAAACACTGTTCGTGTTGCTCGATATGCTGAATTCTTTGAAAAGAATTTTATAGCTCAAGAGAACAGTGGGAGAATTGTAGAACTACTAGAAGATGTGTCACCTTCTGAAACAACTAGCAATCATCAACTTGGGAGGGGGGGAAATGTTCAAAGTGATGAACCTCAAGTCGATGATGTTGCGATTCCACTTCGTAGATCCGAAAGGGTCGTACGTGAACCGGATAGATGGATTGGTCTAGTCGAATCCGAGGATAACGTATCAGGAGATCTCAATGAGCCTCCGAACTTCAAAGCTGCATTATCAGATCCGGAATCTGACAAATGGCTTGAAGCAGCGAACGTGGAAATGCAATCCATGCAAGATAACCACGTTTGGACCCTGGTTGATCTTCCTCCTAACGCAAGAACCGCTGGGAGTAAATGGCTCTTCAAGAAGAAGACCGACATGGATGGAAATGTACACACCTATAAAGCTCGTCTCGTGGCGAAAGGTTATACTCAACGTTTTGGCGTTGACTATGATGAGACCTTTTCACCAGTAGCAGACATTAGAGCTATTAGGATTCTCTTAGCCATAGCAGCGTACTATGACTTTGAGATATGGCAAATGGATGTTAAGACTGCCTTCTTAAATGGTTACTTAGATGAAGAAGTCTATATGGATCAACCTGAAGGGTTCATTGATCCAAAACATCCCAACCAAGTATGCAAGCTCCAAAGGTCCATTTATGGACTAAAGCAAGCATCGAGGAGTTGGAATAAACGGTTTGATGAAGAAATCAAAAAGTTTGGTTTCGTTCAGAATCCCGATGAGCCATGTGTATATCGCAAAGCTAGTGGAGTAATGTTACTTTCCTTGTCTTATATGTAGATGACATATTGATTATAGGAAAACACATTCCAATGTTGCAAGATGTAAAATCCCATCTTGGAAAGTGTTTTGCCATGAAAGACTTGGGAGAAGCAGCATTTATTCTGGGAATCAAGATCTATAGAGATAGAACTAAGCGGTTGATTGGACTAAGTCAAAGTGCTTATATTGATAAGATCTTGAAGCGATTCAAGATGGAGAATTCCAAGCGTGGTACAGTACCTATGCAGGAAGGACTTGGTCTATCGGTCAAACAAGGTGCTTCTACACCTGATGAGGTGAAGCGTATGCAAAGAGTTCCTTATGCTTCGGCTGTAGGCTCTATAATGTATGCGGTGAGATGCACTAGACCTGATATAGCATTTGCGCAGAATATCGTTAGCCGATATCAACAGAATCCAGGTGAAAGTCACTGGACTGCTGTTAAGACCATTCTCAAGTACCTACGAGCTACTAGAGATTTGTTTTTGGTGTATGGGGGAAATCCAGATCAAGAGCTCAAAGTGACCGGATACTGTGATGCTGGATTTCAGACTGATAGAGATGACACGAAGTCTCAGTCTGGGTACGTCTTCGTTCTGAATGGAGGCGCTGTGGATTGGAAAAGCAAGAAACAAACCACAGTTGCTATGTCTGCAACAGAGTCTGAGTACATTGCTGCTTCGGAAGCTGCAATGGAGGCTGTCTGGATAAGGAAGTATATTTGTGGGCTTGATGTGATCCCTACAAGTAACTTACCTATCGACATGTACTGCGATAACTCGGGTGCATTAGTCATTGCCAAAGAACCTGGAGTTCAGAAGGGCGCCAGACACTATGCCAGGAGATATCACTATGTTCGTGAACAGGTCGAACTGGGTGAAATCAGATTACTCAAAGTTCACACAGATGTTAACTTAGCTGATCCTTTCACGAAAGCTTTGTCGAGGCCGAAGCTTGAAAGGCATGCCGAGGGCATGGGACTTAAATTAGCTAGTTAAAATCATGTATGTCTGATGTTCGGTATTTGGATAAAGGATGTTAAACAATTTCTATTTGTATAATGAAATAAAGTACTTGATATGTTTGATTTCATTTAATGGTTAAGTTGTGTCCTATATTTGCATGTTTAATCCATGAATACTTACTAAGTATTCTAAATTGTCCATTGTCGATTAACTATGTGGGAGCATAGTTAAACTAAGACAAAATCTGAGTGATTGGTTAGGATGGTCCCACCAAACTCACATGGTATTCATTGGATGCATACTGGACTGACCCACTAACGAATTGTCACTTTATGGATCGGCGTCATTAAGTGAAATTCGTAAATGGTTGCTTTATTTATCCTTAGACTTGAGATACAAGCAGGTCATGCATGTATGGATTGCACCTACTTGATATAGGTCTAACTATCCTGAATAAGGTAGTACAAAAGAGCTATTTTCAGTAAGTGTAGTGAAGTATGTGACTTGACACGTGTAGTCAAGAGGATTTGTTCCTTCGGCTTTGTGCTGAAGCAGATACCACTGGGCCCCTCATTGGACTAATTAAGATGTTTGCATGGCCGTGCCCAAAATGAAATCTAGAGATGTCTCGATTTGCAATTTGGTAATCTTAAGTTAGTTGTGAGAATGAGAAACAGAATCGTTAAAGTATGGAATGACTTTGATCCATATCCATATTTAACACGGTATCGGTAACAAAGGGATAATAAATGACTAAACCATTTAAATACACTTTGAGAAACTGTACTTAAATATTTCTGGGAGCATTGGCGTGTTGCTAGACGCTAACCAATGTTATTACCTTTACTATTGCAAGCTCAAGTGGGAGCTGTAGGGATATGATCATGTAATAGTAAGCGTATGTCTGGAAATTATTTAAGCCTACGGGGTCACACGTCTCGACACCAAATGTATTAATATTAATTAATAGTTAATTAATATTTATCACGAATTATTGAGGAGAAATTAATTAAAACTAATAGTTAATTGTTAACGGACCATTAGTTGTTAATTAAAGGGAATTGGGCTAGATGATTTAAATGACAAGTTGGTAGGAGCCCATATGGCTTGTACGAATTTAAACAAATTCGTGAAGCCCATGGGGGTTTAGGAAACCCTAGATTTCATTAACTTGAGGCATGGTAATAAGGTTCGGACCAAGACTTGGTCACCATCTCATCGAACCCATCAATCAGCATCCAAGAGTTGTAGAATTTAAATGGTGTTTGTCCGAAATCCTTACACGATTGTCTCAACAGAATAGGTCTATGGTCCACGATAGTTTTATCAAGGGCTACCACCTCCAAATTATTAATTTTTTCAAGAAGATCCAGAGACACGAGGAAGCGATCCAATTTACTAGCACTCCGACCTCTAGCATCAACACGAGTAAAATTGTAACCCCCCATCGGTATATCCACCAAACCACCTTCATCAATGAACGAGTTGAAATTGATGACATTATTTTTTGAGAAGAATGACCCAATTTTCTCCGAATCTTTTCTGATAGAATTGAAATCGCCAAAAATAATAAAAATCCCTGGATTATTGTTCATGAAATCGATCAAAGAATTCCATAACGCTTTTTTAAGAGATTCCAGTTGAGGAGCGTACACGTTAACCATATAACAACTAATAGAAGGAATGACCCAAGTTCCTTTAACAATCAATACGTGGTCCAAGGTGAATATCATATCTTTTGAAAAAACCTTCGGGTCCCATATAGAAACCATACCGCCCGATAAACCAATCGAAGGGAAAAAAGCAACCTCAAACTGAAAATTCCCCCATATAACTTTTACCCGGTTCAAGTCAAGAACATTCATCCGTGTTTTTTGGAGACCCACAAACCCCACCCTATAATTTTCCAGAATGTTACGAACTTTATTTTGTTTGACAGACGATCCGCTCCCACACATATTTAAAGAAAGAATATTCATCGGTCCACTAAGGAATCACTAACCTTATTAACGAAGTTCTCAAAGTCATTTGTAGTTCCATTCATGTCGAGCCCCATTAATTTTCCCAATTGTATGAACTTGGAGAAATCTTGGACCATTGAACCACCTTGTGTGAACCTATTTTTGAGAAAGAACTGGTCGATTCTACTTTTCCATCTTGTGTAAAAAATTATTCAAAACCCGGGGGCTTCGATGGCTCCGAATCTCCCACCGAGATA
Source organism: Deinandra increscens subsp. villosa (assembly GCA_039602395.1). Taxonomy (NCBI): domain Eukaryota; kingdom Viridiplantae; phylum Streptophyta; class Magnoliopsida; order Asterales; family Asteraceae; genus Deinandra; species Deinandra increscens. The sequence goes on from JBCNJP010000019.1 coordinate 24,210,897, forward strand.
GGACTGTTAATGGCAGAGTTTTGGACATTTTTAGCCATCATTTCTGTCTCGTTCAAAGGTGTGTTCCCAGATTTTTCCGCTGAAACATTGATCCCCGGAAAGTTGACGGGTTCCTCATCCTTCACTTGTTCTTGTTTTTTACCCGAGACCTCATACTCCTCATTAATTTCCCCTTCCTCATAATAATTGTCCTCATCCGAGTCCTCGTAAGAGGAAGATTCATCATGAAACTTAAGTGAAGGTGACCAATTATCAAATTCTTTTGCATGAATATTGAAAACCGAACCACCAACTTCAACTTCTATGTTTTCGTTAATAGGTAATAGTGATTTTGTTATGATACATACTTTACCAACGGCTAGTGGTTCATCCTTGTCGTTACCGAAAAATAAGAAATCGCCCCACAATTCCCCAATCTTTTTTAGAACCATTGGTGTTAAGGCCACAATCGGGAGACCAAAACAATCCAAACACATCTCTCATCAGGTATGAACGAATTATCCAATGGTTTTAACAACGTAAAACATTTAATGAGTTCCGAACAAAGCTTAAATTTGAGAGCCGTGTCGGTGTTAGTAAAATACATCCCCACACAACGCCCACCAACATATCTAAAACGAACATCATTGAATCCTTCTTTGACGAACAGTGAGGGTAGATTCGGAATGGAGAATGGATCAGAAACTCTACCCATGATGAAACTAGTATCTTTTGAATCAATACAATCATTAGGAGAAATTGTTACCCGTTTTTTCTTGATCTCTTTAACTGCAGGTTGCGCAACGATCGGTTTCAAGATATCGGCGAACGTTTAAGCCATGTTCGACACTGTTTTGATGGTTATCGGAGCTTCCTTATTACCGACGACATTCGTTTTCTTTGTTCCAGTTTGATTGAGGCCATTCGAAATAGGAGTTTTAGACACTTCTCTTACGTGATCAGCATAAACATGATACGAGCCCATCCAAATCAATCTTAGGTTATCAATGAGTTTTTTGGTGTCTTTGACTGCAAGAAAGCGTACGAATCCGAATCTTCTTCCAGACATAGATAAACGTTGCGATATATAAACATCTGAAACCCTACCCCACTTCTCACATTGTTTCCATAAGTCTTGTTGCGATGAACTTGGAGGGAAGTTTGTGATGAACACCGACGTGGAGATTTTTTCAAGGTTTTTGAAATCGGTGTTAGGAACTTGCCTGTTGCGATCTGACGAATCAGAGAAGGGACGGGAATTTGTTCGATTCTTCTTCTTTGGGAAAAACCACTGATCAACATCAGTGTCGTGGAACGAAGGTTTGGACGGAATCAAGGTTGTCGTCCGGTGGCCGGACGTTGATTGTTGACGGTGATCGCCCATTAGGTGGAGAGCATTAGGGTTTTAAAATCTACATGAGATAGTGTGTTATTCCAAATTGTTCCAAATAATTGTTTGTTAGCATGGAATTGTGTGTGGTTTTTACACTTCAAATTTAATTTTTAACTAGGGGTAGATTCGGCCGCGCGTTTCGGCGGCCATTGTTAGAGCTTCGTAGCAAGCATCCTGTGTCCAGATCTGTTACTTTATAAGTTGAACTTTATATAACATAACACAAGTATCATTTCTAAGGTCAGTTTGCTCATTAGGTACAAGCCAACATTGAAGCTTTGTATTAGCCTGCTTTCTGATTTATAGAGGGTTAAGTTTGGAAAAGAAAACATAGTTTTTACAGGCTAATATAGTCATTGTGTATAAGTCTTACTTGTTTTTAAGCGGTTTACCTATAGAAACGTCGAGAGTATGAGATAGTTAAGTACAACATTTATATTATAAAACCTAAAAAATTATGTTTTTGGTAACACTTGCGAAACGTAAAGTTTGCTAACCGGGTTAGAGAAAACATCTATATATTTATAGAAAGAAAACATAAATGAAAATCAGGATAAAAGAAAAAAAAAGTGTCTACGAGGGTAGAATATGATGTTATACCCGGTTCGAATCCTTATATTGTACCTAAACACTCCGTCAAGGAACAAGTTACGAACAAAATATATTTATAATTAACTTATATTAAGAAAATATATTATATATTAATAGAATTTATAAAAATAAAAATAAAATGGGAAAAAAGGTGTTCCAATGTTTTCAACCCATGCCCCTCATTTACAAACTCAAATATTTGTCATGAATCAACTTTGTTTTGTTAACTAATTTGCTAAACATAATATATAAGGGAGAACAAAAAGTCAACATACTAGCAACCAAGCTAGCATGCATGTTCCTTGTTTGACTTTCACAATAATATATAGATAATTTACTCTTTTCTTCAAAAAATCTATTTCCTCCTTTACTATATCACTGAAACTTATATATATATGTTTACTTTATTTAAAATTTCTAACTCTAAGCTTTTACATAGGTATCCACTGTATTATTCTTCTCATTCGGTCTCTTTTTTTATACCTTACCAAATATAATCAGACATATCTCCTTTTTTACTAAGGAAAACTGGAAATAAATAATCCTAAGTTTTTATGTTTGGCCGGTAATAATCTTAACTTTTAAAATAGCTCTCAGTGGTCCCAACTTTCACTATATTTACTTGTAATGGTCCCATTGTTAAAATCACTAACTCTGTTAACTCCCTTGATGACGTGGCACATGACTTGGAAATTTTTTTTTTATAATTTCGAAATCTCCTATTAACCTACGTGGCATCCACATCATCAAGGGAGTTAACAGAGTTAGTGATTTTAACGATGAGACCATTACAGGTAAATATAGTAAAAGTTGGGACCACTAGGAGCTATTTTAAAAGTTAGGATTATTGTCGGCCAAACATAAAAACTTGGGATTATTTATTTCCAATCTTCCTTTTACTAATACATATTTATATTTATTTATTTATATATATATCACAGTGTAACTCAAAAGAAATAGTGTATTTTTACACATTTATACTTTGACCATAACTTTTTTAAGTTTAATAATTTAACCACGAAACTTTTTGACATTTACGTTTTATACCCATTAACATTTTTACTTTCGTTTTTTAGTATATTTTTTTTATAGTTTATTCTTTGATTACAAAACGTTTACACATTTACGTTTTATACCCCTTAAATTTTCTACTTTCATTTTCAGTATACTTTTTATAGTTTTATACTTTGACCACAAAACTTAGACTTTTACGTTTTATATCCCTTAACTTTTTTACTTTCACTTTTTAGTATACTTTTAAAAGCTTTGACTTTGACCACGACTTTTTATCGTTTTATACTTCGACCACACAACTTTTAGACTGTTAGGTTTTATGCCCCTTAACTTTTCTATTTTCGTTTTTAATATACTTTTTTATAGTTTTATACTTTGACCACGAAACTTTTAGACTTTTATATTTTATACCCCTTAACTTTTCTACTTTTGTTTTTTAGTAAACTTTTAGAGTTTTCGACTTTGACCACGACTTTTTTATAGTTTTATACTTTGACCGCGAAATTTTTAGACTTTTATATTTTATATCTCTTAACTTTTCCACTTTTGTTTTTAGTATACTTTTAGAGTTTTCGACTTTGACCACGACATTTTTATAGTTTTATACTCCGACCGCACAACTTTTAAACTTTTACGTTTTATACCCCTAAACTTTTCTACTTTCATTTTTTAGTATACTTTTTATAGTTTTTATACTTTCACCACTAAACTTTTAGACTTTTACGTTTTATACTCCTTAACTTTTCTACTTTCGTTTTTAGTATACTTTTAGAGTTTTCGACCTTAGCCAATCCTTATTTATAGTTTTATACTTTGACGACATTAAAACGTTTCTTACTAAAACTGAGGGTAAATGGATGAACCGCCGCGAAGCGCGGCCAGATCACCATCTTGTTTTGTAATTATAAAAAATTTCCACAAATAGTTTTATTTCTGTTGCTATCTTCACTGATTACCATAACCATTCTTCTTAACTGAGTTTTATTTTGTATTCTTTTTTTTATATAACATTAATATTAGTATCTTCTAATACAGTTATAAATTTTATTTCGTTTAATTTATTCTTCAATCTCCTCTGCTTATTGATTGCTTATATGATTATTTATGTTAAGTGTACACTTTCTGTTTCTTTCTAAATCAAGTTAAGCATTTTAGTCTCTTCTGGATTTACACTTTTTTTTTTGGAACGGCGATGTTTGGTCACGATGGGTTAGGACATCGCGCACCTATCCTACCTCCGTAGAGGAGGAGATGAGGGTCCACCCCACAGACAGCCAGACATGAGTGTCCTAACCGTGCCTCAGCTGGGGTCGTGTGGGGCATATGGACGTTCCCCGGGAAAACCATGCGACTGTCTAGCAGGCCCACATGGGACCTTCGTTGAAACCCGTAGGTTTCAACCCAAGCTTAGACAGTTGCAAGCCTCCACAATAGCAAAACTATCTGGAGTAACCTGCGTGCTGGGTAAAACCGGTCGGCATCATGACTCGAACCAAGGTTGCCCTTGGTCATCAATCATTTGCCAACAGTGAGGTTTGAACCTGGGTTTCCCCAAAGTCCAAACAACACTGGTACCATTGAGACAATGCTACAATGGTTTCTGGATTTACACTTACATTGTTTTCTCAACTCTGTACCTATGTCTTTTAATATTTAAGAAACTTATTTCTGCCTTATAATTATTTTGTGTATAGTTTATTATAGACAATTTTTAGTCTTTCTCTTTAGCTTATGCTGTAGCAACGCAGAGGCGGATCCAGGAAAATAATTTAAGGGTAGCGTTAAAATAATATATTTATCGGGAGTAACGGGGGTTCGGGGGCAGCGCCCTCGAAAAAAAATTAGGTAATTAACGGGCTTTTGATCATATTTTCATGTTAGGATTTAAATAAAAACAATAAATTTTTTTCGAGTGGTAGCGTATTTTCAGGGGTAGCGAAAAGTTCGTTTCAGGGGTAGCGAAATACCGAAAACAAAAAAAGTTGCACATCATAGTAAAAGTTCAGGGGTAGCAGGCCCCTGAGCTCTTAGTAGCTCCGCCCCTGCAGCAACGTATATCACGCAAACGGGCTCTGCCCTTAACGCATCAACTGTCGGCTTTCATCCTCAGGTATTCGATTTATTTTGTATTTATTTTGTAATGGTTACATTCGATTTCAATTAGCAAATTTGATTTAATTTATAATGAGTAGATTTTTGTATTATGTTTATTCTGCTATGAATATTTAGGGTTTTGTATATCCTGAACATAAGTTTAATAATTAGTCAAAAAAATTTATTGGTATCCCATTCATTCATGATTAACTTTTCTTCAATATACACCGACCTTCATTTTAGGCACCTCACACTCTCCATCTGCTACGCAATTTTTCTGTCCACGATTTCCAATTTCAGGTATTTAGTTTTCGTTTACATCTTAATCGTTTACTGTATCCCCCTTGCTATGATATTTGTAAGATGAAACTTTGAAATCTTGAAATGATTTAGGTTTCCTTATAACTTTTACACCAGAGAGTCCTAAAAATTTTATGGGCTCGGGGCGAATTTTTTTTTTGTGTCTCTCAACATACAAAGTTAATAACTCATATAAAAAGTCAATAAAATAACAATAATTATAATAAGAATAATAAAATATATAGCATTGTAGCAAAACCTTCTAATATTAAAAATACTTAAACAAATCATTATACTTATTGTGCAAGTCATCTAACTATTCTTTTAAATCTTTTATTTGTGTCTTGCATCTTTATAGAGAGCAGAATTTCGACTAGGTAACTCTTGAAGATCACTTATATCTTTCTTTTGAGCTTCAATCTTTTCTATATACTTTTTATCATGTTGTTTAGCAGGTCTAGCAACACATTTGTCATATTCTACTTCACGTTTCATCATCTCAAGCCGCAACTTATAACCTTCAATAAATTCTACACATTCATGATTAGTACATGCCTAAGATAAAGATGAGGATGAACTCATTTTGACAATTAGGAAAACTTAAAATCCTCACTAAGTCTGAAAACGGACTCAAAATCAAGAGTTGGCTCACCAAACCTGAATTCTAGAAGTACCCCAAAACTTTCAGAGCAAAAATGAAGTCCTCAACAATGGAATTCGGGGGTGAAAATGGACTGCAAAGGCACTATGGCATTGAAAGCGTGGGGCTCGTCGAGAGCTTCATTTTGGCTGGTAATAGGCCCCATAACTTTAAGCGTAGCTCAAGTTACACTTGTTTTAGTGAAAACCAACTAAGAAGCACTTTTACAACCAGGAACACCTTTCCGCCTGAGAGCCCCTTTTACAACCAATAACCCTCTTATGACTGTAAACCACCAACCTCAACTGAGAACCAAACCGAAAACCACCTATTCGGCTGAAAACCCTTATCCAGCCGAGAACTTGCTGATAAGACCGAAAACTTGGGCAACAAGTTGAGAAATTCGGTTCAAAGATTACCTTCCTTAAATCTCGGAGATTTTGAAATTCAAAATTAATAGCAATCGCAACAAATCTACAATACTTAAAGCTCATCAATAACTTCCAAAACAGACTAGGCCGAAAACTATCAAACCAGAACCGAAAACCCTTTAAGTGCAACCTAAAACCCTTGATCCACTTGACCGAAAACCCATAAATTTTGACCGAGAACCCTTCTAACTGAAGAATACTGACCTACAACCCTTTAAACTCACAAACACAGTGTCGAAAACCCTTAAATTCCAACCGAAATCCCTTCAATAGGGGAACCAAAAAACCCTTCAAATCGAGGCGAAAACCTGTAAAGCACCTTAAATCTTGATAGAAACCGTGAGAATCAAGATATCGTGAGAGCCAAATCACACGTTTCTTGGTTCTGATACCAGTTGTAGGATCAAGAATTGTTCTCACACGATATCTATTGTCAATCTAGTATGCGAAAACCACTAGATTAATGATTCAAGAAAAATAGAATGCAAACTAATAATAAACGATAATGAATAACAATAAAGCAAACACTTGGTATGATGAATGCTTAACCGATTACAACTTGATAATCATCACAAAATAGAATCCGGACTTGCTCCTCTCTAGTCCATATTTTGTCTTCACAAGTGCCAACCCTTATGACTGAAGCCACCTTGTGTTTATATACTACACAAGGTGTGCATACAAGGCCTTTTAGCCCCAAGCCGAACACCTAATATAATTTACTAAACAACCTTATAATAATTACAAGCCCACTTAATAATCAACTAATAACTAATATACCATTTAATACACAAGCCTCTTAATATTTCCTTACACCGACACAACACACGACCCGAATTTATACCTAGTTATTTCAAAAGGAAAACTAACCTTACAAAAAATGTTTGATACTAATTCATTGAACAAACATGGAATGAAAGTTTAGGGGCACATTAGTACAAGAACAATAAGTTAAAGGACAGAATTGAAAATCCACCCAAAGTGCCTTATCATCATCTTCATCGGATATTCGTATACATGGATAGAGCACACAAACCATAAACCAGAAACACAATGGCCTCCTCATCTGCTTCTACTTCGGCTACACTCACTTTATCATCAATCCATCTTCCCCAAGAACCCAAATCATCCCTAATTTCCTCCTTCGCTTTCAAACCAAACCCCAAAACCAAATTTTTGGCCTTACAATCCCAATCGGAATGCATCAGACCCACCAATTTCAAGTCTGGTTTTGGTTCTTACAAGAATTCCCCTTTTCTGGTTTCTGCGGTGGCTGCTGAAGCTGAGCTGGGTGAAGATGTTGATGAGGATGTTGCCGGTGGCGGTGGTGGTGTCGCTACGGCGGCTCCTCCTGTATCCGCTAAACCTAAGAAAGGGAAAGCTGCTTTGCCTCTTAAGAGTGACAGGGTAAGCTTCTTTTTTTTTTTTTAAGTTTAATTTTGATTCTACTTCATTTTATGGCTATATTTTTTCTAGTGATTTTAGTGTGTAATTGGGTGTATGTTGATGTTTTTTCACACAATGAGAGTAAATCTTGATAATTTTGAAGTTCAAAACAATTCAATTGCACATTATATTGTCAAATTGAGGATGAGGTATTATTATTCAAGAAATCTTGATTGATGCTGAGGTATTATTATTGTCAATTTGGACTCTCAATTGAGGTTGAGGTATTATTATTATTCAAGAAATCTTGATTTTGTGCTGTTAAAACTCATAACAAAGGATGTATAGTTAGTTTAAAACCAAGCTTGATGATAGAAATGTATTTGGCTTTTGGTTATCTGACAGTTATATATAGTTAGTTTCATACCAGCTGCAACAATATTGATGTGTTTTTTTGGGTCAAATTTGGGTTTATCAGACTAGGTCAAAGAGATTCTTGGAAATTCAAAAGCTGAGGGAGATCAAGAAAGAGTATGATATGAAAACTGCAGTATCATTGCTCAAGGAAATGTCGAGCACCAAGTTTATAGAAAGCGCAGAAGCACATTTTCGTCTTAACATCGATCCAAAATATAATGATCAGCAGCTGAGAGCAACAGTGAGTTACAAAAGACTTTACTTGGAGGATTATATATTATGTGTTCTAACAACTTCTGATGCTTTAAATCTTGAATTGTAGGTGAATTTGCCAAAAGGCACCGGGCAGGTTGTTAGGGTGGCTGTTCTTACTCAAGGTTTTTTCCCTTTTCGCTTTGAACTAGGGGTAACAATTTCTAACACGACCTGAAACACAACAAGAAACTAATTAGGTTTTTGGTTGTCATTTTAACCCGTTTATTAAACAAATAGTGTTTGGGTTAACTTGTTTAACATGTATTTAAATTAGAATAAAAAATAATAAAAAAAATGTTTTTATAAGGTCAACCCATAGACCTATTTATGAGCTGTTTAACCAATTTATTACACCACGTCAACCTGTTTACGACCCATTTAACCTATTTACAACTTGATTACAACCCGCTAACCCATTTACAACACGTCAACCTATTTGACTTGTCTAGGTAAATGGGTTACACAATTTTAGGTTTTAAGTGTGTCCCGGTTAGTATTGACATATTTGACAAGAATAAATATATGGTTCTTGTTCAGGTTCATTAACTCAACCCGTCAGGCCGACATGATTGACACCCCTACTAATTTAACTATTTATTTTCTTTTCATTTCTTCTCCTTAAAATCATGATATAATTGACTTTCTAGAGACTTTCTTTAAGCCACTAACGATGATCTTGTTGGGTTCATTTATGGATTATTATAACCGACAGGTGAAAAGTTCGATGAAGCAAAAAGCGCGGGAGCAGATATAGTTGGTGGAGAGGACTTGATAGAACAAATCAAAGGAGGATTCATGGAATTTGACAAACTTATTGCAACTCCTGATATGATGCCTAAGGTTTTACTTTACATCATATTATATAAATGGATGCTACCTGAGGTCATCTAGGTAATTTTCTATAAAAATGTCGTTAAATTCTGGGAACAATGTCAATCAGGTCGCCAGTTTGGGGAAAATTTTGGGACCCCGAGGCCTTATGCCAAATCCGAAAGCCGGGACTGTGACAACCAATATACCTCAGGTATGTTTTCGTGTATATACATACATACATGCATGCATACATCCATTGAGTGTATATTATTACTTAACAGACCATAGAGGAGTTTAAGAAGGGAAAAGTAGAATTCAGAGCAGATAAAACAGGAATTGTTCACTTGCCATTCGGGAAGGCGAATTTCTCAGAAGAGGATCTTATGATAAACCTTCTTGCTGCAGTGGTAAAGGCTAAAACTCATGTTTTTTTTTCTCCAAATGCATGAACAACATAATTCGTTTTCTGACCCATTTTGTTAATTTGGCAGAAATCTGTGGAAACAAACAAGCCGACTGGGGCGAAAGGAGTATACTGGAAAAGTGCCCATATATGTTCTTCAATGGGGCCTTCAATCCGGTTAGACATAAAGGATATGCTTGATTTTAAGCTTCAGTAGAATGGATGTTTAAAGATTGTAAACCATAGATGTAAATTAGATCATCTGCTGCATAATTAGCCGCGAAAGACCTGTTTTTGGAAGATGCAGCATAACATGGTTGAAAAAAGGAAAACTGTTTCTTGGATCATCATCATTCTTACTAGTGTTATTCCTTTCATGCCAGATGAACAAAACATTTCTGTGATTGTTATTCTGGTTCAAAGTTTTAATGTTTGTTTTTCTGCATATGCCTGTTTGATATCTGAAATTTCTTGTATTCTTTTTTATTCATGACCGTGGGAACCTGTTGTTTGTAAACTACGGGACACATCAATACTCTGCTAATCGGACTGATTAGGTAAGCGCGATAAACCAGTGGAAGCATATCTTGAGATCTCTGTTAGAGGGGAATCATATGCTTTTTGGTGCACCACTGATAGAGCCTAGTTTGATAAGAATCTTCAACTGAGACGTTTTATGAGAAGTTTTATGTTCTCAGAGGCACGGGAATAAAATTTTATTACACAACAGAATTTCATCAAATATCTAAAGAGGGATACTCGGATACATTATCATTCTCCTCATGGTAACGTGGTATACTTTTTAACTAAAAGATTGTAGGTTCGAGTTGTGTAAGATGCGTGTTGTAATAGTATCACCTAAAAAATTTTATAGGTGTTAACCGTTAAAAAAGAATATTGAGCACATTATATTATATATACTATATTCAATGTCTAAATGCTTATGAATAATATTACATCATTCATAGCTTGTCACATGGCAGACCATGATTAATTCTTTTTTCTTTAAATTTTTAAAATGGTTTTTAGTGTTTAACATAGTTTTAGTTTAACATTATTGTTTTTACGTATCTAATTTTGTGTGATGTTTCATTTAACTAATGCGACATAGATTTTATAAGCTCACCTAACCTTTAGGTCCCGGATTCAGTACTTGGAGCTTTAATGTCGTTACAAATTTTTATTTATTTCTGTTTTTTTTATGTTGCGCTCTAGTCTTTGTCATTCTAGGAGTGAAAATAATTAGGTGGGTGATGTAATGTCTCCATCACTTATCTAAAATTATCGTTAAAAAAAAAAACTATTAAGTATGTTTTAGGGCCTAAAAGTACAAAAACGGAGCAGATTAACATCAAAGTTGGTCAAGAATCAAGATGAGACAAGGGTCCGCGTTCTATAAACGCAGCTTCTGGTTTCACTTCACGCATCCTTTATAAACGCAAGCTCATAATTCGTCTCTCTCCACCAAAATCAAATCCAAGATGCAGATTTTCGTCAAAACCCTAACCGGCAAAACCATAACTCTCGAGGTCGAGAGCAGCGACACCATTGACAATGTCAAAGCCAAGATCCAGGTTTCTCTTCTCCTCTATCCCTACTTGCCGCACTTCTTTTTTATTTCATCTTCTTCAGATAATTTGTTTTAATATCGATAGAATCAACTTCGCTACTGAAAATTATAGAATTAGGGTTCCGCCTGTTCATATAACAAATACAGTTAAGTCCCGTGATTATATATATGCCTTTTGCTAAATCTGTCAACTTTTTGGATTCTGGAGTAGATTTTGATCATGTTCTGTTAATCAGGTTACAACCAGACGAATATTGCTATAGATGTGTACCGAAATTTGAATTTTTTTTTTTATTACTATAGGAGTATGTTTTCATGTTATATTCCAATTATGTTGATAGATTTTGATTTTCTTGTAAGTTTGGTTGATGAGATGAGGGTTTTTTTTTTTTGCATTTTGAAGGACAAAGAAGGTATCCCACCAGACCAACAAAGGTTGATTTTTGCTGGAAAGCAGTTGGAGGATGGAAGGACGCTTGCTGATTACAACATCCAGAAAGAGTCAACACTTCATCTTGTTCTGAGATTGAGAGGTGGAACTATGATCAAGGTTAAGACTCTTACAGGGAAAGAGATTGAAATTGACATTGAACCAACTGATACAATTGATAGAATCAAGGAGAGAGTTGAAGAGAAGGAAGGAATCCCTCCTGTGCAGCAAAGGTTTGGCTTTTTTATTATTCTCTAATTCTAACTTCCTTCAACATTTTATCTAAGTTTATGATCACGAATAGATGTTGGGAGTTGCTACTTGTTCTTTATAACACATACAAGGTTCATAATTGACCAAGATTTGTGACCAAAGGGAGTAGTTGATCCCCTTAATGGAAATACTTGCTGCACTTAAACACATGGCAGGCACATCGATGCACGGAGTTGATGATACACATGAATATGATTATGAATTGATTATAATTGCTTCATCTTGCAATGTAAATTGGTTTGTCGATTTAGCACTGGCTTCAGTTTCTTAGTTAACTTTCAATCTTCGTGTTTCAGTTTTCTATTTGCTTTGTCAACTTATTACTACTGTGAATCCTTGGTTCTAGGCTAGGTTCTGATCATGTCCTACAAAACCATGCAAAAACAGATAAATATTGGTATAGACATCTGGTTTATGTGGTTCTCATCTTCTGATTACATGGATTGATTTCAATTTTCTTGAAAAAGTTCTTGATAAAACAGTGGTTATGGCAATTGTAGATCAACCAAATAGTGCAAGGCTCTCTCTATATCATTTTTAAGTTGGGTTGTTAAGATCATTTCAATCATCCGATTCACCTAAACTTATACTATCAGTGTTCAAGCCAAGTTGCTTACTACTAGCAAAAAAAAAAGAAAAAAAACTTCCTCAGTAAATGGTAGCTGTAGATGTTACTTGTTAGGGTCTTTAGTTTCGAGATTGTTTTTACGAAATTTCCAATATCACTCTTACAGGATTTGCCTTTATAGCCTAACGTCTTAATATCTTACCATTTTTTTTGCTCTTAAGTCTCTTCTTTGTCCTTTGCCCTTATGCTGGATTTCATTTTATGGTTCTACAATACTACTATCTGTGCCCATTTATATATGAGGTGTGTTGAGAAACACGTAAGCGATTCAGTAAACAGTGCATGGAGAAAAATGTTTGAATAAATGTAACCTCTTACTCTTCAAAATATTGAAATCACAAAGGGATAGTAATAACCATGTATGTGATAGTCATACAACTAGTATGATAGTCATACAACTAGTATGATGGAGAAAAGAATTATAAAACTTACATGTAAACTTGTTTAAGACAGATAATATATAACACACACACAATGAATATATAATAAAGTAAGTTTTGTGTATGGTGGTGGTGCAGGCTGATATATGCTGGGAAACAGCTTGCAGATGACAAAACAGCAAAGGACTACAACATTGAAGGGGGTTCTGTACTTCATCTTGTTCTTGCATTAAGAGGTGGTTGTTGGTAATCTCCAAATGGAAAAAGAGGATGCATCCTTCTATCAAACTTTTACATAATTGAGCTCTCTCACTCTATATGATGATATTCCTTATGGTCTTATCTGATTCTCCTCTTGACACTGTTGTTCCTATTTCTATTGCCATTTGTACTTCATGTGCTCTGCTTTTCTTGGCATTTACATTGGAATGACTTCTGTTCTCTATTTTATGTGATCTGGTTTTTGCCTAAAAAAGTTGGCCTTTGATTGTTTTTTAATTAACTACGGGTGGTAAAATAGTCCAACATTTGTCTTGAAACCTAGCACAAATGGGACATGAAAATTATCATATATTTGTTGTGATCTCAAACCTATTTAATGAATCACTATGTTCTCATTGACCTTAAATTTAACGGGTTTGTACTACCTGTTTATTTAAACAAATCTGCCACTCAACCAGTTTTCCATCAACTTGTTTTTGATCAATTAAAACCATTGATTACACACTAACCTTTGTAAAATGTTTACAAGTTGATTATAGTTTGCATTAATTTATATAAATGAGTCTTCTATGATTTTAAATGTGTTTGGGTTGTGTTTGATATCTTTGATGTAAATCTGTTTGATATGTTCAGATAAATAAGTTGGGTTAGATGATTTTAAATGTGTCCGGATTGGTATATGATCCCTTTGACATAAAAAAGTATGGTATATGATCCCTTTGGCATAAAAAAGTAAATGTGTCCGGATTGGTATTAATACCTTTGACATGAATTGGGTTGGTTAGACAATTCTATCATTCAACTAGTTTGACTAATTAAGATTTTTCGAATAGATTTTAACGCTCCTTTTCTGAGTTCACTTAAAAACGAAAAACAAAAGAAATGGAAACGTGTTTATGTTTCAGAGTTTCATTTTAGGAAGCAAAAAAGAAAAGAAAATAGAACATGTTATGTTCCCTAGTTTCACTTAAAAAGAAAAAAAATAAAAAGAAATAGAAGGAAAACTAAGCTAAATATATATATATTTTCTTTTCCTTCCGATTTGGAAGAAAATGGAAGGAAACACTTCATTTCCTTTCATTTCTTTTCTTTACATTCCTTAAGTGAACTAGAGAACGGAGCGTAAATCTATTTATAAATCTGAACCCTCAGCCCAAGTGGTTGAGGTGAGTTACCTAAAGACATTAAAATGAGAGGTTTTGGGTTTAAGTTTTACATGTGATAAAAAAAATAGGGGTCCGAGTTAGGCCATGTGGTTTTCTCACATATGGAGGGTTTCCTTTTAAGGACAGTCTTCTAGTGCTGTACTCGGAAAATGGAGATGATCGGCTGGAGTTGTAGTCCGTCAGTTATCCATACTTGCCGTTCAAAAAACAAAAATTGTTCCCTTTTAAATATTTTTTTCCCTCTTCCAAAAAATATAGCAGTTGCAATGAGTATATTTTAAATACTTTTCCCCCTTTTCTCCTTTATAAAGCCCATCTTTTTTATACAATTAAATCACGTAAACCCAAAACTTCTTCTACTCCTCTCTAAATCTTTTAAACTTTCTATCAATCATGTTTCCCCTTATGACACCCTGATGAAGCGAAGGGAAGGAGGAACAATTGATCATTTGTATGTTAAAAGCTAAGGAGGATATGAGGGTTGATGATCCCAGACTTCCCAGTGGACCCATATGGTGATGCTTATTGGAATCGCGTAAAAGAAATATTTGACGATGATAGCTTAAAAAAATAATATATAGAGGACGTTTCAACAAGTCATACGTTGAGTGAGCTAAAAAGGAAATGGACGAAATTAACAACAGTTCTTATGAGGTTTCATGTAATATGCTCAAGAAGGATGGACTTGTTGAAAGATTCAAACTATGATGAGCATGTTATTATGGAATCTATTACATAATATGTACGATTATATGAAAGATCATTTAGTAACTTAGATATATGAAAGCTTTTAAATGACATAAATGACATGTAATTTTTTAATAACTTGACGAATGTATTTAGTTTAACCTACTTTTATATAATTTACCAAACAAATATTTTTAATCGAATTATTTAATCTATTTTTAATTTAATGAAATTATGGTTTTTTAATTTGTTTATTTAAATTATAAAATAAAATTAAAAAAAAACAACATAATAATTA
This sequence comes from Deinandra increscens subsp. villosa, assembly GCA_039602395.1. NCBI lineage: Eukaryota > Viridiplantae > Streptophyta > Magnoliopsida > Asterales > Asteraceae > Deinandra > Deinandra increscens. Next base: position 24,226,267 of record JBCNJP010000019.1, read on the forward strand.
GGGAGGCTTTACTAGGGCTTTATGCATACACAGTTTTAAGCCATGAAGCTTTTTACTAACTAGACTGTTACATGACAAATAACATTTCATGCTGAGACTCCATGATTACACATAGCCTTATCATCACGTCGTTTTGATTGTTATTTGTAAGTTTGTACAACAAAACAAAAACAAAATTATAAGGGACTGAAGCTGGTGATATGCATTTTTGAAGGATGAAATCAGACGGGGACTAAACTTGTAATTAACCCTAAAAACAGCGATCTATATTGGCATTGACATGTAACCGTCTCTAGCCTTTGGAGCTCATCCATCAATGGCGGAAGGCAATAATATTCAGGGAAGAAGACCAGCAAGGAGAGCAGCCGGAGCAACACCCTCGCCTTCTCTTCTTCCTCTCCGCCGTCTCCCCCACCTCTCCAACTCCATTTCCTGCTGGTATTATGCATCATCATGTTTCAATTCGGTTGTTTTTTTGCGTTATTGATCCGTGTTTTTCAGGTACTGTGACTTCAAGACGTCATTCTTCAACGAGCCACTCTTCCATTTCGGACGGAAACATTTCAGGTCTTTTTGTTTTTGAATCATACTTCCATCAAATTTACCACTCTAATTGTATAGCTTTTAATACTTGGTAACTGTAGTTTGAAATCGAAGCCTGAAGTTAGTTGATTACTTGTAGGTGGTTGAGAATATGGTTTTCTATTGGGATGGGATTCAGCCTCACCACTTTGATTGGAGTTACACTGGTATGAAGTTCAGTTTTTCACCTTTTCACTGAATTTACTTTCATGAACCCTAATTATGATGCATTTCTTTGATGTATCATTCCTCAGATTATGTTATTGGAATCAGCTAAAGCATTGAATCTATACAATGGGATTCCTTGGCTAAACAACATTCTAGATGGATCTATCTTCGGATTCTACTCTTCGGTAGGCATTTTAAAACTTCAGTTGAAGTTTCTTTCGGTTGTAATGTTGTAACCTAGTGTACTTGTTTATATCATCAATGAGATAATAGAAGTTGATGTTTTGTGATTCTTACTCTTATGATTCAGGTTTTCAGATATAGCATATCAGTTGCTGATATCGGATATATGTGTATTTCTTCTATCATATCTGTATCTATACATGAACTTGGACACGCGCTCGCTGCCACAAGGTTATCACATTTATCCCATTTTTTCATAGTCTTGTTATGTGACTAACTTTTGTAATATGTTGAATAAGTATATAAACTGTTTAGAAAATGGATCTTATGACTGATCCTGTAGGAATCCATTTTGTGGGTAGCAGTGAGGGCATACCAATTGAGTACACTGCCCTGTTTTTGGCAGTTCTGTTTCCAGGTGCTCTGGTGGCTTTTAATCATGATTTGTTGCAAATTATACCGCGATCATCTACACTTAGAATATACTGTGCTGGAATCTGGCATAATGCGGCAGTGAGTTAACAATATAAAAAATATATTTTCACTTTTTTTCATCTTATTAAGTGTTCACATTATATTTGCTGATTGCTCTCCACTTTTGCAGCTTTGTGTAGTTTGTGCGTTGACTGTATTCCTGTTACCATTTATCTTATATCCACTTTACTCGCATGGTGAAAGCCTCATGGTACTAAAATATTATATTCTGTGTTCTTATAATCTATGTTCCTCATTTCTTTCACTTTACTGAAAATTTTAATATTTGATAACAGGTTTTGGATGTTTCTGCTGAGTCACCTTTGTATGGATATTTATCCCCGGGTTACTTGATTACCAAGTTAGATGGCAATCACATTCATACTACTAAAGAGTGGACGGAAATGACTTACTTGTTAGACAGACAAATATTTCAAACTACAAATCATTATACAAGTAATAAGGGGTACTGTGTCCCAAATTTAGTGATTGCAGAGAGCAAGAATGCTGAAATTGTAGACAACCAGTTCAAATGTCCAAATGATCTCACTTTATTCACTACGATTTCTTGTGCCGATTCAAGTACGATAAATGATATTAGCAGCAATGAAACTGATCGTCAACTTACAATGGAGAATATCTACTGTTTTCCAGCAAAAGGCGTATTAGGTGAGAAAAAATGCGGCAATGGATGGAGTAATGTCGTAAAAAATGACACCAACTGTCCATGTACAGAGGTAAATAACTAAATATACACTCTTATATCATGGATTCTTAAATGTGTGTAGTATAAATTGTTATTTAAAGTAGGCGTTTTTTGTGAGTTGTGACACAGGATGAGTCATGCTCAACTCCGGTTCATATGCCAGGTGTCTCGTGGGTTGAAATTACATTTTCAAGACCTTACTCTAGTGAATGTACACAAGCTGGAAATGAGATGGGCTCGAGTTATAGTTACAATAAATCTTTGTCCGAAGAACGCAAGTGTGTTGGGAGTTTTGTTTTCATAGGTGACATGATGTCGATGTCACGTTCTATTTGGTTAACAGAATACCAACCTCGTTGGTTGTATGGTTTCGCGTATTTTCCAGATTTAGTGGAAAAGCTGTTGGTAAACAGTTTTCATGTCTCATTGATGCTGGCTCTACTCAATAGCCTGCCTGTATGTTCCTCTTATCTTTGAATTATACATGTTTTTACATGAATTCCTATATATTTATTGGGTTTTGATGTTAATAATGTTGTTATTGTTTGTTCTGAAGGTGTATTATCTTGATGGGGAATCGATCCTAGAGGTGGCTCTCTGCTGCTTTGGTTCACTCACCCCGACAAGAAGGGAAGCAGTTCTTCGGTCATCTTTGGTAGCAGGAACACTTCTTTGTTGTGTTTTGTTTTTGAGGATTTTATTGTTTGTTATTTCATAAATCTCTTGGTAGAAGCAGGTTGTTGTTTTATGTTTGGAACTGACAGTTGTTCTTTATGGTTCATCCATGAGCTTTTCTTAAATGATTTATATCTTTACGAAAACTACATTGTCAAGAGTTTGACCTGAGCTTTCCTCACCAGACTGGAAAATGAGCTTGAACTTGGCTTGGATACAACTGATGGCTTGATAAGCTTCTATTGTATTTTGATTTTCTAGACTCTATCGAAATACTCCTCCGGAAGATATATTTAAGAGTTACCATCATGACATGACCTCTGCCGTGATCTCGTTTTCAACAAATCGAATTTTGAATACTCTAGTAACTCGAATCGAATTATTCGAATTTCAATTTTTAAAACCTAGATTCGAAATTCGATTCGAATTCGAAACAGATTCGTCGAGCCGAATTCAAATTCGAAATAGAAATCCAATTCAAAATTTGATTCGATTCGATTCGTATTTGGTTGTCGAATTCGAATCGAATACGAATCCAATCTAAATAAACTCATTTTAAATTGAACCAAAAAATATGTTTTAATTTTATTTTTAAAACTACTAAAAACTTAAATTATTATAGTAAAAAAATACAAATTTATATAAGTATAAAACTAATAAACATTAAAAAGATTTAAATTTAAATTTTTTTAGGGAAATGGAATCGTGAATAGGAAAGAAACGTTTCAACTTACAAGGTATATTTTAAAGATTTAGAATTTTTAAACTTTTGAAATAGGATCTGAATTATAATAAGTTAAACTAATTCAATAGATATTTATGAATATTATATTTATATATAAATATATATAAATATATAACTATTCCTAATTCGAATTCCGAATCGAATCGAATTGAAAATTTCAAATTCTAATTCGATTTGAAATTCGATATAAAACGTCGAATCGAATCGAATTCAAATTTGAAATTTCGAACTGCTCATTTTCGAGTCGAATCGAACCGAACTCCGAGTTCTTCAATTCGGATTCAAAATCTGAACACCCCTAATCTCCACCACGGCCTCCTTTGCCACTGTTTCACATTTTCAGACTAAATTGAACCAAGCTCGAGATGGCTTATTTAAAGTTTGAGCTGAGCTCGAGTTGACCCTCATTCGTAGGGGTGTTCATAAATATCTGGATCCGAATCCGAATTGGAATCTGAAATATCCGAAGTCAAAATATCCGAATATTCGGACTCGGATTCGGATATCAATTTTAAACATTTTCGGATATTCGGATATTCGAAAAATATTCGAAATATATTTTTTAAAATATTAAATTATATATATTATTTAGTTTAACATAGTTTAACTTAAGAAACCATAAATCTAAAGTTCTAAACGCCGTTGTTCACTCTCTTTGCTTCTTTGGAACCCGTCCTCCTCCAAATCTCGACCCTCACTAGCTCATCGCCTTACACCGCCAATTTGTAGTTCGCCATCGAGCTTGTTGCACACGGATTCGAGCTTCAGCATCGTGACATTGAATTTGTTGTTGGTGTTTAACTATTTAATGTACTTGTATTAGACTTTTGCTCATTTGGATATTTATTACTAAGTAATTTTAGAGATTGAATGTATTTTTTTTTTACTTTCTTTTTTGTTTTGAAAATTCGGATATCCAGTTCACTATCCGAATGACCGAATCCGTATCCGAAATTTCGGATATCTTCGGATATCCGACCGAAATTTCAGATACGGATTCAGATAGTGAATATCAACTATCCGAAATTCGGATATCCGGATTTGAACACCTCTACTCATTTGGCTTGGCTTGTAAACAACTTTTTACACAATTGTAAGACTAACTAGATTTTAACCCTCCGCGCGTTGCGCGGAGGTGTTCAAGAATGACGTCACGATGTTATCAAAATTGCAACGTTGTTGCGTTAGTTCTATTAGCTTAGCTTGTTGTTTGTTTTACATAGAGTGAGCTTCACAAAAGATCATGGCTTCGTTCATCTCAATGCGACTTCGTTTAGTTGTGTTCTTGTTGTTTTAATCGTTCGGGGATAACATGGGTAGATAAAACAGTTAAACTGCTACACCACCAACAACATAAACTATTGGTGATCAATGGAGGTTAACGTGGGGATAACGCAAACACACAAAACCATTGCATTGCTTTAAGGATACGTTGAGGAAAACGAAAAAAGAAAACATTGAACGACCAAATATCACTTATAAAATTATGACTAAATCATATTTACCATTTAAAAGTTTAGGTATTACACAACCAAAACAAAAAAATAAAAAGTAAAAAAAATTATAAAATTAAATAATCTAAATGGAGGTTACCGCTGGAATAACGCGAATACATAAAACAATTGCAATGGAGGTTACCGCTGTGATAATGTGAATAGTGCATTTATAATATGCAAACATAATATAAATTGTTGGTAATCAATGGAGGTTACCGTTGAGATAAAGTGAACACACAAAACCATTGCACTGCTTTATCGTTACGTGTATGGAAAGAGTCATAAATATTATTTAATAAATCCAAATATTATTATATTAATAAACTTTTAATAAAATCAAAATATCATTTAATAAAAAAATATTAATTTTTTTTAATTAATTTAATATATAAAAACCATTAAAAAAATACTTGTTAATTAACCCATTAAAATATTACTTCTTGATTATTTTAATATATATATATTATTAAAAAAATGTTGCTTGATGATCAAGCAATGTTGTCATTTGTAATATATAGTAATTTGTGTAGTTACAACAACGTCTCTAACGGGTAAGAGGACAACACTAGGGTCCGGTTAAAGGGAGATTCAAAAGCCATTTAGTTGAGATTTTCAAGTGAGCTTAGTTATAGAGATGGTCATCCTCTTTTATGTGAGCTTTATTAGGGTGGGAGGTATGCTTGCCTAAGGCATGGGTTAGGCATGAAATTGGACCAATAGGAAGATGCCAACAGGAGAGAGAAAATTGATGTAGAATTGATGTATAATGATGATTTTGTAGGGGGTATGCTCATTTAGTCATGGTTTAGGCATAGATTAAATATTTTTTTTTCATTTTCTTTTTAATCTAAAACAAATAAAATTAAACTTGCCGCAAATCAAACCCAAACATGCCGATGCCGAGAGAAGGGGGGGGCCGGTATACATGCCGAATTCGGCATGGTTGGTGCCGAAGTGATGCCGAGGGTGGCGGCATGTATACCGCCCACCCTTATTTGTTTTCTTATAACGTATATCCATACGAGCCAATGAGCAAGCTCATACGGACTTTAACTTGGCTACAAAATTTGTTCAACCTGATGCCTTGAGCCAAAAGCTCAAGCTGATTTCAAGCAAGATTTTTTCGAGCGAGTTTTATCAACACAGTTTTAAGAACAGTGCTAAAAATAAAGATAGATAACAAACAAGCAGTCTAAAACCAATATGATTATATCCATTCTATGAATCGTTTAATGCAGCAGAAAAATCAAGGGGTTTTTGCTGATGATACAAAACCAACAAGTCCCATTTACTTGGGTGTATAACTATCGAGGAAAGCAAATCTTAATAATAATTAATAAAGTTGCATCTAAGCTCCTGTTTCACGTTTCCAGAATAACTAAATTATTTGTATTCGCAAAAATCACGTCTTCTCATTCATGTCTCTCCAAAAACTTCTCGATGGCCACAGAAAAAGCAGCAAATCCTGCACATCCAAAGCACGCTCCCTTTGGACCGGCTTAAATACCAAAAAAAACACCATGTTAGGATGGAAACAGATAACACACCACGCTAACATGAAACCAAATATATAATGAATCAAAAAATAATCCAAGAAAATGTAAAATTTTGATTTTGGAAGACAACCAGGCACTTCTTATGGTCAAGCATCAGGGCCGGTCCTGAGAATTTAGAGGCCCTGTTCGAGCTAAAAAAAAAATTGGCCTGCTCAAAAATAATGTTGTAAATAGAAGATGTTCTTAAATAAGACAAAAAATAAGTTATAACGATAAACATAAGAAAATTATGGTTTTAAAATGACATTCTAAGTAGTTACCGACAAATTTTGCAGATCTCTTAGTATTTTAATAGCAAATTGATTGATCAAGTCTTCATAGTTTATAATATAGATAAAAAAAATATTTTGAAAATATGGGGCCCTGAAAATGATGGGTCCTGTTCCGTCGCACCTCTCGCACATGCTCAGGGCCCCCACTGTCAAGCATGTATTTTCTTTTATTTTCCAGAAATGTCTATTAAAAACTCGGTTATATTAGATAACTATTAGTCTTGTGCTTGTGCTGGAATCTAAATAGTACTTATTATTGATTTTAACATAAGTAACTCCATTGACACTCAAAAGTCATTAACAAGTAAAACATCCATCATTTATTTTACTACGATCTAATTGCAGGATTATTATCTTAATAACGTTTTACCGACTGTTAGTACTTAGTAGAACTTTTGGGATTATTTCCCAACTATAATACAATACAGTTAGTATCAGTTTGTATTATTTATGGGTGTGATTATATATCCTCTTAAACTTTAGCCTAAATCCCAATACCTGTCATGAATTCATCCACTTCAAAAAGGGTGCACCATCTCCTACTCTCTTAGATTCATGCCATTTGCACATTAGGAAAAACTTTAAGACAACCAATTTCCCATTGATATATCCTCATTTTCTTTGGTGTTAAAGCCTAGAAACGTAGACCCTTTATTGTTTTCCTGAACCCTTCTCTTTAAAGGTGCCAGTCAGTAATTCCCAGTTGAAAAGTGCAGGTAACAGCTGAAAAAACAATACAGTTTTGGATCTCGACTTTGAAATCGACACATTTACATAAAACTGGGACAAAAAAAAAACTGAAAAGAAAAACCCTATATTTATACTAAAACTACTTGCTCCCTAAGCTACCCTAATTCCTTATAACTAGATAGCTAGGAAACTCTCCAAGTAAATAAACATACAAAATAAACCAAGTTTCTCCCCATCTCTGTCTTAATTTAAATTGACTCAAACATTAAAAGAAAATCAAAACATCGAAATGTTAGACTGATAATATCTAGCTTTTTTTTCTTCAAGAACCGATCCAAATTAGGCTAACCCTAAAAGAAAGCGGTACCTAAAGTTGTTCAGTTGTTGTCAATGTTATTCAAGGGGAACTAATGTATATTTAAGTTATCTTGTCATTAGATCATAGGTGTATTGGTTTCACAGTAAGCATAATCTTTTAAACAGGTTAGCAAGATATTTCTAATGTATATCTAAGTTATCTTGTTACGAGGGCAGCAAACAAGTAGTTGGGTTCAACTTAGGTATATCATCTTCAATCAATTATTTGTAACCCATTGTATATGAAAATCAAATACAAAAATGGTTGAGTTATGGAGGTGGTCAAAGGAGTCCAAGTATACATATACCTATATGCAATTGTAAAACCTAATATGATAAATAAGACGTATAATCAAATGAATAATGTAGAAAATCATAAAATGCATTATATTTGTGTGGCTGTTGCTAACATACTTGGTGTATCTTGTGACATTAGTTCTAAGGCATCAAATATTTTAGCGTCTGTAAGGTATATGTTAAATGTTTTATCAGAAAGGTAGAAAACCCTAGTAAAGTTTTAATTTAGTAGATACTTTCTTTTGACTAGCGATCATGAATTATAAAAAGCAATAATAATTAAGAGTAAAAAGAATTACTCTTTGCAGACATTGTACCCCCGGTCACACACCCTGCTATAGCTGTGTTTGTAATGTCATGTTTTGCTCGAGCCTTTAAAGAAATAAAAACCAAATATCAGTACCAAACTAATAATTAGTTCATTTTGTTTTCAACTTGAAATTAATCCAAAAGAAATCATCCAAATATCCAATGATTAAATAGGATCCTTGAAGATTTTGGAAAAAAAAAAAAAGCTTTCATATGCAAAACTCCAAGCAGTGAATGCCTCATATATATAACGAACAGGCTTTGACCTTTTTAACAATTCAAGTTGAACAAAATGATTGAATTGTTATTGATGGAAGGATGGATATGAAATAAAAAACAAAAATAGGGAAAATATATTAATAATATTAGCATCTTGCCTTTTCAACAACACATTCAGCAGCTGAGAAAACTAATCCCATAACAGCAAATGCCTTGCAGGAAGCCCAACTCTTACCACCCATTGTCTTTGCAGTATAAACAAACAGTTGCCGACCAGTCATCGTATCCTGGTGTATTGGATTTTCCAACGCACCAAGAAACAGACCCATTGCCAGCCCAAGCCCACCTCCTAAACCATTTATCACAAACCAAATTAGATAACTAATACATTTGTCCCTTTTTACTAATTTGAATAAGAAATGGAGCTAGATATAGATTAACTTCAAAATATGAACAGAATTTCCTTAAAATTCAAGTTTAAACCTCGAAAATACTTCTCGCAGATGCTAATGAACTTCAGCTGGAACCCAAAATTATGTTTGATGCCAAGCCTCATTTCTTTTTAAAAGTAGAACATAATAGATATTGTTATGTATTTGACTAGCATGATTTGCAAACTATAACCATTGTGATTGCTTACTTTGATCTACCAAGTATCATCATGTTTAGAATTGAAACAACACAAATCATGTTCTTCCTAAGGAAATGACATGATAAAACTGAAATAGTACAAAACTTGTTCCTGTTTGCTCGTAGATTACAAAGAATAATTCGTTTAAAATCGGAGGCAAGATATATGCGTAAAAGGGATAAAGTAGATGAAAAGTGATTAGAGCAGCAAAAAAAGGATAAGACAGACAGACAAACCCATGACTCCGCTGGCAACACTGCGAACAGCACAGTTGTTCCAAATGTCTTGGCCCCTTACTTCTTCGATTGTCGGCAACTTAATCGGCTCTATTGCAGTCTTCTCTGTTTCATTTGCATTTGCAGAAGCAGCAGCAGCAGCAGCAGAAGTATTGGACGAATCTTCGGTCATGGTTTAGAAGGGAGATTGTGTTTTTATTCCTGTAAAACACCATAGTTTTTCAAATCTGTTTATCGATACAACTAAAGTTATTTTCAGATATTCAAATCATATTTATACATCAAATGCAAATCATAACATTTTCATCTTACAAGATTTTAAAAAGAAACCTTGTTCGAAATTCGTATTATTATTGTAACGGATTTACTCGATTTATAATTGTATCACAATCAATTTACTTGATGATCTCCAAGGTTCTTAACAATTCAACTCCATTGAATATTTACTAATTACAATAAACATATAAATATTAACATTATGATAGAATCTTAACCATCAAAACTATGGCAAAGGGGTTAACTAACAGTCCAGAATTTGATGCATTCACTTGATTTAAAAACTAAAACGGTGTTTGTGTATGGTTACCTGATTGACGAATCGTAGCAGATCGGAAAATGGTAAAACTCCGGATCCGCTAGAACAGCGGCTAACGCTTCGTGTTATTTGGTAGTTCAGGGATGAATGAAGGCTAAATGGTGTTCTCGATTAAGGCAGCTAGAGGGTAGACATTAGTGGTTGGAGGCAGTAGGGTTTTTGGGGGTTTATATCTGTCGTGGATTTGGGAAGAATGCGTGAAAAAGGAAAGAAAAGAACAGCAGCAGGTATTTGATTGAGATTGGGTTTACAGAATTAGGTCAAAGAAGAAGAACGAGTGGACGGTTCAAGTATTTGTCGGGTCGCTGCTTGGGTTATATCCGGAAAATGTACTTTTTAGGTGGATTGGAGTTGAGGTGAAAAAAAAACGGTCACCTAGTTTTTTATCAACCGGTTGCTAAAAGAACATGTATAAAACCAGTTAACCGGTTTGCAACGCTTAGACAATTTTTCATCAAGAACTGGTTTCGCCCCTAACCGGTTTTGACCAGTCAACTCTTCTAACCGAAACTGGTTACCAATAGAAAACTGGTTTGTGCACCTCTAATTGGAGTTCGGTCGTAAAAATAATTAAAAAATTTGGTGTTTAAATTCTGTAAAAAGCGGGTACCATTAATGTTTAGTAAAAAACGTTTTTATTAAAAAAATTAAACTAAACGTTTTGACTAAAAAAAATTAACATTAATGTTGACACTACAATTAAAGTAGTGGTGGGACAAGATGACAAGGTGAGATTTTGGCTAGATAAGTGGTTAACTAGCACACTCTTATACAATGTTTTTCTTGGATTATATTAGCCGGAAGCTGATGTGAACCTTGAAGAAATAAAGTGAAAGAGAAGAGGGAGAAGAAGTTTACGAGCAGAGAGGAAGAAGGGGACTAATTTTTTGGAACTTTTCTCATGCACCCTCAACTAAAGAAGAAGCCTTTTATAGACAGTACACTACCCCTACAACTTAATGACTTATAACTAAACATGGGAATGGAAAAAGCCTAAATGAAAGAGACGTGGGGTAGGGAGCATCCCCCTCTACCCCTTTATTCTAGCCACATTTAAAACAAACAATTAACTAACATATCCTAACATAAACTAGTGATTCATGAAATCATGGTTGACAAGTTGTGTACGTATCAGAAACCTCAAAAAAAAAATACATACAAATGGATGCAGAGAAAATAGAGGAGAAGTGAACAACTCCAACAATGACGACATTAGCTAGAAGGTGAGTCAATGTTAATTCAGAAATATGGTTTGTATGCCCATCAGTTTACCATAAACACATGATCACAAATTCGGAGAATGTTTAGTGGCGAGTGAAGTGTGGTCCTTAGTTAGTGGTTAGCTTAGACATGGCCAAACCTACATAGATGTCATATAGGTCACCAAAGTTTTTTATTATTATTTTTATTGTTATACAAAGCCCCCGTTATTTAATTGCTTCATTTAGGCTATACGTAATGGGGCTCCATGGGGGGCGCCATGGAACCCATAGCGCCAACATAGCGCCCTTCTCTCACCCTCCCCCCCCCCCCCTGGCGCCATCTTGTCCCAAATCCCTCCCGGCGCTATATACATAACGCCTCCCCCCTCCTCTCTTGAATTTTCCAGCTTTTTTCTATTGGTTACTTTTTTTTTATTTTAAATACCATATAACCCCCCCCCCCCCCCCAAACCATTACACCCATTTTCCTTATAACCCCCATATGCTGACTCATCCGCCACATGGTGCATAACCTCCCACTCCACTCCAAAACCACTACGGATAGCCTTAGGCATCTACTGACACCAAAGTCGTTCCACTCTCCCAACAGACCAGCAATCCATTCCTAATGGCTTAGCCCTTGTTGAAGGCTAAATAGGTTCTTGAACAACCCCTACGAGAAATTTTATCACTAACTTCATGAAAAGAAATGCAAATAAAAAAGGGAAGAAAAAATAGAAGAATTGTCGTTTTCCGACTTATCAGCGCTGGTGGTGACAAGCTACGTTTTTAGTGACAAAAATAAGAAAGAGATGAAAAGAATAAAGAAGAAGATGGATATTAAACTCCTAAATAATAATAGTAACACGGTAGGATGGTTTTTCTAGTTTTTTTATTTAGTATAAGATGGGACAAAATATAAAAGCTTAGCATAGTCATGTAGTTAGGGGTCTTAAATGGGCCGCGTTTACAGGTTGGCGGGTTAACCCAACCCAAACCCGAAAATCATGTGAGACACTTATGGTGCGCAATTAACACCGCAAAGGAGGGTGATAGTGAGATGAAATTACTACGAGGAGGTGGAAGATGATCTTGATTAATTATGGAGGGAGAGTTTCCCTTCTTTTTACCTTTTTTTGATGTCTTTGTACACAAATAAACACTTTTATTCAATTACAGTGTACTAAAGGAAACAACGTAGCAAGGTACAAAGCTTTTTACAACTAAAATAAAACAAAAATTGCAAGAATATTACATCAAACATGAAAAGTAATAAATTTACATGGGATGACATAATTCCTTTATAAGTTACAGATATTAAATTGGTACAAATACAATATATCAGTTTGAAACATTTAATTTGATTTTAATTTACACACATAAACCTCCATCCATCTACCTTCCCTCTTGAGGAACCTAATTCAGGCACCTCTCAATCTTACTCCACATTTAACTGTCAACTATAGAAATTGGGTTCTCAAACATTTGGAGGGAGACATCACTCTTTAACCCCTTGATACCATTAGATGTTAGGCACTTTGGTGACTAACATCAGCTAAGTTCCACGCCCTTGGCCTCCTAAAAAGCCATGAAACATCAAATACAATATAAATATAATAAAGAATTAACAGTCATAAAGAAACCAAAACTATTAAACATAAAAAAGACCAACTACAGAAGAAAGAAAAATACCTAACACAAAAATAAATAAATTAAAAGATTGTTTAGATTTTGTAAATATTGAGTAAAAAACAGTAGTGTTAGTGTTAAATTCTTGGTGATTCGTACGATTCTGGGAAGACCACTGTGCAACATTCTATGCTAATGCAAATAGTAGAGTAGGTAAGTTCATGACTGAGCATACTAGCCACTCAATACTAGTGATCAAGAATATCAATGCAAGAAATCAAGAATGAAGTATTTCGAAAACATTGACTTACCAGTAATTTCAATGCTCTCTCAAGTTCCTTGATTATGATTTCAATTGTAGGACGCTTGGCAAATTCTTCCAAACATTGACATGCAATTTTTAAAAATATGTCTAATGAATCTTGATTGGATCTTCCATTTGAAGTGGCAATGCCTTCATCAGTTTCTTGCTTTAGATTCGGATCCATTATTCTCTTTATGGTTCCATCATTGTAACATTGGCGTGCAATGGGTGCAAGTCCTTTGGTATTTTCTGCTATGTAAACTTGATCATATGCCACCCTCCCACAAAAGATTTCAAAAAGAACAACTCCAAAAGAGTAAATATCAGATTTATGAGTCGTTTCGTATTCTGGATCCACGTACACTTTCATACCCACCTCTTGATTTGCTGGGTTTAGGTTGGAGGTCACAAAGTAACCAATTTTCGCCTCCGAGTTCTTGTGTAACAAAATGTTGGCACTCTTTATGTCGGTGCGTATTATACTATGGCTGACCATCTTGGTGTGAAGGTGTTTGAGTCCATGTGCAATCTCAAGGCATGTGTGTAGACGACGAGACCATGTAAAATCATCCATGTTTTCAGCGCTTTTCAAATAGTCATCGAGTTTTCTATTAGAAGCATTCTCGTAAACAAGGATCATTTCATCACCTTTGTCACAAAAGCCAAGAAGGGGGACTACGTTTGGATGCTTATAAGCACGCATTTCAAGTTCTGCAAGGAATCCTTCTTTTCCTTGCACACCTGTTCTATTAGTAATGCGTTTTATAGCTGCTGTAATGCGTTTCTTGGATGGTTCACCAATATTAGTCGTCCCTTCAATTGCCAACAAACTTTTCTTGACCAATTGTTCGAGTTCAGATTTGTACACCTTCCCATTTGGGTCTGAACCGATGCAGTAAGTTTCAGCAAATTTCTCGGTAGCCAACTCTATATCAGTAAGTTGAAACTTAAACAGTACCATCGGTTCCCCCTGCAACATTGTGTGTTAGACTGTTAGTTTGTATGAGAATGTTGTACATGCTGGTAGGGATGATAAGAAGTAAAAAAGAAACTTACTTTTTTTTTTTTTAATTCAAACAGAAACGTCTCCGTTTGCAATTTTGCATCAGTATTGTAAATAATGGGTAAGACAAATAAAAACAGTATTAATCACCTTGCTTAGTAGGACCTCAATTTTTAATAAATAGATATTATTAGAATATCTGCAACGCTAACGTCCATCCTTCTCGTAAACACTCCTAGTCAGCATGCCACATTAATATTCTACCTATATAATATTGTGTTTGAGAGTGGAAAAGAAAAAGAAAAGCTATGAACGGTAGCACGTGGGGAAGGACAGAAGACGAAGAAAGTGTGGTGCCACATCGTCCTTGGACACCAGCATTGCAGGTAGTCTTACATGTTTACACACTAAAATAATCATAATTTTTAGATTTTTAATTCCACAAACTTCATGGTTTAAAGATATGAGATAAATTTAACAATCAAATTAAGATATTGATGAACAGAGTGTTTTTGAAAGGAACGAGAATACCAAGAAAAATACAGTAATTGTTTTAAGCCATTGACTTACTTGCAAGTTTAATGCCTTTTGAAGTTCCTTGATGACCATTGCCATTGTTGGACGTCGTGCTTGAGTTTCTGCCAGACAACTATATGCCATATTTGTAAACACGTCAAAAGAATCTTGATTGGGCCCTTCATTTATAGTAAAAGTGAGATCATCATCTTCTTCCATCATTCTGGGATCTATCAATTCCTTTAAGGTCCTCTCTTTGAATCGTCTCCTTGCAATGGGTGCAAGCCCCATTTCATTTTCTCTCTTGTAAGTTTGATCATAGGCCATTAGCCCAGAAAGGACCTCAAATAACACTACTCCAAAAGAATAAGTGTCTGATTCCTTTTTATACTTACCAGTTGTCAAAAATTCTGGGTCTATGTACACTAATGTACCTACAACATTTATTGTATTGATAGTGCTATTTGGATCGTTCCTATGATGGGATTGAGAGAGTCCAAAGTCACAAAGCTTTGGGTTCAGATTTTCATCTAATAAAATGTTGTCACACTTTATATCTCGATGTGTTATCTGAGGTTTTCCCTCCATGTCAGTGTGAAGGTAATCAATTCCATTTGCAACATTAAGGCAGATTTGTAGCCTTTGCACCCATGTAAGATTAGCAACGTTATCGTTGCTTATTAAGTAACAACTGAGGCTTCCGTTTAAGGCATACTCATAGATGAGAATGAGTTCGCTATTTTCTGCTGAAAAGCCAAGAAGATTGACTATATTTGGATGCTTACAACTAGTGAGCAATTCAATTTCTGCTAAAAAACCTTGTTTGCCTAGCTCATCCATTCTACTATGTATGCGTTTTATAGCTACCGTTTTTCTTATCTTTGACGGTTTTTCTATACATTTCCCTTCCATTGATTGGATATCTAAAACTTCAAGTTCTGCTTTGTATACCACACCAAACCCGCCAAACTCTACCAAGTATGCTTTATCAAAACATTTTGTGGCCTCCAATATTTCGCTTAGTGGGATCTTCAATAAATCCATCTACAAACAAAATTATGCCTTAAGTGAGAAGGAAACACAATCGGAAAACAAAGTCGTAAACATAAAACTAATTAAAAGAAAGTAATTACCTTCAGCATCATGGTGTTAAATGACGTATCTGTCTCTACAACCTACCACAATGGAAAACAAAGTCGTAAACATAAAAGTAATAACAAGAAAAGGATGAAACAACAAAACAAAAGAACTCTCTTACAAGATCATCATCTTCCCATTGAAGTTTAAGAACCTCCTCAAGTTCTTTAACAATCTGATCCATACTTGGACGTTGTGCATGTTGTTGATTCAGGCACTTATAAGCTATGCTTGTGAAACGTGTAAACGTTCTTGTGCCCATTTGTTTCCTTAAATTAGGATCCATGATATCTTCTAGTTCTTCCTCAACACCATCATTTGTAATCATCGGTTTCCTCCCACAAAGAACTTCAAGCAACAACACACCAAAACAGTAAACATCATATTTGGGTGTCAAATTTTTGCTACTGAAGTAGCGGGAATAGAGAAGGTAATGCCTCAAACTTTGAGGATATTTTGTGGAAAGTTCAAAACCGTAAATCTTGGGTCTCCAGTGTTCATCTAAAATTATTTTTGAGCTACTGATGTCACAGTGTGTGACATGAAACTCAGAGTGAATGTAATTCAGTGCATGTGCAACACGTACACATATTCGAAGTCTTCGAGACCATGTGAGATTTGCATCACTTAGATGTTGGTAAAGAGTTCCATGAGCTCCTGGCTCGTAAATGATGATCTTTTCATCATTCCCATCATAGTGCCCCAAAACAGAAATGATATTTTCATGTTTGAGACTTTTAAGCATTGAAATCTCCATGTGGAACTCTTCCCCTAGCCCATACTTACAACCGAACCTTCGTATGGTAAAATTCACCGAATTCCCTTTCCACGGGAGTTGTCCTTTGTACACCTTTCCGAATGCACTCTCAGTAATGAGATTTTCATCAGAAAATTTGTTCGTTGCGGATAATATTGTAGAAAAGTTGTTGGTAGCATATTTGAATTCCTAAGTAATTCAAAGAGAAAAAAAAAATTAGGGATAGATATGAATGATAAGGCAATTATCACTTTTGATAGACCTTTAAAATATTTTATTATTGGATTATTAATCCTTCAGGTTTTTATCGTTGGCTTTATCTTTCCATATATAAAAACGGTTTTAATTTTTTAATTTTTTATTATCTATACCAGTTGGCACCTAGTAAACTGTTCGCACCATGAGTGGAACTTGCAATTTTACGTGCTGAGTATGAGTTATAAATTCATATATTCTGTGTAGAATATAGAAGTTTGTGCGTTATTTATTCAAACTAAAATTTTCTTTTTAACGGGAATCCTACTCTTACTCCTACAGTCCTACTTATATATTGACTACTCCACAAACTAAATTACTCCAATTACACCATTGCGTAAGTATGAACAATATTCTAAACTAAACTGACAATAAAGCCTATATTGTCATTTAAAATGATAACGATCGAGCACAATATTTGTAAAAGTGATCAAGAATATGAAGAAAAATATTGTATTTTGTTTTTAAGTAACGACTTACCTGCAAGCTTAATGCATTCTGAAGTTCCTTGGTGATGATTTCCATTGATGGACGTTTGGCTAGAGTTTCTGCCACACATTGACATGCAATTTCTAAAAATGCGCCGAAAGGATCCTGAATGCTTCCTCTATTTATGGTGAAAATTTCACTTTGAACTTCTTCTATCACTTTAGGATCTATCAACTCTTTTAATGTTCCCTTTTCGGAGTGTGTTCTTGCAATTGGTGCAAGCCCTGACCGATGAACGCTGGTGTAAATTGTATCAAAGGCCAACCTCCCAAATAGGATCTCAAATAATACTACTCCCAAGGAGTAAATATCTGTTCCCATTTTAAACTTAAAAGTTAGCCAATACTCTGGACATATATATACCCCTGTGCCTACAACATTTTGTGTAAGCATGGTTTCCGCTAGTTGTTGCTTCGCAGGATGGAATCTGGAGAGCCCAAAGTCACTCACCTTTGCATTCAAATTTTCATCTAGTAAGATGTTGTCACTCTTTATATCTCGATGTAGTATCCTTGGTTTTCCCTTCATCTCAGTGTGAAGGTATTTAATTCCATGTGCAACATCAAGACAAATTTGTATTCTTTTCGCCCACATAAGATTAACCACTTCACCCCTACTCATGCGTTCCAAGTAATCACGGAGGCTTCCGTTTAAGGCATACTCATATACAAGAATGAGTTGATTATTTTCTTCACAGAAGCCAAGTAGAGAAACTACATTTGGATGCTTACAACTAGTGAGCAACTTAATTTCTGCTTCAAACCCGTCTTTACCTTGCTTATCTGATCTCTCAATAATTTTTTTTATAGCTACAGTTTTTCTTATCTTTAAATGTTCTTCTTTACACTTCCCTTCCATATTTGATGGCAAACATTGGATGTCTAAAACGTTAAGTTTTGCTTTGTACACATCAGCATACCCTCCAGACCCAATACGATACTCCTCATTGAAATCATTTGTCGCCTTGATTATTTCGCTTAGAGGGATCTTCAAAAACTCCATCTACAAAATTACAAGTTACGTGAGAAGGGGGAAATATAGGTGAAATTAAGTAGAAAGGATGATAGATAAAACTAGAAAGAAAACTGTGTCCTTTATATGATCACGTATGTTCATTATCGTCAAGAAAATTAAAACAAATGCCCCCTGCCCCCAAAAGGAAATTAATTTGTATAAGTTAATAAGTAATAAAGAAATATAATAGAATGGACTATCTTTAATGCACTTTCAAAGCATAAACGTTAAACTGAACTTTCTTCCAAAATATATAAATTAACAATCATGAAAGTTATAATAAAACTACGGCAAACACCTTATTATTATGCCAAGACATGTACTTAAAACTTAAAAAACACGCTATTGAACTGATTTAAAAGTGTGACAGTAGTTGTGCATAGACGAGCAGCCACCAAATATTAAAGGTCAGATTGCAGAATTCGTTTTCAAGGGCCACCAGTACCCATGAAGCTTTAACATCTGATATATCCATTGTACATGGGACCAGGGCATCAATCTCTTTCCATTGGTCATGTTAGAATATGTGTCATATAGATTAGTGAAGGGTGCTCGTTGTAAATACTAGTTCTATATATAGGCTAGTCAATATTGTACTCAAAACAAGAAATCAATCAAATCAATTTTGTGATCCTAACTTTATGGTATCGAGAGCCAAGTTAGGCAAATTTTTCTCCCTCCCTCCCATCTCCCTTTGATCATCGGCCGGCCTTAAACCTCTCCTCCCCCTTCATCGACTTCCCTGTTCATCGATCCCACCTTTCATGGCTCCCCTCACCGCTTTCACTACCCAAGATAAGACATCCCACAACTCGCACAAATTTGCGTTTACCCTAAAATCCACGAATTATGGTTTCTGGAAGACCATGATTCAACCATTCCTCATCACCAATGGTTTATTCGGCTATGTTGATGGTTCCATACCATGCCCCGCTGCCACCATTACCACTCCTGCCACCGGCACCGGCGACACCGCCGTACCCGCCTCCACGAACCCGAACCCGGAATACTCGGTTTGGATAACGAATGATGCACACATTCGTATGCTCCTCATCTCCACCATCTCCGAAGAAGCTTTTCACCATGTCAAAGGCTATACCTCTCGAGAGATATGGAATAATCTCGAACGGGCCTTCGCCCCTCACACCCAATCACGAGAATACACCTTAAAAACCAAACTTCTTCGCCTTGAAATGAAAGGTGATGAAACACCGACGACATACTTAGCCCGTGCGAACGAGTATGCTACCGATCTCCTCAATATTGGGAAGCCTTTAGCCGATAAAGATGTTGTTATGCTCATTATATCCGGTCTCCGGGAAGAATATAATGGGCTCAAATCCAATCTCCTAGGCCGCACCGTTCCCATAACCCTTGATGAATTACCCGCAATTCTCGCCGACCATGATTACATGGTCAACAAACAACAAACATCCACCCTTGCCTACACCGCCACCTCCTCCATTCCGTCCACTATGCCCGGCCTATTACCCACCCCTCAACCAAATTCCCTACAAACATTACAGCAACTCGCCTCTCATCATGGCTTCACCTTAGCCCCAGTTGCTACGGCCCAGGCCTAGGCCCATTACGTGGCCCGAAACAATCGCAACCCACCCGCCCACAGCAACAATTCTACTCCGACGTATCGTGGCCGTAGGCGGACGGAACCATAGCGTCCGTCGAATAGGGGCAGGGGTCATTTCGGATGGGCTACCACCACGAACACAGTGCATGGAACTTGTGGTCAATGCGGAATAAGACACGTACCCTCGGATTGCCCAAGCCGAGACCCCTCGACGATCCGCCGCCAACCCACCGCAAACTTCGCTGATTCTAGGTCGACTACATCAACAAATTGGTTTCCAGACACGGGCGCAAATCATCATGTCACCCCGGACTTGGCGAGTATTGCTTCCTCCGAACCTTATCATGGCGACGACGACCTCCGAGTTGGTAACGGTACGGGTTTACCCATTCTAAACATTGGCTCCACTTATATTCGTTCTCCACTTAAAAATTTTAACCTCTATAATATTTTGCATGTTCCTAACATTCGCCACAATCTTCTTTCGGTTCAAAAATTTTGTGTTGATAATGATGTGTTCTTTGAGTTTCACCCATATTTCTTTTGTGTGAAGGATATTTCTTCCCGGGCTACCCTCCTTACGGGTCCAAGTAAAGATGGGCTCTACTCTCTTGATCTTCCTCAACTTCAATCCGTCACCAAGCAAGTCTTCTCCGCCACCCGTGCTCCCGCAAACGTTTGGCACCAACGATTAGGCCATCCTAATCACCAAACGCTTCAAACTATGATTTCTAAGTTTTCACTTCCTATGTCTTCTAAACCTTGTGATTCTATTTGTGTTGCTTGTCAAATGGGCAAGTCATCTAAACTTAATTTACATAATAGTCCTACTCGAAGTGGACACATTTTGGACTTAATTTTCTGTGATGTTTGGGGTCCCGCACCCACCATGTCAATTGATGGTCATAAATATTTCCTACTTTGTGTTGACCACCACACCAAATACATGTGGTTTTTTCCGCTTAAGCAAAAATCGGATGTTTCAACTATTTTTCAACAATTTGTTGTAATGGTCGAACGTCAATTTCAAAGAAAATTAAAACAAGTTCAATCGGATTGGGGAGGGGAATTTCGGTCCCTTACGTCTTTCTTTACCCAAAATGGCATCCTTCACCGTCGGTCGTGTCCACACACAAGTGAACAAAATGGCACGGTCGAAAGACGACATCGACATGTCGTTGAAACCGGGTTGTCTCTTCTTGCTCACTCATCAGCACCACAAAAATTTTGGCATTTTGCATTTGAAACGGCGGTATATTTAATCAATCGTATGCCATCCCGGTCCATCGATAATAAATCTCCGTTCCAATGTCTTTACAAACATGACCCGGATTACACCTTTCTCCGTGTATTCGGGTGCCAATGCTTTCCCTACCTTCGTCCATACAATCCTCATAAAATGGACTTTCGTTCTACACCATGTATCTTTCTTGGTTATAGTCCCATTCATCATGGGTACCGGTGCCTTGACCCGTCAAACGACCGCATTTACACCGTTCGCCATGTTAGATTCAATGAATATGTCTTCCCCTTCAAAAATGCCGATCCTCTCACCTCCTCTTCATCAACTCCGTCTCCTGAAACACCATACACCACCTTTATGCCTCAACCCCCACCTACCCAACCTCTAGTCAACAACCCCATCCCAACTCATTCCTCGACATCCGACAGTACCTCCACTACCACCTTTTCCATGCAAAACTCAACCTCCACCACTCCATCGGATCCTACCCATCTTACAACTCCTCCATCCACACCAACCTCTCCCAATAACAACGTCCCCTCTACACCCGTAGCCACCCCACCTTCCACCTCCTCCTCTTGCATTCCTACTCCACCACCACAACCGCCTCCTTATCGGCCTCGTCCACCCAGCCTACGGCCCAATCCAAAACGCAAAACTCCTTATGATCCCTCGGCCAACCTAGCCACCTCCTCTCCACCCACCTTCGAACCAACCACCTTTGCCGTTGCCAACAAATATCCGGAGTGGCGTCAAGCCATGACGGAGGAATACTCCGCTCTCGTTCAAAATGGTACATGGTCTCTTATACCACCGGTCTTTGGCACTAACATTGTTGATTGTAAGTGGATTTACAGGATCAAGCGGGACAAAACGGGAGCACCAGACCGATACAAGGCTCACCTCGTGGCTAAGGGGTTCACTCAAGAAAGGGGCATCGATTATCATGAAACATTTAGTCCGGTTGTCAAAGCTACCACTATTCGCCTTGTTCTCTCTCTTGCCGTGACAAACCAATGGAACATGCGCCAACTTGACTTTAAAAACGCCTTTCTTCATGGTGATTTGCACGAGACGATATACTTAAGGCAACCACAAGGCTTTGTCAACCCCGATCATCCGGATTATGTTTGCAAACTTCAAAAGTCTCTTTATGGGCTTAAACAAGCTCCGAGGGCATGGTTCGACAAGTTAACAACGGCTTTACAACATTTGGGATTCAAAGGGTCCAAAACCGATCCCTCATTGTTCATCTACAACTACAAGGGCACAATTATTTATTTTTTGATATATGTAGATGACATCATCATAACCGGGAACAACACCAAAGCCGTCGATGTTGTGGTTTCTCATCTAAGCCACACGCTTGCTCTCAAAGATCTCGGGGCTCTTGACTATTTTTTGGGGCTCGAAATTGTTAGAGATGGTAAAGACATAATTCTCTCTCAACAAAAATACATTCAAGACATTGTTTCACGGGCCGGACTCTCCAATGCTAAACCGGTTCCCACACCCATGGTTGCATCTCCTCCCCTTGCTCTACAAGACAGCAACCCGTACTCGGATCCCGTACAATATCGACAAATGGTTGGCGCTCTTCAATACGCCACTCTCTCGAGACCGGACATTAGCTATGCCGTTAATCGCGTTTGCCAGTTCATGCATGCGCCTACAGATAATCACTAGGTTGCGGTAAAACGGATTCTAAGATATCTTCACGGCACCTCAAACCTTGGGTTACGGTTCCATCACAATTCCGGTTCTACTCTTCATGCGTTACCGACTCTCATTGGACTGACATTGAAGCCTACTCGGATGCCGATTGGGCCGGTTGCTCCATCGATCGACGATCGACGGGGGGATTTGCAATCTACTTAGGATCCAACCTTATTTCATGGAGTGCTCGAAAACAACGCACAGTCTCTCGATCGTCCACCGAGTCGGAATACAAAGCAATGGCGGATACGGTTGCGGAACTTACTTGGCTTCAATCACTTATGCATGAACTTGGTCTCGTCACCCGAAAAGCTCCTACGTTATGGTGTGATAATCTTGGTGCCACCTATCTATCCGCTAATCCCATCTTCCATGCTCGCACCAAACATATTGAAGTCGATTTTCACTTCGTTAGAGAAAAGGTAGCTCGACGTCAACTTGATGTTCAATTCATCTCCACGCATGACCAAATTGCGGATATCTTCACGAAGCCTCTTGCTACCGATCGGTTTCTCTTCTTACGCTCCAAGCTAAAACTTGCTACCCGTCATTAGCTTGCGGGGGGATGTTAGAATATGTGTCATATAGATTAGTGAAGGGTGCTCGTTGTAAATACTAGTTCTATATATAGGCTAGTCAATATTGTACTCAAAACAAGAAATCAATCAAATCAATTTTGTGATCCTAACTTTAGGTCATAGCTCTTGTCGGTTTTCGCAGGCGGTTGGGTTTCATCTTCGGTATGATCCAAAACTTTATAAGCAGCACTATGGGGTTTATAAGTTTTGTCCAAGATCGATGAGTAGTGACTTTAGATCCGTCAGGATTTCGGATCTTGGCTTGAATGTTGGCTACCAAATTCGTAAGATGCAAGTCGTAGCCTTGGTCTCGCTAGGCTCTTCTTTCTCTCAGTCGGGCATGTTTGATTGTATGAAGGTGGCGGTTTATTGATGTTATCCAAAACTTCATAATTAAGTAGTAGTATGGACTTTAAAAAGTTGTGTCCACGTTGAGTACGTGACTTTAGATCACCCAATAGTTCGGATCTTGGTTTGAATGTTGGCCACCAAATATGAAGGATTCAAGGTCTGCTCTCGCTAGGATGTCCTTTATAAGAAATTAAGAAGGATTTATACCAAACGTTAGAGGGATAGAAACCAGAAGGAGGGGCACCGGTTTTGGTGAAAGGAAAAGCTCGGTTCATGAAGTCTCGTGGGCAGAAGAGGGCTAGCTTTGCAAGAGACACCCAGAACCAAAGTGAAGACTCAGAATGTACGGGTTTGGAAATTTTCAGGAAACCGGTTGGAGGATTCCGTGATAGTGGGAGCACAATTCGTGTTTCAGTTATAGCTCCAGTTTAACAGTGGGTTAAGAAGGCCGATACTCTGGCTATGAAAATCTCTCCACATGATTTCTTGCATGGAATCGAGATCGCGTGTGTGTGTTCTTAGGATATCCTAGATGCCAACATAGTGACCCTTTTGTTATAGTAGAAGCAAGTAGAGACAAAGAACGAGTCAGAGGCAAGCAAAGTCATGACTGATGTGTTGAATCTCAGGGTGCTTCAACGGGCCTTCAGATTAACTGGTGAGAAGGCCGATGCAACTAGTGGTAAGGAAGATTATAGAAAGTCGAACCAAGACAGAGTGCAGCTTGAAGAATATTAGAGCCTCCAAGTGGAAGCTTATTAAGGGCGGGGTCTTTAGCCGATCCTAACCCTAATTCGTTAAATTTGACATGTGTTAAATTAGACATGTCGCCTAATTTACGTGTGTTGCCTAAATTACGTTTTCTGTCCACGATACTTCATGAACCGAGCTTCAGTTAAGTCTCTATCTCCACCACACCATCGCATCCAGCCATCCACCAAACATAACATAATTAAGTCTTTATGGTCGTCGAAAAGTTGTAGTCGTCGATTTCTTTCAATCAGAGATCTCCATTTCAATCAGTTCCTTCATTTAGGTATCCACACCACCCGCGCTGACAAGATTTCTATCCATCATCAGTTAGACTAATCTTGAGTAAGTTCGGTTAAAAAGTGGACCGACTTACAAATTTCTATGTTTCTTGAGATAGTTTAATCCTAGTAGATCTAATAGGAATTATTATTTTGTTGGAAACTTGGAGGCTACATTTTACGTAATTTATAAATAGAGCATTCATTTACTCATATTTAATCAACCTCAATAACAATATATTCAAGTTAGTCTAAAGGTTTTTTGTGTTCTTATATATCAATTTTCTTGTAATTGATATCAGGCTGAGGGCTCGATCAAGATGATAACTAACGATCAAGAAGTCGACTAGAACAAGGTATTGATTGTTCATGAGTCCGGCAGAAAGATTCCGTTCACTCAAGGTCTTGCGACTTGCGGTCAAGAAAGAATCTCCGACAAGTTGTAGGGCTAACAACAAACTAGGTGTTGACGGGCGAAGAAGCTGAGAAGCGATGGGTTAGAAGCCATGGTTTAAAGTAAAGAACGAAACTGGTCAATAACGACCTTTTTTTTTTTTGTGTTAGATTCTTTTTGTCTATTCATGGAACGACATAACTATTTGAGTTACCTTGCAAAATCCAAAGTTTTGTAAAGTATAAAGGTTAAAAATTATAATTCGGTCATAATCCTATTTGTTTTGAGATTTGCGACCAAAAGAGTAAAAAAAAAAATATGTTGTGTGGCTTACGATTAAAAATTTAAATTTGCAGGAAGTTTTTTTTGGGAGTGACTTTCCGTCCAAGGACCCAAAAGTCACATTGGGTTTTGTGTTTTTTGTTGGGTTGATCCACGAACAAAAAACCTTAAAAAAGAAGCAGTTTTCTTTCTCTTTGTTCTTCAAAGGGTTCAAGAAAGGAGTCAACCTTTTGAAGTTAAACTTCAATTGAAATTGTCGTCTCAGCGGGCAGAGGCGCAACTTTGTGAGGCCAGCAGCAACCTCAGTCTATCGTTTTTTTTTTTGTTCAGAAGTACGGATGATACATGTAATTCGTTGAAAATTTTTATATGTATTGAGTCGGACACCATTAATAAAATTTTATATGTATTGAATCGGTCGTCAGTAAAAAAATATTATGTATTTAGTCGGTGATCGGTCCCCATTCGAAAAATCATATATAAACTTCATGTAACTTATTAAAAAGAATTTTAAGATAACGGTCCTAATTCAAATTTTACTAAGTAAAGGGGCGATGAAAATATTGGATTATAAACTTGTATGATGATTGTTTATGGAGTTAGATGTTATATACTTGTATGATGAAATTAGATGTATTTTTTGAGTTCAAGTTTTATAAACTTGTATGATGATTTGTATGAACTATGATTGCATGAATAATTCATGAATTCAAAGCTCTCAAAGGACGTCGGGCCGAGTTATAATTCTTCGTCCAAATACTCCCCATTTCTCTCGATTCATTTCCGGTGAGGAAGACCGTGATGGTGAGGATCCGTTGAAGGGGTGGTGATAGAGGATTGCTCAATGGTTGTGGTGCGGTGGTTGTTTCGTGAGAATAATGATGATAGCTCGGTGGTGGTGTTGGACATGGAGAGGGTGAGGGTGAAAGCGTCGTGGCTCATAATCGCAGATCTAATGAACCTACCATGGACCGTCACTACGTTTCTTAATAATAAGGGAATCACTAATTAAGCCCCAACCTTTGGTAAAATATATCTTTTGTATTGGAGCTCTTTCACATGACAAATGATCTCAACTCTCAAGGTTGGGGCAAGAAAGAAACTGATCAATACAACTGTTTGATTGATCTAGAAGACAAGAAATGCAAAGAAGACGACTTTCAATAATAAACAGATCGAGCAACATTAACCCAACGTACGATTGAAGAAATAAAAGTCAACTTGTACATTTATTTTAGATTGGTTAGTTGGTGTACGATTACATGATCTAGCTTCTTGTTAGATTTTTACATTAATAATATTATTTATTTAATTTTCTTAGTAATCATTGCATTTCATTTCAACAAAAACTCCGCGTACATACAGACACGACTCAAGACACCAAATAAGGAAGACGAGTAACAAGCTCCGCCGCCAACCCTTTCTGAATAACGAACCCAAGACGCGTAAAAACAACATTCATCGGCCTAGAGGACGTGGTAATTAAAAAAAATCTAACAAAAAAAGCAATTAAGTTTCCAATTTGGTAATTGTTAGCATATTGTTAAGTTAGTTATAACAGATAGTAGTTAGAAGAATTAGTTTATATATTTGTAATCTTGGTTGTTAGTGAGTTAATACAAGATTCATATTCTCTCTCTCTACCGTCTTTACTTTCTCTCTCTAGCTCAACATGGTATCAGAGCGATATGCTCAGATCCGTTCCCAATCTTCCGATTCCGATCTCTGATTCTTCCCAATCTTCCGATTCCGATCTCTGAATCTTCGTTTCCGATCTCCGTTTTCGTTTTCCGATCATCTTCTTCCTTTCCGATTCCATTTTTCCGGTCAATTTCCTGTTCTTTCGATCTCTGTTTTTTTTTCGATTTCTCTCTCAGTATGACTGATTCCACTTCAACAACCATCGATTCTTCCAATCCTCTATACCTACATCCTTCAGATAATCCCGGCATGTTGTTAGTATCGAAAATCTTTGATGGATCTGGATTTCCTGCTTGGAAACGATCCATTACGATTGCTCTCTCAGCTAAAAACAAATTTGGTTTTGTCGATGGATCTGTCACTCAGCCTTCAATCGATGCTCATATTCCAATCTGGAAACGCTGCAACGACATGGTGATCTCATGGATTCTGAACACTCTTTCCAGAGATATTAGTGAAAGTGTAATTTACGCTGACACTGCTAAGAAACTTTGGACCGAATTAAACGATCGCTATGGCCAATCAAACGGTGCGAAATTGTATCAGCTTCAAAAGAGTCTCTCTGAAATTTCTCAAGGTAATATGGATATTGCCTCATATTTTACCAAAATTAAGTCTGTCTGGGATGAAATACATGCTTTCGATTTGGTTCCTGTTTGTTCATGTGATGCTTCTACTGAAATTGCTAAAAGAGAGGCAAATCAAAGGCTAATTCAGTTTTTAATGGGACTTAATCCTACATATGATGCTGTTAGAGGTAACATTCTCATGATGAATCCATTACCTTCTATCAATAAGGCATATGCTTTACTCATACAAGATGAAAAACAGCGTGAGATACATTCTTCTGGTTCTTTTCTCTCTGAAACATCTTCTATGAATGTTGAGACTTATCAAAAGAAATCAATAATATGTTCTAATTGCAAGAAATCAGGTCATCATGTTAGCAAGTGCTATCGTATTATCGGCTTTCCGAAAGACTTTAAGTTCACCAAACCTAAGCGATCTGTTGCTAATATGGTTAATGTTAAGGATGATATTCCTGATGGTATTACTTCTGAGCAATACAGTCAGTTTATGACCTTCTTGCAACACATGAATCTGCCCAAAGATGAAGCCACACAACAAATTTCTCATGCTAATTTTGCAGGTACAGTTGCTTGTTCTGTTTCATCTCAAATCCAAACTAAGTGGATTATTGATACGGGGGCTAGTAATCATATGGTTTATGATGAACATTTATTGACTGATATTGAACTTCTTACTAAGCCTATTCTTATTGGTCTTCCAAATGGGCATGTCATTCCAGTTTTTCGTTTTGGCAAAGTCAAGTTGAATGATACTTTATCTCTTATACATGTTTTACATGTTCCTCAGTTTCGTCACAATCTTATTTCAGTTCCAAGGCTATGTTGTGATACTAAAGGTATTCTTTATTTCACTGAATCTTCATGTATGTTGCAGGCCCCTTCCATGAAGAGGCCATTGGCAATTGGTGACTTGGTTCATGGTTTAAACTTGCTGAAAGATTCCCAGTTCACTTTTGATTCTCGTTTAGTTGTCACTAAAGCTTTTTGTAATAATGTTGTCACTAGCTAGTGTGATATGGCATCATAGACTTGGGCATTTGCCATCTTATAAACTCAAACAGTTAAACCTGCATTCTAGTACTACTTTTGATTGTACTTTTCCTTGCAATATATGTCCTCAAGCACGCCAGCATAGGCTTTCTTTTCCGCACAGTTCCCGATCCACTTCTGCCATTTTTGAGCTTATTCACATTGATATTTGGGGACCATACTCAACTGACACCTATAACGGGTTCAAATATTTCTTGACAATTGTAGATGATTACAGCCGTACTACTTGGACCCATTTAATAGCAACTAAGAGCAATGCTTTTGTTGTTCTTCAAGGTTTCATTGAGATGGTTGAGACACAATTTAACACTAAAGTGAAATGTATACGTTCAGATAATGCTTTCGAACTGGGTTCTGGTCATGTTCCTAAACAGTATTTGTCAAGAAAGGGCATTCTTCATCAAACTTCGTGTGTCGGTGTCCCACAGCAAAACGGTATTGTTGAACGAAAGCATAAACATTTGTTGGAAACTGCTCGGGCTCTTCCCTTTCAATCTAAACTCCCTCTTAGTTTTTGGGGAGAGTGTGTGCTCACTGCCACACATCTTATTAACCTGTTTCCATCCAAGGTGTTAAATAATAAAACTCCTCATGAGTTGTTATTTGGCAAAGTTCCCTCTTATATTCCTTTGCGAACTTTCGGCTGTCTTTGTTATGCTTCATCGCTTAAACAAGGTCGTGATAAGTTTCAACCTCGAGCTATTCCATGTCTTTTCATTGGTTACCCTTTGGGTAAAAAGGGTTATAAACTTTTTAACCCTCTTACCAAGTCTGTGTTCATTTCTCGAGATGTTGTCTTTTTTGAGACACTTTTTCCCTCCATTCCTAAGTCAAACTCTCCCTTTATCTTTCCTGTCCTTGACAACTCATTTGTTGATAGTGACAATTCTTCTTCACCTACTTCTTCCACTGTTGACCCATCCACACCATCTCAGTTTCCTTTTTCCTCTGACCATTTGTCCTCTAGTCCTCATGAGTCTTCTTCTACTAATCCTTCCTCTAATCCATCTCCTTTTATTCCTTCTCTACGTCGCTCTTCTCGAGATACTCATCCTCCTAAGTATCTTGATTCTTATGTATGTAATAATGTCTCTCAAATGTCTACTTGTTCCCATACTCTTACCAATTTTTGTTGCTCTACTTCTTCTATTCCTCTCACTGATATTACTCCTTCTAGTCAACATCTTTTAAATGCTCTTGATCATATTCAAGAACCTTTTTCCTATCAAGAAGCTGTCCGTCATGTTGCCTGGCAAGACGCAATGAAAAAGGAAATGGATGCTCTTGAACAAAATCGCACCTGGGCTATTGTCGATTTTCCTACTGACAAGAAACCCATTCGTTCTAAATGGGTTTACAAAGTTAAATATCTTGCTGACGGCACTCTTGAACGTTGTAAGGCTCGTCTTGTGGTTCGGGGTGATACTAAAAAATATGGCCTTGATTATCATGAGACATTTTCTCCTGTCGTCAAAATGACTACAATACGCACTCTCTTGGCTGTTGCTACAAAAATGCAGTGGGCTTTATCTCAACTTGACGTTAACAATGCGTTTTTGCATGGCTCCTTGGACGAAGATATCTATATGTATGCTCCTCAAGGCATGAGTCTTCCTGATGGTAAATGCTTAAAATTGCTCAAGTCTCTTTATGGCCTGAAACAGGCTTCCCGGCAATGGTATGGTCGTTTATCTGATGCTTTAAAGTCAAGAGGTTATTTGCGATCTTCTAATGATTACTCTCTGTTCTATAAAACCATGGGGGATTCTGTTGTCTACCTTGCCGTTTATGTTGATGATGTTCTTCTTACTGGCAATGACATGAGTGAGATCAGTGCCATTAAAGATTTTCTCCATCAAACATTTCGAATTAAAGATCTGGGCTTTCTGAATTATTTTCTTGGCATGGAAGTCCTTACTCATTCTTCTGGTCTTATTCTCACTCAAAGAAAGTTTGCCAAAGATCTTGTCCAAGAGTTCTTCTCTGATTCCATTCCTAGCGTTACTTGTCCTTTGCCTCCCAATTTACAGTTAACTCTTACTGATGGATTACCTGTTTCCGATCCTCTTCAGTATCGTCGTCTTGTTGGCAAGTTGAACTACTTAACCCATACTCGACCCGATCTTGCTTTTGCGGTTCAATTCCTTAGCCAATTTATGCAAGATCCTCGAGTTCCTCACTGGGATGCTGCCTTACACACCCTTGCTTATGTTCATTCTACTCATACCCAAGGTTTGTTTTTTAACAAGACTGCTGATCTTTCTTTACAAGCGTATTGTGATTCAGATTGGGCATCTTGCCCAAATACTAGACGATCCGTAAGTGGGTATTACATTTCTTTTGGAGGCAGTCCCATTTCTTGGAAATCTAAGAAGCAACAAACAGTTTCCTTGAGTTCTGCGGAAGCTGAGTATCGTTCTTTACGGCGAGTCACTGCTGAGCTAACATGGCTAACTCGTCTTCTTCATGATCTTCAAGTTTCATCTGTGTCTCCTGTCCCGGTTAAATGTGATAGTCAGGCGGCTATCCACATTGCCAAAAACCCGGTTTTTCATGAACGCACTAAGCATATAGAGCTTGATTGTCACTTTGTTAGAGAGAAACTTCAAAATGGTTTGATTACTTTGATCCATACTACTTCCACTGAACAAGTTGCAGATCTACTTACCAAGAGTTTGCCAAACTCTCAACATAATCATCTTGTTTCCAAGTTGGGTGTTTTCCAACCTCCAACTTGAGGGGGGTGTTAGCATATTGTTAAGTTAGTTATAACAGATAGTAGTTAGAAGAATTAGTTTATATATTTGTAATCTTGGTTGTTAGTGAGTTAATACAAGATTCATATTCTCTCTCTACCGTCTTTACTTTCTCTCTCTAGCTCAACAGTAATTAAGATTAAAACCTTCACTAGAAAAAAATAGAAACCTGTGTGCGTGTCAGTTTTAGGAAAAGTTATTAAAGTCAGTTTTTTAGTAATCATTGCATTTCATTTAAAAAAAAAAAGCAATTAAGTTTCCAATTTGGTAATTAAGATTAAAGTCTTCACCAGAAAAAAATAGAAACCTGTGTGTGTTTCAGTTTTAGGAAAAGTTATAATTACCTTCAAATGGTGAGGTGGTTCCTGGTAAATAGCTGATGACGATTGCGGAACATCATCAATCGCATTCCAAAACTTCTCCATTTCTGATCCTCTAACCCGGCCCCAAAGTTGAACAACTAATTAACAAATTGGTAACACGTAGATCTTACAGACCCCTAGAACAGATCTATGAGAGATCGAAATCAAACAAATTAAGGAGAGAGAAATCTGTGAGAATGGTGGAGGCTTCTGTGCTTAACAAAACAAGACTATATGTTTGTGTGTGTATTAACAAAATCCCCACTCATGGTTATAAATAGAATCGGTCAAACGTACATAAAACAACTTGACTATTAAAAAACTTCAACCACCACGTCACCGAGCCACCTACTACCGAAAGGTCCAAAACCGAATTACTTTTCTTTATTTTTTTATAATTTGAATTATTGGTCTAGACTAAATTAATAAAAAATTTAAGCCACCTAACCACCGTATTCAAATTTACACATAATAAATCACCAACCTCCTTGTGTTGGCTTCTGAATATATGGAGTCGCCGTATTATCAATATTGTGTTCTTGGCAGCCCATGAAATAATCTAAACAACTTAATGATTTGGTCAAAGGAGGCATGTGATGGCACGCGGGAGGGTGGTTTGACGACGGATTTCTGATATCAACTAGTCAGAGGTGGCCAGTATTGATGGAGGCGGTGATGAGACTTAAAACTTTCTCGAAAATAATTAGGGTTAAAAGTTACGACTCTAATACCATAAAATGATTTATGTTTGAATGATTTGATGATTAAATAGAACTAGTTTTCTAATAGCTCCCGTGTTGCGGTGGCAAAACATCTAGTAAAGAAAATAGTATAAAAAATCTCACATCTTGATATCACGGGTATAGAAAAGTTCATTGGTAACACTTCTCATAACTCAACCCTAAAAAGAATTATATCATTGTTCGACATAAGAAATCAAGCCAAAAGAAAAAAAAAGATACTTCATATAAATATATAAAATATTATAAAATAGAACATAGTTTGAATAACATGTTATAAGTTGGAAAGCCTACCCAGTTTATTTTAAAATTTAAGTTGAAATGCTGACCTAACGGTTTGACTAAACTTCTAGAACAAATTCAAGGAAAAATTTAATAAAATATATATATTCGTCGCCACTAGAAAAATGTTACTTTTCCCACAAAAACTTTCCACAACTTTGACAAACAATATTTCCTACAATACAAATACAACTTTCTTAAAAAAAACAAAAAAACCCATAATTTTCCTTACAAATTTTCAACTAAACAGCTACAATAATAATGATTGTGGCTACTCTAGATTGACGCGCTACACTTATATATGTGATTTTCGGTTTATCGGTTTTATCGATTTTCACTGTGGGATTCACCCGACGGGTCAGATTGTCACAATTTTTTTTTTCGTATTAGTATATATACGATTTAACTCAACCGACCCCAAGAATTTTGATCACCGACCACCATGAAAATTTTATACCGACCTCCAACTCTAAAAGAATTTAATTTATAGTTTTTAAAAATTAAAATTTTACAAATTTAAACATATTACAAACAAATTTATAAAAACAAAACTAATCTATAATAAAACTTATTATTAATAGTGTAAAACACAAAATATCTGAATATTTGATCCAAAGTACAACACTAATGAAACCCAAACAATTTTAACATTTCTAAATCATTTACCCAAACCCAATACCCATTACCCAAGTAATAAATAAAAAAACCTAAACCTAATTCTAATTTAAACAAAGCGAACGAAACGATACGTCACCAACCCAATTCCCCAAACTGAGTAATTCTGAATTTTGATTTTCGACACCACCACATCTTTGGACACCAACTGGAGTTCTGACGACCGACGCACTTAGTGAGTCACCTCTTGTAGG